>WAAD01036263.1:187522-427200 GCA_013389945.1 Fregata magnificens | reverse complement strand
ACTTGCTTTATTTGCAGTGAAGAGTACAGGAAGTTCTGAGTTAGCCTAATTTAGGCTATTTATGTACTACCTCCTGGGACCACCTCTGATTACTGAAAGAGTGACCTTATTGGAAACCAACAAGTAGGTCTGCAGTTAATTATAAAGGGTGCAGAACCCTAACAAAGGTATTTTTGTGGATGATGTTACGTGTTTTTATTTAACAGCTCAAATCAGGAGAGCTAAAACAGATGGCATACTTGTTACTGCTCTCTGAGAACACCTATAGAAAGACACTGATAATAACTGAAGGAGGCCAAGCCTAATAGGTCAGGAGTAATGGCAAAGATCAGGCTGTCTGGGCCCACTAATTACCATCTGAAAGCAATAATGAACTGGTCAGTGGGGTCAGGATCAGGTGATGCTGTGTGGAGGGGGAGAAAGAGGGTTTTGTCTTCCGCATTTGGAAGAAGTGGTTTAAACATTGTTGCCTCTTTTTTAACTTTACGATAATGGCAGTGACTTAATCTAACCTAAATGTGGCCTTTGGAGAAAATCTGCTCTAGGACTTTTCCAAAATAATTTCCTGAGGGAAAGAAAAATCTCTCTGAGTAAAGTTCAGAGTAATGTCTGAAGAGAGAAATGTAAAAAGCTGACTTATGGGGCAGCAAGTTTATACACGGGATGATGCTCCTCTGGGGCATTATAGAAAATTATTATACCAGATTTAGTTCATCAAGGCAAAGTAAGCAAAATCAGATACAAGGCGAAGCCCTTAGGAGGGGGAGGAACGCATTCAATTTAGTGAGGCAACTGTGATAGTAATTAAAGCCCAGATGGAAACCTTTGAATGTGTCTGGCGGCTGTGTATCCGCTGTGTTTTTTCTGTTAACTTGACATTATAAAAGGAGCACCCAAAGAATAAAGAGATGGTGTTTGAAATTTCATCAGTCAAGCACTGCCCCAAATTTGATTTATTGTAAACAATCTTCAAAAATTGCTTTGGGTATATATGATACAGGCAGGGAGTTTTCTCAAGTGGTAATTCACAAAGAGAGAAATTGTACATTATTTCTAGATTTGTCTTTGCTGAAATGCAGTCAGGATTAATCACACCATTTGCCAGCTCTGACTGTGAACCTCTTGTACTTCGGACATATGGATAGAATTTTATTCTGCTGTTATATATTGTCTCTGAAGCAGAGTGCTATACTGTTTACTTTATGAGCAGATATATTGCAAGATTTCAGTAAAAACCCCTATACAATAAAAAAATTAATGTAAAAATCAAGGATTAAAAAGGGAAACATTGTCCTACTTTTTCCCTCTAATGCACAAGCCAAGAGCAAAGGATGGTATTGTATGGAAACACTGTTAAAGGGTTAGAAAAATGTAAAGAGTGATGATTTGCTATTACTGCTGAATGGAGGGCTGGGGGTGGCTGTAACTCTGCTGGGCTGTCATGCACACCAGGAGCCTTGAGTGTCTCCTGCCTTGTGTTTGAGTCATTACTTGTATCTGGAGCAGACAGACTGCTTCCAGTCCCAAATCCTCCAGCATATGCACTATTTGATGTCTAGTAGAGTCATGTATGTTGTGCTAAGATTTACTACTACCACTTGAGTAATTGGAGATTTGCAGCCCATGCTCACGTTTTTCCTGGTTTGATAGGCCAGGCTCAGGGTGCCAGCATCACTGACCAGCCTTTCGTGTCAGAGCAAGGGGGAAGAGTTAGTTGTTTGGAGCAAGTGAAATGTACGGAAAAAAAAAGGGGAGAGGGGAGATAGTCCTCTTCAGGTGTGTTAGATCGCTTTTCCCCATATCATCTGTAATCACATATGTAGGGGCTTTGGAAGAAGTCTGTTACTCCCTAGACAGACCAGTTTATTGGCAATTTTGTGATGTTACAGTTGCAGGCAAAGCTGTAGTTCAGCATGTGTAATTAGTGGCAATATTAATGGTCTTTAATGATACTAACTCCAGGCAGTGATGTTTTCCCCGAGTTTTCATTACCTTTATGCTGATAATGGCTTACATCCTTTGTACTAAATCCATGTTGCCAAAATCCTTCTGGTGGTTTTCACTTAAAAAAGATCTTCATGTAAGCATATTTCCCCCACACATGCTGTAAGTCTTCATTATCTTTTTTTTTTTTTTACCCACTGAAGTACATGGGGCCTCTTTTGCAGTCTATATTCTGAAATAACAGCAAAAAAGCCACTTCTTAAAAATACAAAGCTTTCTTTTAACGGAGATTTTTTGAAAAGCTCTGCTCTTAATCCACCTGCTCTGTGGCTACGTTTGCTCCTGTGCTCTCTGCTCATTGGCAAGAACCCAAAATGCTGAGTCCCATGACTCATTAATTTGTGACAGATTAAATTAAGTTTCAGATCTGATTTTTTTTTTAATCTTTGTTTTACTTCCATGTTTAATATTAGAGGGCATAACAAACGTATGTGGCTATGGAAGGTGTTTTTTACGTAAGTCAGGTTGCCACCTATAACCTTGGAAGTGGAGTTGCAGCGTTCATGGGCTCGGTGATCAATCCTCCAGAAAGAGATAAGAGACTTGCAAGTCAATAAAAGACTTGAGTGTAGTGCAGAAGAGGAGCCTATTCCCGATCACCTTTTCAATCAGCTTTCCACCTGTCATCCTGTGACGTTGCTTGAAGCCAAACTAATTGTAATTAAAAAAAAAATCCTTTTTTATTCCCTAAAACCAACATCCTGTAAAGTTTGTAAGACCACTGGTTATATTTATGGCTCTTATACCTCCAAAGGGGGGCCACGATGCTTTTGTCTGCAGTTTCATTGCCACCATGGGACTAAGGTCAGAATCTTGCATCAGTGTACGTAAGAGGAGACTTGAGAGATTTATAATGGGAAAACGCTGACAGCTCTGCAGTTTATTGCAAGGCTAATGGGCAGCACTGTAGTTCCTGACAGCTCCAAACCCTTGTTCTCTGGGATAGTTTGTTTCTAATCCACTCCCTTTGCTGGATCTTCCCCCCTCTCCGTCTGGATGAATAGACCTAGGCTGGTTTGCTGCATTTTCCCTTGTTATTTTAACAGCCTTTCACTTTTAGGACTTCCTATTGTTGAAATTTGTAAGAGATTTCAGGAACTTTACAGCAGAAAAGCTTTTTCATATAACCTGCCTTTTTTCTTGTTGTTCCTTTCCCCAGCCCGGAGTATCTTACATATTCATTGTCACACCGGATACTCCAGCAGCAGCTTTACATTTGCGAGCCCTGGTACTTTGCTGCGCCCAAAAAATGGGTAGACACCGAACAATACCTACTTTTTAACTTATCTGAGGAGAATGCTGTGAATCTGCATAATGGTCTCACACAGAAAGTGCTTTATCTTCACCAGTTAGTGAGTCAGTTTAGGGGTATTCTATTGGCAAAAGCTTTCAGAGAAATTATGCATGGTAAATTAATGAAGGCCGTCTGAGGTATTATTGTGTGTGAATGCACATGCCATTAGAATCAATGGCTGGCTGAAAAAAGTTAACGGTCATTAAGGGACTGTTAAAAAGGCCAGTGGACACAGATTTACTCTCTTGAAGGGCTCTGGTTGGGTTAGGTGAAGACAGAGATTGCTATTTGCCTCCAGGCCACAGGACAGCCCAGGCTTTGTGCTTTCCTGTCCCCATTTCTCTTGGCTCCTGTCACTGGCAGATTTACAAGAGCTTGCAAGAGAGCGTCTTCTGAGCAGGTAAAGACCTTTGTGTCACTTTTCCTTATTTTACAAGTGGTTGGTAACAGAAAGTATAAGTGGGCGAGCTTGGAAGGGCTTAAAACGTCTGATCATCTCCATCGGGGTGTGAAATGGAGCTCTTTAATGGAGAAGTTGCAAAAGAGAGAGTACTGTTTGGGTTTGGATGATGCCACCCTATCTGATGGTGAGTCTTTAAAATATTGCTCATCTAGGTAGTGGGGTATTGCCTCCAATTTATGTTCAGATAGCCAGAAAATAAATCGTGCACTGCAACAGATCTAACCATTAGCCAATGATACGGGAAATGGAGCGCTAAACGCCAACCAAAGATTAGACAACTGTGTACCATTACTGGCAATTCAGCTGTGAATTTGTCATTCACAAAATATAAGTGATGTGAGCTATTTCCTGGGCACCTATATTCCCCTGGGCTGTGTCCTTTCCCTTGAGCGCTGTAGATTTTTTTTTCTACATTGTATTTTGAATGCAGTGATTCTGACTGAAATAAAATGCATGGAGAAAATTAATGATTTGATATCTTCTTGCTGCTGCCAAAAGAAATATAAAAGAGTCTTTGATCTGGGGGCTTTAAAAAAGTGAGCTGGACCAGTTACGGATACTTACGTACTGACCTAAGTAAGTGATAAAGTGACTGTGTCGAAGTTTAATTAGTCTTGATCAAGATACGTTTTTAAGATTTAGAACTAGTGGCCTTTTGAAGAAGAAAGGCTTCTAGTTGTCATTTATGCCACAATATCTCCTTTTATCATACTTTGTACGTCTCCAGCAGGAACAGGTTTTATTTTAGAGGAAAAGAGAAATGGCTCATTTGATGGAGATTAGCACGGACAAGCTTACTAATATTTGAAGACAATTTCTCTGTCTTACCTTTTTCTCTATTTCATATCCCACAGAGATTACCTCAGACTGCCGTTGTTAGTCACTGTTATTTATATAAAGATATGTAATGCGTTTGTGCTTGAGGGGTCGTCTGTGACGGGGTATGCAATTTCAGTTTGTAGAGACTGGCAGAAATTACTGTGAAGAATTGCTTTCCAGTGACAGCTTTATCCTGCCTGTAATATGTCATTGCGTGTGACTTTCAATTAATCACGCAATAACAAAACATTGAGTCTGGCAACAATGGTGTGTCCATTAATATCGAGAAGTAAGTCTCGGATTTATGAACACAAATCCTGTCGCGGTCCCCTGCCCACTCGTACACTTTAATCAGTAAGTCTCAACCCAGAAGGAACATTTCTCTCTTCCCCTCTCCCCCATCATCCTCCATTGTGATCTATTAAGCTGCAATCCATAACGTCTCGTGTCTCTGTAATGGTCTGATGGCGTGTGGTTTTAAATGATTGCATGAATTTGACTTTGTCACACTCTGCCTTGACCTTGGTGTCTTCAGTGGCTTCCCCTCCCTCTGTTTTTGTATTGGGAGTGGGGAGTTGGGAGAGGAAAGGGAAGAGTGACAGAATGGACTTTGGAGATATTTCACAGGAGGTTTAACATTGCTCTTTGAAGAAATGGGGGAGAGAAGAGGTAAGAGAGAAACCATGACTGGAAGACAAAACACACTGATTTGCAAATTTGCAGGAAAAAGGCACGCTGCTGTCGAGCATAACTGGCTCCATAGACTGAAGCCTGCCGTGTGCTGGACCTCATTGGTAAGCACAATGGAAACCCTGTAGTAATTCTTCCTCTTGCTCACTCTCCCATTTATAATAAGATTGCTAAGTAATGTATCAATTTAAGTAAGAAAGACCCCCATATCTCATTGTGTTTTACAGCTCTATCTATATCCTGAACGGAAACATAAAGAGGCACTTGGGTGCTCTGTGCTTGGGCTGCAGAGAAAGAATGATACCCTGGTCCCAGCCACCAAGTATGTGTCCCTGTTATTATATCCAGCCAAATTCATGAGTAGATTCTCACTCCACTGAAAGCCCTGGTCTTTTCTGAGTTGATTTCTTTTGGGTTAGTATTGAGGTTTTACACCTTGCGCAACATAAATAGGAAGCCTGGTAGTAATTAGTGTCAATGCTTTTCTCTTTATTTTTCCCCTAAGAAGGAGATGAACTTGATTTTTAAAAAGCGCTTGCCTGGACAGAAGAACCTACCGAGCATCCTGAGAGATGGTTTATAGCCAAGCATTGGCACATTACATGAAATAGAGGAAACAAATTTTTATATCTCTTCCCATGGATTAGTACTGTTTGCGAATTTGTAACACATTTGACTGGTTGCCTTGAAAAGTGCACACTGAAAGAGGCATTTGAGTTAGTCGTGGATTTTGGCAATGGTGTGTTGGGTGCATTGGAGTACTTTCACTCTGTGTAAATAAAAAGTCTTTGGGATTCTGAGGAATAACAAGGTTTGTAGCTCCTTGGGGAGATCTTGCTCTGGCTTGCTGAATCTCCCCATTGTCCCTGAATTATCAGCCAGACAATAAAACAATAGTTAATCAAGAGTTTATCTCAAATGTGGTTATTCTGGGGTAAATGCAGTATTATAGCAGTGCCATACAAGGTTCTTATTCCCTCTGGGCAATGTGACTTCTGCCAGTTGGCAAGGGTATTGGTTTGGGTTCTTTAATTAAGGCTAACCCCATCTATCCTGCTGTATGAGCAGTGGATCTGACAGGATGCTGAACTTGCTAAACTGTATAAAATAAAAGCAGCTGCCCTCACATGGACTTCAGGGCATTCAGTACCACAGAAGATGATCTCCTTGGTGATGCCTGGCAGATGCAAACCAGCGCAGCTCCATAAAGCCATTTACTGCCAGGTGGGGGCCGTCTATTTACATCAGGCTTTTCCATCAGGTGAAGGCAGTTGGTGTGTGTGTTAGGATCCAAGCACACACAGGGGAGGCCTCCAAGAAGGAGGGTTTGTAATCAATTTCTCATTCCCAAATTATTTTTCCAGGATCCCCACAGTATGGTGTTTGAGTAACAGAATAATTTCCTAGCTATTAAGTACCTGAAAATCAGCAGTAATTAACTTAGCGCAAATTCTTCTCTTCCTCTCCCTCCTCTTTGCTCAAAAAAACAAACAAACCCCCTTTCTCAACAGAGGAAATGCAGATGGAAGCAGTCTCTTCTGCCTTAGTGCAGTCGTGTACAGACTTTTTTGCCCCTTTCAGTTCTGTGAATAACATAATTGCTTTGTTATCCCTCAGGGGATTTGTAATATTAACATTGGTTAATGACATTAATTCAAGTTTTTACCATTAATAAAATGGCATTGCTTAAAATTAAGCATTACATTTCAATTAGTAGTCCATCGAAGACTTTTAATAGTCTGGAGCATTAAAGTGATTTTTTTTTTAATTTCTTATTAATTTTTTATTGTATCATGCTAATTTCCAAAGAGTGATTGAAAGCCCAGCTGATCCAACAAACGACCCTATCTGCCATGTTTCTTGAGGGAAATTCTTTCTTTTATGACATTATGCAAAAAGGTCACATTTCCACAAAGCAGGAATCTGTTTCAGTCACCTCCTGAATTCATTATCATCCTTTTTACTTTTTAACATGAGGCACATGATATACAGGCACCCCAGGTGGACATGTTTAAATTAATCTAGTAATAATTGATTCAGAAGAGATTTGGAGGACAGAATTTGCATAAAAGCCATAATGAGAGCAAATCCTCCAAGGCCAGACTGAACAGCTAAGTCCCTGAATAACTTACATCTCCTAAACTAATTTGGTTATATATGCAGGATGAAGGTGTGGGGTCTGGAGTGCCATGTGATTGGAATTCATTACAAATAATTCATCTTCTCCAGAAAGCCTGGCCTCGGGGTGTATTAAAACGATATCAGCGCCCAAACGCTTGCTCAGACCCTGCCTCCTGGAAGATGATGACAAGGTTTCTGTCCAAGGGCTTGTTTGGGCTTTTTAAAGCATTTCTGAGGAGGACAGCTGGCACCCCGGGGCTGGGGTGTCTGCTGGCAGGCCACTTCTCCCACCTGATGGGAGAAGATTCAGATGTCCAGTTTTGGCTGGACATCCGAATTTGTCAAAAACATGAGTGTGGAGGATGATCCCAGCTTTCAGTCGAGATATTCCTCCCTCCCATTCCAGCATGGAGCTGCTTAGCTAAGTCATAGATCATAGGGTTTTTATTAAATCCTGGATCACCTTGGTGTCTTTGGGAATTTAGGGAGAGGGACACCTTACAGGATGGGGACTGTACTGTGTACTGTTTAGGTAAAGTAAATCTATGGACAGTGAAAATCACGCCTGTAGTTCATTAAAAGAGTGCAGCCAGGGGATTTTTGAAGCTCACCTATCCTGTTTATCTCTTTGGCTAAATATTGTTTTTGAGAAAAGCTCTAAAAAGATGTTGCTGTGACCCAGCATAGTAACACCTGTGTTCTTAGGCTGGTGAGCTTCAGTTAGCAGGTAACACAGTACCGTGCTGCTGGTATCGAAGAAGTTGCATAGGATGTTTGGAGGAAGGGGAAAATTCAGCTCCGTCTTCTCAGAAACTGTTGATCACCAGATATTTTTTGGGGAAAATTGATGTCACTGTTGTTTTCAGCAGGTGAGGAATCAGTCCCATTTTGTTTACACACAGCAGTCAGTAATAACCTGTCATTTGTGAGCTGTATATTTTCTGCACTGCTTCCCTTCAGTGCTGTCCTGCAGCCGGGTAGCTCTGGGAAGAACTGCTCACCTCTACAGTATCCCAAGTGCAACATGAGAGTTGGGGCAGACCAAAGCAGCCCTGATGCTCCAATGAGAGGAAGAGTTAACAGAGCCCAACAGGTAACTGGTGTTGCAAGAAATATGAGAAAAGCTGGCCATGGCAGGAGAAAAAAGAGTCTGGCTGACAATTATTATTTTGTCTGTTCGGATTTGGGGCATATGTAGGCCGTTCGAATGCCTTCTAGCCAAAGGTTTCCGTATGATAAATGATGCTGTGCAGTGCCAAGGAGATGCTACAGTGAAACATATTCTTGTTTCCAAGCAGGCTGAAACTTGGATTTGCACTACAGCAATGCTTTATGCTTGTTCTCCTAGAGTTACAATTAAACCATGAGTGCGTGTTATGTGGCACCAGGTAATCACAAATCTTTGACAAAAACAAAGGAGCTGTGGTATCTGTCTCCTGCATGGGCAAGCATTAAAAGAAAAAGTTCTTCTCATCCTGTTGTTGCAATGTAGCAATAGAGGAAGGAGCTGCTGGGAGGGATGAGATGGGTTTGTGACGTTCAGCAAGTGCCTTGGACGCCGGCGCATGGGGCTGCGTGAGTGATGCATGTGGGATGGAGCAGAACGGGGGCGGGTGGCAGGAGCTGTAGCCCTGGAGCTAACGCTGGAGTCTTTAAACTTTAAAAATCAAGGCTCTAGGGAAAGTCAAGCCCATATGTTATGGCTGACTCTCAGGCAGAAGGTTGATTGGTGTGATGATTTCATGGCTCAGTTTTCATCTGCTGGAGACTTGAATTCTGAGATTGCGTGAGGTCAAAGGAGAATTAAGCGGTTTTTTTTTTTTAAATTTCATCTTCTTACTGTTTTCCCAACTGTGTGGTCATAGGGTCACCACAGTGGCTGCTACATAGTTTATCAGGATTGCCTATCTGCTTGACACAATCTGGGGACTGCAGTTGCCCTCACCGGCTTGCCCTCACGGTGTTGAAGAGAACCTTGCAAGTTACCAATCTATATTAAGTCTGATACAATTTGGAACCATTATCGCTAACTTCCTTACTAAAAATCCCATGGGATGTCTCCAGTGGACCCTCTAATCAGAGTTGAATAAAAAAAGTGTCAGTAAAACAACGGTTAGTACTCTAATAAGTCAAAAATTCAAGAACATTTATGGTTTTCATATTAAACTGTGAGACAAAAGAAAGCCCTGTACTAAAAGCATTTGGAAGAGTCAGGAGTTTACTTCTCTTTCTGCCTTGACCAAAAACTGGCTGTAGTTACTAGTGACCGAGTCACAGAATCATGTCTCCGTTGCCCCAGCTGTAGTGTCACAGCTGCAGTGGGGAGGTCTGTGAGGTGAGCAGGAGCACCACACCTCTGGAAATCACTGCAAATAGAGGACTGTCTCCAGACTGTCAGGCACCAGAGTGTGTTGGGATGACATTGGGTGCGCAGTGTGGTGTTAGGGCTGTGGCTCTGCTAATTTGCAGATTTACAAACCATTCCCACATTGTGCAGGGGAGCAACTTGAAGAAAAGCTGCTGTGTGAGTGTTTCTACAACAGCTATAGGCTTAAGGCATTGGTCTATGGGCTTGAGTACCAAACCTCAAGCCAGAAAGAGCCCTTGCAGCCAGGTGGCTACTTGCAGTAAGTGTGATGCTGAATCTACTGTACTTGCATTATGTAGCTGATCTGCATGTCTGGCACCTTGGTTTACAGCACCCATTCAGAGGACTCTGCATCACATGTACAGTGAGAAAGGCAACTGTGCTGCAAGGGATGCCAAGCCCTGGGCAGGCTCCCCTGCTGCAGGCAGGGCCTCTGGAATAGTTATTCTTGCTGTGTTGCTGCTGTCCCATGAGCCCTGGGGTGGCTCCTCTCTTGGGCTGTGTTACACTCATTCATCCTCTTTTTGATGGAGCATCCAGAGAGTTTGACTGGGAGCCAGGAGCTCCTGGGCTGCAGTAAACTTCGTGTCTAAATTGCAGTTGTGCTAAGTACCATAGCATCCGTTGCATTCCGCTGTTGTCTTAGTCTCTGCCTTCGTCTCTGTGTTTCACAGATGGAGCACATGAAAAATAATTCCATAGTCAGTCCAGGTCCCAGAATTACCAAAAATACCTCCACTTTGACATCTCTGTTGACAGCCTCTCAGAGAGGCCATTCTGTGACTAGCAAGTATGGTCTTTCCATCCCCACAGTAGAGGTAGTCTTCTAGAGAACAGTGGAGGCATACCACCGGGAAACAAATGAGTGTAAGCCTTCATTGCCAAATGTGATCTCTGGAAAAACAGAAGACTTCAGACTCTGAGGCACCTTTTCACAAGTGCTAAATTCATACCCCAAACAAACACTAACAAAACTTCTCATGTCTTTATATTATGTGTAGCCAGTAAAAAAGAGATCTAGAGCCCTTTGGGGAGAGCCTCTTGAAGCACTTGGGGATGCACTCCATGTGTGGTCAGGTTAGCACTATTCAAAAGCAGGTCTGAGTGTCAGCAGAGCATCTATCTATTTATGCCCACTGGGTTTGGCAGGAACCCAGCGGTACAATATATTTTGCTCTGTTACACAGGCTTTTATTGTTGAATCAGCTTTATTTAATGGGAGCTTTCTATAATAGGTTCCTGTTCTGGAGGACCTCCTCTAAAGGTGAGGAAACAGTTCAATTTCCAGGACCGTGCAGCCATTGAGTGTGCTAGAGAGGCCAAGTAACCAAGTGGTGGCTGATGATGGCTCATTGAGGGCTTACACCAGTCTGTAAAGAAGTGGACTGACACCAACCACTTCATTTTGTACTGAGCCGTTATTAAGAGTTTTGTCTCTGTTACCTGATCTGAACGAGAACATCCCATTGCATTTTGTGGGCTTGGTTTGGGACCTTGACCAGTCCTGGGTGGGTTTGAACAGCAATCAGAAAGCGCTCTAGAAATAAAATGCCCCAAAGTGCACTGTCAATCTTTTGTGGGATATAGTCCTAGGAAGATCAAACTATAGACTATTACTATTCAGCTCCACTACAGGCTTAACAAGCCATGAACCTAACAGTATGTTAGGTTAAACCGATTTCTCCTTTGCAAAGAGTTACCTGAAAGGTTGCAATAAAGTGACCTGTGTTGCTAGATCTTGATTGTTTATCCCTGATATAAAGCCTACTGTGACACTGCAACCGGTGCCTTTCAGACTGTGCGAGGCAGGAGCTGTGAGAGTGCCCCAATGACCAGCATGGAGCTTGAGCTTCTGCTTTGCCGCGGGAGGGCATATTACCTGCACACCCTTGCGATCCACCCTGCTGCTGAATTGTAGGGGTTTTTTAAAAGATAACCCTTGGATTATAGGCATGAAGATGTGGTTCTGTCTTCCTGGGGTGATGTGAGAGTGACTTCAGTGTGAGGCTTTTAGATGCTGTTCTAGTGGAGGCCATGGGAAGCCATGAACAAGGTGGGCACACGAGAGCATGGCGAAGCCCGGCCAGAACAAAAGCTGCAGCAAGTAAGCCATTGTGAAATTAGAGGTGAGCTCGACAATTCTTCAGGAGACTGTAGGGTGATTTAATGAAAGCAAAACAAGATCTCTTCACAGATTCTCATCTGAACAGTAGTTTGGCAATTCCCATATGCTTGCCTCAAAAGTAAATAAATGAGAAAACCTCGTTATGCGGGAGCCCGGTCTAAGGGTGCACATGAGATCTGATGTGTGGACATGCAAGTGCAGTGTGCCATGTTTTGGCTGTGAGAGAGATCTGTCTCCCCAGTGCAGGCATGGCTGAGGGCTGAGTGTATGGATGTGGCCAGGGGCAAAGGGAAAAGTTGTGCCTTTTCTTCGATAGTGTGAAACGGCCCTTGGAGCCAGCCCGGTGGGACAAATTCCAGCTGGTATGGGTAGGAGGGGAGAGCAAGGAGCGGCACATGAATAAAGGACCATGGTTTTGTTGGCCTTGGAGTTTTCTAGGGCAGAACTGCCTGTGCCAGCCTGTCATAGCCACATTGCTGAGCTGTCTTGCTTTATAATGTTTATATTTATTTCCCTTATTCTTCCAGTACTTTTTTGAATACTTTAATGTCCACCTCTTTCCATTGCTCTTCTTCCCTCTGGTATCCCATTCTAATAAAATCATAACTGTGCCAATCACAAAAGATCCCGAACAGAAGAATTAATGCTTTTATGGGAGGTTCCTTTTTTAGTCTTTTTAAAAGGCATCTCTTTTCTTTAAAATGAAAGATGAAGCATTTTCTTTTATCTTTAAACTTTACTGTCACGTTTTATTAAGTCAAAATGATAGTTACAGTCAGAGGAAAGCAGGATATGAATTCCTGGTACAGCCATTTTTAAAGTGTGCTTTGTTTTAAAGCCCTGAAGATTGATTGAAGGTATTTTTCTTTTAGACATGGAGCTTTAGTCAAAGGGGCCTGATCTGAGTTACCCTCTGTAAATCAGGATTAGTTCCTGTGAAATCAATGGAGTTACAATGATACAATACAGGGCGAGTTGGAAAAGACTCATGCCCCGAGAATGAATAAGGGAGGGACTGCGGGTGATCCCCTGAATGCTGTGCTTGTGCGAGGGGGTGAAGCCACGAGGCAGAGCAGAATTATATGCTGTCCCTATTGGGCTGCCGTGAAAGGAACCGGGTGAGAAATGGGCCTGCGGCAGTGGATTTGTGCTCACATGGGTGCTGCAGTTGCAGATCTCAGCTTCGGGGGTGCACTGAGCATGCAGACCTCCTGCTTTACCCAGAAGGAGCAGCTCTTTGCCCATCCCCTGCCACCACCACTACAGTCAGGGAGGCCCATGAGCTAAGAGAGCCTGATTTAAGAGACAAGAGGATGGTGGCAGAAGTGGTGCTCTACAAAATACCTGTCTCTGGAGCATATTTCACTGGATCCAGTGGAGCCTGAATTTGTTGAACTTTTCTTGGCAGAGGGCCAGAGGGATTCACAGTGCAGAGTAGAAGGGAGACAGACGCCCCATCACTGGGCCTTGGGACTGTGCAGAGGTGCAGGGGACAGGCTTTCATGAGGGAGAGGACAGATAAACTTGGACAGATAATCTTACTGAACATTTTTATC
Source organism: Fregata magnificens (assembly GCA_013389945.1). Lineage (NCBI taxonomy): Eukaryota > Metazoa > Chordata > Aves > Suliformes > Fregatidae > Fregata > Fregata magnificens. The sequence goes on along the minus strand of WAAD01036263.1, from coordinate 413,760 downwards.
CTTTTTTTTTCATGTGTCTGCATTGTGGGGGGCAGGAATCGCTAAGGTGGTAAAGAATTGAAACAATATGTCCTGTCTGAGATTTGAGTTTAACCAGGGATTTGAGCTCTTGTCTCTCATCTGCACTGAAACCTTGACAGCTGATTTCTGAGCCCTAAGCCATTTTAAGCAGAGAGTCTAATAAGAACAGCTCTTTTTATAGCATGTAACTATATCTAAACGGCTTAACGCTAGGGCAAGTTCCAGCAGTGCAAACCACTGCTAGCCTGGGCTGTGCTTAGGATGTGCAGTGTTTTAGTAGTCTGGATGAGGACTGGTCCTAAGCACTGGTCATACTCCAGCCCTCACAGTGAAAATCTGCAGCTTGGGCAAAATTGGAGGCTTGAGTTTGGCCATCTCCAGTAGAATTAAAACATTTACACTTCAAAACTAGCTGCTGGATTCTCCCAGGCAGTCACTAGTTTGCTCTTGGCATACAATTGACCTCCTCTTGCACGTGGCACTGCTTCCTATTCGGAGTATGTTTTTTTTCGGAAATAAAGTCACAGCAGCTGGGAATGGCAGTTACTGAGTTAGAGTCTCTCTTAAAATATTGAGAAAAAAATGAGGAAGGCAGCCTCGGAAGGGGCAGGTTGAAGGGGTAACCTTTTGTAATGCTATCCACTGTCTGAATCTTGTTCAGCTGGTGCTCTAGGGCTCTGGTTTCTGTCGCCCTTGATCAAGCTGGCATTTACCCATTGGCTCACTGACTCCAGTAGACACCAATTCAGGACTGCTGTGGCACTGATTTTGTTCAACTTCCCAGCACATGAGAGCTCCACACATTTGATGGATGCAATTGGATGTAGGAGATGATAGGGAACATAGGGAAAGATATAAGTTTTTTTGTAATTTTTTTTTTCATCTTTCTTTGGTCGTATCTTACCTTCCACTTCACATCAAGTTTGAAACCATTATTTTCATGCACACTTTGGATTTCCCTATGACAATAAGGAAAAGGAAGATGGAACTTTACCCCACATACTGGTTACAGCTTTCTAAGGAACACTGAAGTCTCTTGGACTGTGGTAAAATCTCCCAGGGAAAGTGGCAGAAATCCAGCTACTTGGCACATTTTACAACTAGTCCAGACAAAACACTAGTAAATGTACTCTGCTTTGGCACGGAATAGGCTGTGGGATGTTATGAAGCTTTCCTGTATGCAACTTTTTATCATTTCATAACCCTGATGAGTGTGAAACTCGAATTTACTCATCTGCTGATTCTAGACCACATAGGGCCTTAGAGGAGCATGGGACCCTACTGTGTGTCTTTGATTTAAGAATTTTTTTCACCTAGCTTGAGATCATTGTTTGGATGCTTAGCACACGAAAATGGCCATATTGGCTCAGACCAAAAGTCTGTCTAGCTTAGTACCTTATTTCTAGGATTAGCCAGTAATGTTTGCACTGGGAGGAGTAAAGCATGCATAAAGTGAGATTTCCATGACTGTCTTTTCCGGTTTCCAGCAAGGATATCTGACAGTGAAGAAGTCCTTTTGCCTCTTGTGCATTTCCCACAACAACCATCACCTATCTAAGGAAAGCTTGGCTTTGTCTCTTCTGGAACATTTAGTGGATCTGAGACCTAAACAAAATACATCTCCCTGGGGTTCACATCTCTCTGCTGTGTTTTACTTCTGGATGTGTACTGAAAAAAATGATCATTTAAACCAGTGGCTGAAAACATAATCTGATGCTTCATCATCAATAATTTTCATTACAGCGTGACTTGCACAACACCTCCATCATCTGAGATGCCACAGTACCCAGTTGTGTATACCCTGCAGTATGTTTGTGCTTAATGACTAAATGCTGTGCTGGCCTTAGCTTTGAATGATTTCACATCTCTTACTTCTGCCAGTCCCATTTTTTAATTTAACATGATACATGCTGTGTTTAAAAAAAAAACCCTCTATAGTGAAGTGCTGTAGAACCTCCTTTGGAGAACTGGAAGGGGATTTTATACATCCCTGCATAAAATCTGCATGTATATGGGGCTGGAAAAAATGTGAAATGCTGTAATCTCTCACTCACACTAGTTAGGAAACCAAGTCCCTAGAACTACCCCAAATCCTGAATGCCAATGCTATTTCGGTCAATGCTGCTCAATTTCAGCTGCTGCTGAGGACATGCATAATGGATGCACTGGCAACTCATCTTTATGCCAGTGTTTAAAATCACAGAGAAATACAGATAAGAATAAAACATAGGATCCATCTTTCAAACCAGCTGTCTTCCATTGCTGCTTGTAAGCAGTCCCTTGTTGCTCCTATGATGCCAAAAACCTTTCGAACTTCTTCCAGCTCCTTGATGTTGCAATATTGTCCCCTATATTGGAGTTCACTCCATGCCACGAGCCTGTTGTGTATCAGTGCCTCATGTTACCAGCCACTAGCCTGGCCACTTCAGCTCACTGAAGGTGTTTTGGAGACTCTGAACAAAAATATAGAGGTATCAGGCACTGCAGGTGTTGACTGTTACACTACCTTCATGAATCACTACACCCGCAGGGATTGAAAATCTCGTTATGTGTGAATTTAATCAGAATCAGCTTTATCATTAGATAAGATTTAAGGGTAGGAGACTCCATTTGTTTGAAAACACGTGTTTGCAATAATTGAACAAAGTTACATATGCACATCAGTAAGATTAAATTTGGCGATGCAGATTTTCCTAAGCTGCAGCAGCATCTTGGGGAGCTTGTGGCATGGGCTAATTAATCCTCCGTCCCCTGCCCCAGGCCTGGTAGGCCCAAGGGAGTTTTTAGAGCTCTATCTTTTCTGCTGCTATTGTTAAAAACTGCTCACGTAGAAAAGGCATGACTTTCCCGTCTCCTAGCCTGAGAGTGAGTGCTCCTCCTCTTTAGCTGTGCCTCAGCTCTTGTGACTGGGAGCTATAGCATCCCGTGATAATACAGGTAACTGACTCACTTCTCACTATTCTCCCCATTAAGCTCTTTTAATTTTTATGTTACCTTATTTAGCACTTTCCTGGCAACACCTTTTAATTGGCTTTTCTTGTTTCAAGACATTTAAAACAGCAGTGGTAAAAAGTACAAATCCCCTATTAGAACAGTATTGCACGTGTGTTCTGGTGATGACTGATGTTGGCCTTTCCTTAGCGATCTCTTGAATGTAACATGACATTTAAACACGGACACATCATGAAACCAAGGAGTAAGGTGTCCACACTGGGGGACACATTTACATCTGGAGTATTTGAGATTTCATGTTGTCAGCACTGGGCATTGCACACCGGCTACTGTATAAGGACATATACCTCAAAGGTACAGAGATATATATTTAGGGAGCTGTGCACTTCCATTCTCTTTGAAGTTAGAAGCCCAAATACAGTTGTAAATTGGGTCTTTTTTTTTTTTTTTTTTTAGATGCTGTTTGTGGAATATTATCTTGTGTACTTAGCACAGGTGGGGTTGGGATGAAAGGGGAACCTCCACCCTTCTCTACCCATGTTACATGCTTTGGATAAGCATTCATCTTTCTGAAAGTGGAATTATTTGTATTTCAGGTATCCTCCCTGGACCTACCTTGGAAGCTAGATCTGCAGCCGCCCTTCAGTCATGGTTGTTTCAAGATTAAAGGGCATTTCCCTGTCATTGCCAAGCCTTTTTCTTCTTGCTTTTCATCTCTCAGCATCACAGAATGTACCTGAATACTCTGAAGCTGAACATCAGCAATGTGTCAGGAAAGAACACCCCACAATTGCTTTTGAAGGTAAGAGTTTCTATTCCTGTTTCAAGTTCCGGTAGGATGATCCATTTTGAAGTCCTTCCTGGTGTTGTTATGGATGATGGTGTAGTCTGTGCTGTATACACCTGCGATCCACAGGCCAGTGCAAGTGGCCTGATGAATTGTACTCCCTTTGATGCTTTACAGTGTTTTAACTCCAAGGTTTCACAGCAGTCACTTAATTCAGGCAGTCTGGGGACTATTGGTCTAAGTACCTCCATTTCCAATTCTGCTACAGGCTTCCTGTAATCTTGTGCCACACTGAAACTGTGTTTCCGTTTCCTTTTCTCTAACTGGGTTCAGTAATGCTTATATACCTCACCTGGCTGGCTGGATCCAGACAATAAGTGAAAGTGACAGAGAATTTGGACATACCTGAATGCAAGAGAAGTAAATTGTTTTAAAATTGCAGGGAGTGGCTGCCTTTTTGTTTGTTGCTTTTTTTGTTTGTTTTTGTTATGTATTTATCACCTCTGCTAGTATTTTTTCTGTCTGTCATCTGGGCATTTAACTTGACAAGGTCTTAAGAATGTGAGAGGGGGCCTTTGCATTGCAGCATCCTGCCAAATGTGGGCAATCTTTCTACTGTTCTTTTGCAACATGGAATTTCTCTTGTCCTTATCCCAGTTGGATTTTCCATGAGTGTACGTATACTCCTAAGTTGCTGTCTGTCCAATCTGTCCGCTTACCCACACAACAGTTAGATCATTATATTGGCACCACCTTTATTTCTGAATTCACCCCAGACTAGTGTGTTAAGCTCAGTGTGCCAGCATCATCAGCTGCTGAATCTCCTTGTTAAAAATGGTTTCCTCCTAAATGTTGAAATATCGATTTTGGTTCCCATTTAAGGTCTTGCAATGCATCTCCAGTTACATTCTTCGCTAAAGGCAATTAAGTACCTTGCAATGTGTCTCTAGTTAGGTTCTTCGCTAAAGGCAATTTAGTTGTGGTTTTGTGACCTTTGAGATAGGGTTTCCAGGAAGAAAGTAGTCAAAGGCTTCCTTGCTGACCTTTCAGGGTTCTTCTAGAGAGCTTTACTCTTCTTGACAGAGGAGGAAACTCTTGTCTCTTAATTTGGAAAGTGTAACAGATTTCTTGTCTGTTTTCCATTATCTGTGCTTTAAAGGTTTAAGTAGATTGAAGTAAATTAGCAAAATCTTTAAGCCTACATGATATGGCACTGGCTCTAACCTTGCTCCGGTGGAATGGATAAATAAACCTTGATTTTAATTGCTAAATAAGGCTAACCATCTGTTTAACCGGGGACGGGTGAAAGGAGAAACCCTTGCGGTTAAAAACGTGGTGGAACTCAGTTGGATATTTAAATAGATAATACAATAATGAGGATGTTATAGGGTGTTATACAGAAAAGATAAAAAGTGTGTGCTCTCTCTATTAACCAGGAGCACCAAACTTCGAGTTTACAGAGAATGTGTTTGCGGGATCCAGCACTGAGGTAAATCATTCTGCAGGGAATATTAGAGTCCTGATTCCTGATGTTGAAGAATTAGTGGGCAATTTTTGGCACTCAATATGAGTGCTTCTCTGCGGAAGTGATGGCTACGTAAACACACTCATAATCTGTCAGTTTGCTTTGTTTTAATCAGGCATGAATTTTTCACAGAAAAAATAATCTCTCCTCCCCCTTCACTGTTCTTGTTCCCTTCCTCTCTTTAATGATAGAGGGCAAAAACTGGTATGAGTTAATTAGAACTTGACAATTATACAAAAGAAATAAAGATTGAAAATTGCAGACGCATCAAGAAAATGACCCAGCTTATCATTTGGGTCTCTTAAACCCAAGTTAGATTCAGAGTTATTTCCCAGCACCTGTTTCCTCATGATTGTTCAAGATACAGTTTAATCCTGTATTTTCTGCTGCAAAGCTCAGCTGGAAAATACACAGGAGTAAAATTAAAGGCACCTTATTTCCACTGCACGTAGTATTTAAGTTCTATGGAAGAGGGCTCACACCTCCAAAACCACATCTCAGTTTATAATATGATTTACCTTGAAGCTATACCCTGTTCTGATGCCAACACAAGCAGGTTTAGGCTGCAAGGGGAGACAAGCAGCAGAATCTACATCTTATGTGCTGTTCCAAATTGCTCTGAAGATGTCTCCACTTAACAATGTGGCTCATGGGCTTTCTGTGGGTCTCCAAATGCCATCGTCCCACGGATCACAACCTGCTATACAATGGCAATGCCAAGCCAACGACTGAAAGAGTGACCCCAGCAGCAGCTCTTCTGATGCTCCCGCTGCCAGGGGAGAGGATTGTGTTACACCAGCAATTTTCAGTGGATGGGCGGTAATAAGAAGTAAGGCCCCAGACCATTCAGTTATACAGGATGCATTAATTTACTGCCAGAATGAACAGGTTAACAAAACAGTTTATGTTACAAAGGGGTTGAATAGCTTCTTTTTCACAACCTTGCTAGCCAGGCTTCCCATCGCAAGACAGATGTTTTGTGTTCTCCAGTCTTCAGTTTCCACCTTGCTTGTGCTCAGCCTCTCTTTTTATTGTACTTTTCCTCCAGATCACAATATTCTTAACATCCAGTTGGCTGGATAATATCCTTGTCATGGAAGAATCCAAGTAAAACTCCTTTCTGTCTACTTTTTAACTTATTTCCTGAGAAATTCTGTGTTCGCTATGCCTCATCTCTTGGTTATTGTATCTCATCCACACTAGTCAACCGTCTGTTTGAATTGATATCTCTTTGTATTGCTATGGGAGGGGTAAGAAAGAGACAATACATGACCTACTCATTTAAGCAGAAAGGAGTCTACATATGCAAAATGCTTTTACTTTAGCTGTGTTCAGACCTGAAGAAATGCCTGTTTCCTTTCAGAGTCCATTCCCCAAACCACCTGCCATTACTTGTGACCTAGAGGAAATGATCTAGACAAGTTGAGGGACCTAAATTCTGGCCCTAAATGTGCTTATTTTACCTGCTTAGGATAAACCTTGCGCTGCCAGGAGAGATGGGGGCTGGGAAGGGGCTGTGGACTGAATGATTTGTCCTGGCAGACTACATAGAGATTGTGAGGGACAGGTTAGGAATTTGTGCTGTGAGCGCCGTCCTGTGTGTTAGCACAGTACCAAACTAACACAGCGGTGCCCCAATTTCCCTGGGGCTTATAAATGATGCTCATTGTACAGTTCACCAACAATAATAATGTACCCAGTTTGGGCTTTTCATAATTAGATTGTTCTACTCTGTGCTTATAGGAAATCCAGTTAAAGTTTGATTTCCCTTGTCAGATCAATAAGAAAATGATCTTTTACTTCCCAGGAGCCTGTTTCTGGTGTCTTATCACCTATTTGGTTGTGAGTGGGTAGCGACATTAAGGATCTTTTATGCTTGTTGGTTTTTCAGTGAGTTGAGAAATTAGTGAAACAAGTCAGGTATATTCTTAGTGCATCCTTTTTTATTTATATATGCATGTACACATGCATGTATAAATACAATCCTATTTCACTAAATACAAGTCCTATTTCACTAAACAGTATGTCATGCTGGCACAGCTCCACTGTGGACCACTCTGGTAAGCCAAACACTGGAGAAACTGTTTCTAGTTCCTGTCAGTCATGCTCATCTTTTTTGTCTTTTCCATATATATCTTATAACTAATAGATCGGTCCCTGCATTCACAACTGGGCTATGCCCTTGCTATACTGTCCTGGTTCTTAGCGGTATCCTTCATTGTTATATAGCTGTTTCTTAGACATAAAGCACCTTTGCTATTCATTGAAGACGTTTGGACATCCTTTGTAACATGCCCCTTGGGAAAGCCAGAAACATCTTCTGCCACAGCAATACTATGTAAGATTTGTTATTTTGAGAGCCAGAGCCATGACTGACATGCATATATGTTTGTAACGGGTGCAGAGTGCTTGGTTTCAGCTTGTTTACCAAGGAAGTGCTTAAAAGTTTGCAAGCTCGTCTGTGTTATATGAATCACTTGGATGTTCACAACTTAACTGGAAATCAGTTGTAGTCAGGTTTCCACTTGCATTTTCTACCATAATTTATTTCTCATTAGTTTTATCCATTAAATCACTATGCTCAGGAAAAAGTATGATAGGCTTCCCAGGTTATTTCTCTGTTCTGTCTCCCAGGGCTTTCTCCCCTGGGTCATGGCAGTTAGTGTAAGCTGGAAGAACATCATTTGTCCCTGCTTTAATAATTGCAGCCTGTCTTCATCCACAAAAACATCTCAGCTGACCCCATGCTGAAGCACAGGAGAGAGGTGGACTTGGTTAAATAGCTTATATCCCAGATCTTCTCAGGACTGCAAATCTCAGCTGTGCAGACTGTATCATCACAGCTGGTGTGAGTTCTCAACATGCAGCATTTGACCCATTGCGTAATCATCAGTCTCTCCTAGATGCAGACAAGTTGCTCTGTCTGTTGCCTCAGGTTTTCAAAATGAATTAGTTTGGGAGTGTTTAAATCTGGGATTTTACTTCAGACTGTCTGTAATTATTACCTCCTACCAGATGAATATGATTCAGGTTGCTTGAATGTAGCTTGCTATATATTTTCTCAATATTTTCTTTCTTTAAACAACATTTTATTGAAACGTGGCCAGCTTCAGACGCTGAAATCTGTGGGGAGCAGTTAAGTGTTCGCTTGTTGTACTGAAAGCAAAAACTGTTTTAGCCTTGTGGGCTGAAGGATAATTGGGTATGATTTATTTCTTTTGAAGGTTCTTGACATTTTACCGAACACCCTCGCTATTCTTGAATTGGTCACTGATACATTGTTCCCTTTACTGTATATTGATGGGGAAAAAAGCAAATTAGCATCCATCAACTCCGAAAGCCAGCTAGGAAAGCCCCTTAGGAAATTCTGTTAAAGATTTACACTTTTTTTGAGCAAGTGAGATTTTGACAGTCCAAACCAAAATTTCAGTTAACAAAGGTTGAAGATTGTGGGGTGAAGTATGAGGTATATCTGGCTAAACATCAAAGGGAATATAAAAATCATTATGGGAGAATTGTCTTCTAGCTCATAGCCTTGCTGCCCTTGACTCTCCATAGAGGAAGTCCAAACATTAACTAATGATGGAGTGTTGACTGGAAACTGGTGGCATCCTGTGAGTGCTGCAGAATATTTGACCTTCAGTGCATTTCAGTATAGATTTTGTTTCCATTAACCAAACCATGTGGCAATTTTCTTTTTAATCTTGAAAAATGGAATGTGGCAAATGAAGCTGATGTTTTCTTCTTTAGGGTTGATTTAGAATTTGTTTGAAAATTAGGACTAATAAAGCCATAAATATACAGTGGTTAGGGAACTAATTTGCTCTCAGGCAAAACTTCTGAGAATTACACCCAACAGCTCTCAATATATTTTTCATTCCATAATAATAATTATAAAAATAATGATGCTAGTTCTTTGACACTTCCCCATTAATGGCGTCCAAGGCACTTCACAAATAATCGCAATGAGATTTGATTGAAAAAATTATTCAGTGTTCTGTTCCTTGGGGCCACAAGAAGAAAAGGGGTCTTGGAAGAGTGCCCTTCATGCACAAAATGCTTTTGACAGAGCAAATCACGACAAGCAGGAGAGAAAAGGAAGAATTTACGGTGAAGCTTCAGGAAGCAAAGTGATTGAGTAACTCTTACGTATTGGAGTGAGGGAAGGTAAAACTTTAAAGAGGTACAACAGCTCAAGTGAAGGAGCAGCCTCTGACCATGAGTGGTGGTGATGATGAGAGGGAGGGCATGCTCAGCAGCAGGACTGAGTGAGGTGGGCTCACGATGTGTAGGAACAGGTACTCAGAAGGTCACCAGCATAGTATGCCTGGACCAAGGCCATGAAAAATTCTGGTCAGCAGGAGAGTAGCTTATTTATATTTTCCAGAGGTACCACTGGTGTAACTGGGGCTAACAGCAGCAGCTAACAGCAGCATGTGCGTGGTCCTTTCTTTGGCACAGTGGTTGGATCTAGGACATAGAAGTGGGCTGCCTCTTTTCAGATCCCAAGCAGCACCACAGAGAAAGGAAACAGGGTGGAAACCAAAGCAAAGTGCTTTTCTTCTTTTTCTGTGGCTCAGTGCAAACAAAGACATGCCTTATGGAGACCTCATTCTCAATTTTAAGGTTTACTTAGCATAGTTCCCTAACTGAATAAGTTTGTGAGCCAGTGGTATGGCAGACCTCATTTATTTAGCACATCTGTTTCTGATGAGTGTTAATATATCACATTCTCCTAAAACCTTCCATTCAAGGATGTCATTATGCTTTGATAAAGTTCACTTTAGTACTAGCAATCTCATAAGAAATATTCTTGTTTAATCATGCAGGGTTCACCCTGGAAAGCTACGAACAGTCTCAGCTCAGTCAAGCACTTAATATGTACTCACCTTGAAGTCAGTGGGATTGTGTATTTGAAACCAAGCATATGCTTATGTGCTGAGCTAGGCCACAGTCAAAGAGCACAGCACTGAAACATCAAGTCTGTAAATGGAAGCCCTAGCATATCATGTTTTTTCTGGAGTGTTCTGCTACCATAGGTCCAACTGGCCAAGTTGTTCCTCTAACATGGCTGAATCAAGTGGTTAAGAAATCCAACATGTTCCTTGGCTTAGTATAGGATTAGCTGGATAAAAGTCTGTGATCTGCAATACACAGTAGACTGGGTTAGAGGTTTTTATGATCATTTCTAGCTTTGGGAGGTGCAGATAAAATCCTGAAGAAACTCTTGTGCTTTGGCTTAAAAAGGTCTGACTTCATAGATCATCCATCCTTTCCTTTTTATAACATTGGGCAATCTTTAGAATGTATTTTAATGGAAGTGCTTGAGCTGCAAAATTCAGATTTGTGTTTTATACATGGGGATTGCTCTGTTTTACAGCACATTAATAAAAGAGGTGGAGGTCATGGGTGAAATGTGGTCTTTCATAATCCTTTACTATTATTAGCCAGCTTCCAATTGAAAAACACTGATCCTTATGAGAACAGGTTCATTTCAAAAGTCTGTCAGGATTTTACAGCCTTTGCTCCGATTCATTGGTGTAACTGACTCATGGTGAGACCTTTGTCCACATAAGACAGGAGTCCTCATAGGCCTGGCTGGCTAAAAAGTACAAACTGTGCATTTGACTTGGCATCTCCAGTTCAGTCTCTGGCGAGCCAGCAAAGAGGGTCAACTTCTGTTTCAGATGTTCATCAAAATCAGATGCATCTGCTTCTGTGGCAGATCTGGCTACCTGCAGGTGAAACTCACGGAGAGTTTAGCCATGCTTTCTCTGCTCCGTCCTGCATTCTCACTAGTGAAAACAGTTTTCCTGAATCTTGCACCATCTCTGCTGGCACAAGTGGCTGGTGTAGACATGTAACTGCAAGGATAATAAAAAAAAATTTGCCTCCAGATGTGGAGGAGGCTAATTGAATGATGGTTGAACAATGACAAAGGAGTGTTTTTCACATCAGACTGCAGTGGCTGTAGGAGCCAAGATGCAGCTTGCTTTCCTGTCTGAAAAAAGGGATTATACTCATCAAAATGTCATAGGAAACTGCAAGTGATGCATGAGCACTCACCTTAACTTTCTCAGCGAAGGAGATTGTGTGACAGCTGCAGGGCTTGTCTCAGTAAACAATGGATCACAATACTTAAACAGTCTGCAACATCCTTAAGAAAACAAGAAAGCTCTGGGTTTGCTGACAGTGAGGCTGTGTGTGGCACTGGTTAGCTGAGTTTCAGAAGGTGGTGGTGGGGCACAGGGCTATGGCTGCATGACACCGTGCAGTGCCATGTGGGGTAGCAGGCAAGGTTTTCATGGAGGCTTGTTGAGGAGGGGAGGCAGCGTTTAGGGTACTGTTTGCCCCAGTTGGTAGCCTGCTGAGGAAAGCCAGATCTTCTTTCCATGAAGTCCTGCACTGTGTAGACACACACCTTTGGTCCTGTCGATCTCAGGCATCGCAAACGGACATGCTCATGACTCATGGACATGCATCTGTATCCTACACTCTTGGAGCACTGTGGCATCTCCTCTTGCCCTTGATCAGCCATTGCCAGTGAGGGTGTGTAATGCTGGATGTTAGCTGCAGTTTGAAGTGGGGGTCTGAGCAACAGGAGCCATGCTGAAGAGGGAAGAGCCTCTCTCATGTTACATGACTTCCTTCCCAATCCCCCAGCCTGAGGCCTGGGGACTCACTGAGTGGAAGACTCCTGGCTCTCCCCTGGGGGCAGGTCTTGATGAGCTTCTGCCTGCCCTTCACCATCTGCAAATAGGAACCCAAGTGAAACAGAGAATGGGCCAAGACTGGCCTCTCTGATGGAGCAGAAATGCTGAAGAACTGTGGAAATGTGCAGAGTTGGGAATGTGACTCACAGTCCTTGGACCCCCTTCCCTGTGGGGGGGCCAGGACAACTTAACAGCACGCTGTCCCATACTGGGAGTGAGCACTAGTTCATGCTTAATATCTGATGTTTTCTTTATCTGGGATTGAATCCCTGTGTTCTTCCTGATAGACTGGTGTGTTTTGCCAGCTGCTCCATATTAATAACAAAAAAGTAAATAAACAAGCAGTCATAATTGTACTTTTGCAAAAATTAGGTTTGGACTAAGTTATTTTTTCTCCATACTGAAATGATTTAGCAACACTTGTTTTGAAGAAATGATTAAAATTTAGGAAACAAAGAGTCAAGATGCTCAGTATGCACTAGCAACAGTTAGTGCCTCCTGTACATTGCGTGTTTTACAGATAATTAGGCTTTGATGCACTAGCCAGTATCCCTAAACCCATTTAACATTTGGAAGCACTGAGACGCTAAATAGTTTCATGATTTGCCCAAGACAGGGAGGACTCCAATGTCAGCGCCATTGGGCACTTGGGACCGTGCCTACTTCTCCAGACGTCATTTCTCTCTTGGGATGAAAGAAACTCAGCAAGGTCAGTTCAAGGAGGAGCTGTAGACAGTGAGCGGAGAGGCACAAAATCATCTAGATTTGACATAACTTTAAATGACAACATGACTAGGTTACTATGATTATTGTGATTCCTATGGCTCTGTGAAGGTACGACCTGAGTCTTTGGTTCTTTTTTTTTTTCCCTTCAGGGTGGTAAAGAGCAAATCCTTTTCTTCTGTCTCTATTCTAGAGGGACTATTCCCTCTTTCATGATACCTAGAGAGAAAAAGTCTTATTCTTTCTTCTTCCAGTCATCTCCTATCCACATGTTCTTGGACAAGCTAGAGAGGGACGTTAGCAACTCTTTTGCTTCTTGGATCTCATTGAAAGGGAACGGCTTACTGCAAGCAGCTATCGCAGTGACTCTCAGGCCACTCATGGGTTAGCTCATTGTTTCTGTCATCTGAGGAGGAGTTTTGTAGTTGGCCAAGATGGGAAGAATTGATTGAGCGGGCAGGAAATGAGGTAGAAACATGGCTGGAAGATGAAGACTGCTAGAAAAGAAAGCAGGAGTGGGAGGGGACATGAATGTGGGGTCAGAGGGGGAAACTGAGTGAAACCATGAAAATGAGATAGCTGGAAGACCATCTGAGTTGGATTTGGGTATTTAGGGGAGAGACAAGGAAACTGCTGGTGTGGCCCATTTTGTAGGGCCAACAGCCTTCTGCATCCTCATAACTGTGAGTGGAGATCAGAGATTTAAGAAGGCAGTGAAGCTAGAAACTGCAGCAGTTGGGATGAGGACGTATTTAATGTACTATTAAAGATTTCAACGAATCAGGTTAAAGAAAGAGAGAATACCAGTAATGAGGTGGAGGTGGTGATGGGAAGACAAGACAGCAGGGTGATATGTATGTGTAGGAGGACTTTTGGGGTAAAGCCAGCTTCAGGTTTTTGGCCTCGTGAGTAAAGTTGAGCTCTGAGTGCTGACACATTTGTTTGCTCAGCTCTGCCTGCGCAGCAATAGATTTCTCCTTCCCCTGATAAATTTGCTGAACTGTAGAGTGGTTTTGTGTTGTGGAGGCTACTTTTACATCTCAGCATGGGGTAGGAGCGAAAGTTATTTTCCAAAGACTATCGCACTAACCTGTGGTGTGACCTACAACAGAGAGCTAAAATTTAGAATGAGACTGATATTAAAATATGATTCATTGTCAGTCTAATAAAGACAACACTGTAAGTAGACTTTAACCTCTGTGCATCCTGGGATGTGTCCAGACTTGCTGTGTTTAGAAGACAGGTGGTAGCATGGGTAGCCTTTAGCCTTCTGATCTTTGGTTACAGTCTTGTTTGCTTTGTTTCTGATGGGTTCTGGTTGGTGGTCCACACGGAATGGAAACCATGGCCTCAGTCTTAGCAGGCAACTGTCTACTTCATGAAAAAATGCTGTGAATGCTGAGGATAATTGAAGCAGAGGATGGTGTGAGATGGTAGGTCTGATTCTGAAAAGGGGACGTTGCATCAGTCTATACAAAGAAGACAGCCTGAGACCTTACCTTAAGTTACAAAGTGATTAGCATCTGTTGGCAATTGTTGGGATACAACACCGAGAGTCCTCCAGGCTAGTGGGTGGTCTGTAAAAGATCTAAGTGGTTGAGTACTTGCAAACTGGAGTATCTGCCAGTCGCTATACTTGGTTTGCCCTGTGCCAGGGCTGAAGCAAACCAAAAGGAGAGGATATTGTACAGTTACAAGGTCATGGCTGTCATCTGGGCCTCCCCAGGAATGCTGAAATACTCACACACAGTAATTAAACATGCCATGAACTCGTAAGCTGAGTTAACAGAACTTATAAGAGACCATACTGAGGCAGTAAGAGAAGCACTCGCTGTGTGGTCAAGTTAACGCTGCACAAAAGTAGGTCTGAATATGTGCAGAACAGGTATTTATTTATTCCCATCGAGTTGGCAGGCCCCCAGGGCTATATGTATGGTCTACTTCATTGCACAGGCCTTTAATTATTTTACAGGGGCTTTATGTAATGTATGTGGTTCAGGTTGTCTTTTCTGGAATGGGGTCCCTGGATCTTCCTTCTTGTTTAACTTCCCTATCTTCCTCCCTTAAGGTCTTTTTATGATATCTCTGAAGCTTTTCTGTGCAATCCTGCTGTTTTCAGCAGGAGGCTCATGTTTCTACATGGTGGCACAACTAGTGACTATACCTGGCACTAGTCATGAGGAGCTATTCCAGAATAACTCGATGTGTAGACACCTTGAGCAGCAGCTACCCTGCTACTCAAAAATAGGAACAGGGCTCACAGAGATATGCCTGAATTGGCTTTCAACTAGCTAGCTCCAGTATAGATAATGATTTTGCAGCTGGCAGTGTGGTATTCATGTTGGGCTGCAAGTTCTGCCCAAAACACAGGAGAAATACTTGGGACGAGTAATTCAAGCCGAGGCTTTTGCTCATGCAGCCTCACTGGTATTCAAAGCTAGCTCAGATAGAAGTATGGATAGTTTATATGTGGGTATACCCTTATTTTGCACAAAGAATCCTTGGTCCTGTTTAGTTTAGCTTCTTTTGCTCCAGACTAGGAAATCCATGCTGAGAATTATTCTGGAAGAGATGTTCTTGAATAATGCAGTGGTTAGCCATGCTCCATGCACTTAGCAATGGCTTTGCAATTTCAAGGCACAGGCATTTAACATCTCTGCTCTTGCATGGTGTGTGCTGGATGCACAAAGCTGTTGCAGTCTGCTGGAGATGGGATCTACAAGTGGGCTCAAGTGAGATGAAGCAGTAAATGCTGGCCTTCAGACAGGCAAGTCTCAACTCAGTGTTTACATACTTCTTTCCTCCAAAACACACAGTGTAAGGGTGAGGTGGGGAGCAGCTGGTTTTGAGGAGATGAAGGCTCAAGTATTACCAGGTTTCCCACATCTTTAGAAGCTGATCCAAAACCCATCAAGCTCAGTGGAAAACCGCCAATGATTTGAAGAGCCTCTGGATCAGGCCTTTAAACCCAGCTCCTGCAATTTGGCACACCATCCTTTGTGCAGCTGACTAATCCTCATCCCAGTCCTGTACTCTCAGGAAGCTGGTGCAGAGCAGCATGCTAGCAGGCTGCAGGGACCACCCTTCAAAATGGCAGAGGGCCTCTTTTCACCTTGTCTTATGCATGCATAATAGCTTGAGCACAGCTGTGTCTGCAGACTTACATTTCCTGCGAAGCTTTGTCTTCTTTGCAGCTGGATACCTGAACCACCTTGAGCTGCGGAGGGACTTGCAGAGCTTTAGAGGTTCTGAATCAGATGTCTGGCGATGGATAGTGTTGGAAACTATTAAACTTTTGTTTGTTGGTCCGCGTGTGGAGGAAGTGAGAGCATGGATCTTTAACCTCCTGGAAATGATTAGAGATGAGAAGCACAAAGGAGACCTTGATGAAAATTTTGCCCCTAAGCCATGTGGTTCCTAGCTTTCCGGCTCCTGCTGCCGACATGCAAAGCCAGGGCCTTGGTTTTTAATTTTTCATGCTGTTTTTAAACAGATACTTTTGCAAATGTAAACATGCCCCAGCACTGAAGGTTTCCAGCCAAATTAAAGAGTCAGCACTGGAAAAATCAGCCTTCCGAGAAAGGTCAAATACAAGCAAACTCTGGAGTTCATTGGGTCCATATGTGTAAACTTCAGCTAATATGGGATAGACCCAGGGCAGCACTTTTACCTTGCAGAACTGAGCTAGTTTCAGAATGGAAGGCTGGAACTGTCCTTGGGGATGCCTGTGGTTTGAACAGTAGATTTGAATGTGTCGAATGAAAAAAGATCCATGTCTTGACTCTTGGTTGCATTTCCATTCCACTTTATCCCTTCCCTCTTAACAGGAAGAAAGAAGGTTGGGAAGGAAAATGTGCCATTTGGCATTAATTCTGACAACTCACATTTAGACATTCTTATCTGGGACCATGCTGGGTTTAATAATCTCCAACTACATGCCTATAAAAGCTTAATTTTGCTATGAGGATGCATGCCTTGCAGCCTTTAATTTAATAACCAGGAAGGGTTTCTTTATAAGTTGTACCACCTGCAGTAGTAATAGAAATCAAGACACTGCCTGTTATTTCTTGGGCTTGATTGACATTTCAGCCAACATGGAAAGATTCAAGCCACCTACTGCCTTTAATTTTTTTTAATTATTTTTACCTGTAATTTGTCAGAGCTTGCCACTAAAAGGAAGAACTGATGAGTGTACCTCTCTGAAGTGAGGAGCTTTTGCTTAGAGCAGCAGGTGGAGAAATATTCTTCCTGCCACTGCACTGTAATAGTGGGTTGGTTAGTTAGTAGGAAAGAGTTGGTAAGCAAGGAGGTAAAATGACAAGAGAAATTATGGCCTAAAAGCAGGGTCCTTAAAAGGTATCATCATTATATAGCAATCCCCTAAACCCACCCCTGTCAGCCAACAGAAATGCCAGGAGATCTGCAGCACGTGTCAGCCGGCTAACCTCCTGAAAGGGGTTACTGTTGCTGGTTCTGCTGCTTGGCTCAGAAATGTCTCTGCAGCTAAAGAGCTACAGGAAAAGAAGACAGAGCCCCATTAGTTAGGAGAATGCCAGAGGTGAAACTGTGGTGCCTCCCTGGTGCTAGTACATCATTAAGGGTCCCAGAGGAGTGTAGGAGGTGGAGATGCTTGAAGGTTAGACGGGCTGAGTTATTCCTTAACTCATGCCTTTTCATTGAAGAGCAGAGGAGGTACACGTGTTGTGTGTGGTTATGCAGTGTGACAGGAATGCTGAGAAGGGCTGGAAGCCTCCAGCTCCCGGCGACACGGTTTTTAGATTGCAAGGATGGAGGTCTCATTGTTGGAGAGGCCCTGGCAGTGTCCAGTTAGGCGGGGCATGGGACCAGGCCTGTTGGTGTCCAGCTCCACAGTGAGGGGGCTTAGGAGCTGTTATGAAACATGGTGGTGTTCAGGGCAGAGGCAGAAGCTCCACGACAAGGTTCTGCTTTGGAAAGAGAGGCAGGACAAGTGGAGTGTAGGGACTTTTATGTGTGTTTTCTTAAGGTTTTGGTAACTGAAGGGCTTGCTTAGGTTTCATCTGTACCTGGAGGGAGAAGGGACTTGAAATTGCTCAACAAATATCCCTACGTCAAAGGTTTTAAATTGTTGCACATCCGTAATCCTACAAAGCATGCCAAGATGCTGAAGGACTTAATGAGATTCCTCATCAGCATTGTCATCTCACCCCTGTGGAAAGGGGAACCAATGTCTACAACAAAAGACTCAAACCTGACTGCCTTCAGTGAGACTTCTCAATTTATCATTGGGAATATAAAATGACAATGGAGCATGTTTTTTCAGAGCTCTTTTGAACTGGTCTGAACTGCATCGTTACTGTTATGAGTCATCAGGTCATTGGCCTGTGTATTGGTATCCTGTTGGCATGAGGCCAGAAGATATTACCTTTCATGTTGAGCCTCCTGGATCTTCAACATCCAGTCCTTGAATGAGGCAGGGTTACTTGTCAACAGGTGACAGAGGGATTACAGATATACTGATTTGGTCTCATTTGTGCCTTGCTCCCTCAGATATTTGGTATTCTCCATGTATTTAACAGCCACAGTAGTTAACAGTTGGAATAAATTCTCAAGAAAAGTCCTCACAGTAAAGCTGGATTATTTTCTGAAAGATACGTATGAATCTATCCATCCTCATAGTAAAGCTGGATAACTTTCTGAAAGATACGTATGAATCTATCCCCAGTTATTTCGTGCAGTAAAGGTGTAAGGTGAGGGGTTGAAATTCTGTGTGATACACACAAGGTCAAAGTTGGTAACTGTATTGAAAGCTGGGATTCTGTGAATGCCCTAGCATCATGCCTGAGAGTACCCTAAAAACAGTAATTTGGCTTTTTCTTTAAACAGATGTATTTTTTATTACATCAGAACTACCTGCCTTAGATCTCTCAGTTGATGTTGTTTTAATAGATGTAGCTTCTGGAAGAGCTTTGTCTTCACAAGCATAGTGTAGCCAAATCTATTGCTTTGCATTTAACCTGTGTGATTGCAGTTTGGACAATTGCCTAGGTTGGCAAATCCAAGGTAGTTGATGGAGCCAGTCTCAACCTTGTGCAATCTCAGCCACAAAGATGCTGTGATGACTGCCCCCATCTAAATTAAGGAAGGATTTAACTGATAGGGATCCCAAATGTTAGGTAAAGTGAAACCTAGAAGAGAACCTAAAACTTGAAAGAGAAGGTAAAACCTGTCATTGGAGCAGCCAGGTCTTGAGTGCAGATCACTTCTACTCTAACTTGGTTTCCAGTTGACCCCACCTTCTCCTTCTGGAGGGCAGCAGTTTCCCTTTGCTTAGCACAGAAGGCAAGGCTATGGAGGTGTTATGGCAGGCAAACTAGTCCCTTTACACCACTTAACCCTGGCACTGAAGATGGTTCCCCAGTTTTAACAGAAGTAAAATTGAGCTGCTGCTGTCTCTGAAACCAATGTTGACACTCCATCTTGGATGTGAAAATAACTGCTGAGACAGCCCTGCACTTATGTATGGTTTTTTGCACATTCTGCGGAAAGTCAGAATAAATAGAAACCCTTTAAATAGATTATTAATTAGCCTTCGTCTGACAGATAACTCAGTAGGAAATCCATTAATGGATGTCCGGGTGAACTCACTGCTTCTAGAGCAGCTTTATTGTTTTCTGCTTTCTCATTTTCGTTGCAGATCTGAAGCCCTGGGTGTCGAATTTCACCTATCCAGGTGTGCATGACTTTTCTCAGCTTGCACTGGATGCCAACAGGAACCAGCTCATTGTGGGAGCAAGGTAAAGATAATCTTTTAATTAGTCCAGGGTTGCTGCCCAAGCATTTTTCCTTCAGGTTCTGGCTTCAGAGGAGAGTGTGTTTCCACCTTATGTAGCCAGTGTCCCCCTGAAAAAGAAAGCTATAATTTTTGTAGAGGGATTTAGACTCCTAGTATAATTGCAAGGAAGAGAAAATTATTAGAATTTTTTTTACAAAAAGATGCAATCAAAATGACTGGTTAATGAAGCAGAATGCTGGCATCTCCCTCTGTATCATGAGTGTTACAAGAGTTATAGTAAATCATTCTGCACCATCCCTCTGCCAGCACAGACTTTACGGTTTATTTGCCATGGCCAGACCTTCCCTCTGTACCAGGTTCATCTACGCACCTTTGTATAAGTCGTAGTGGCAATGTAAATGATTGCTTTCTTCTCTCAGAATTCACTCCACAACCGGTTTGCTTCATCTTGCTGATATAGCCAGATCCTCACCTAATGCATTTTGGTGCAATTCTGTTGTTCTGGCCCATTGTATATAATTAGCATATATTTTCCTTTATTTTTAAACATTATTTTTATCCAGGATGCCATAAGCGGAGGGTGGAAACACACAAGATGAGCACAGGCAAGCTCTAACAAATTTAGAGCTGCATTTGTAACAGGGAAAAGAACTATGGTTCAGTGAAATAATATACATCAAGAGCAGTTGAATCATGAGCCCCAACAGCAGCTATTTTTTATTGCATAATAAACAGATAAGACAACCCCAAAAGAAAAGACTAAGCATGGTCTAACAAATCAGTTTAAGTATAACATTTAGAATCAGATAACATTGTGGTAGCAGTCTCTGCTATTAATGAAAATGGAGGAAGAGACTTCTTTCTTCCCAGGTTATTCAGCATTAGAGGACAGGGAGGTGAGGAGCAGAGTTGGAAGAACTCATGATACGAACAAGAGAAAAGAGCAAGATGTGTAGCAGAGGGAGAGTTTTTTGCTCCACAGAGACAACTGAAGTGTGATTTAATATATATTTTCTGTGTGTATTTGTGTAGTAAATAATAACACTTACCTTCCTGTAGCTGTTCAAATTGCCAGAGGCCCTCCTGCTTTTCATACAGAAACATTTTACTTTTCAAGCTGCAGCTTTACCTGTGCTGGAATCTTTAACCAGCAATTATTAATATTTATTACTTCAGAGTGGCATTGCTTTGGGGATGGCCGTGAACAGTGCCTTCAGCCAGGCATTGCACAAACACAGGCACGTTGCTCTGAGGAATTTATGGTTTACATCACTCGGCTGCACGGCAGGTTTCCCGCCGTGCAGACGCTGCTAACACTGACACGCTTCACCCCTGCTCAAACCCCAGCGACACATCCTGGAGGGACTCTCTGTCTCCACAAGAGTTTGTATGAGTGTGGTTAGACACGAGGCTACAATATCATTATAAACAGGGGAATGACAGCAAATTTGGCTTCCTGCTGGAGCTACAATATATTGCAGTGTATTGCCTCATGAGGAAGCAGTAACAAGTACTTATAGAATTTGCGTGGAAAAGTCTGTTTTCATGAAGCACTACCCACCTGACTGGGAGACTGAAAGTTTCGGTGGTGCCACACAGCTCTGGTGAGCAATTCTTGATAGAGTTAATGGAGATGTAATTTCCCAGGGTGGTTTTTTTTGGTTGGGTACAGGCTCGGTGTGGGGAAAGTGGGGAGTGCTGAGCCCTTTCCCTCTTCACCGTCTCATTTCCACCCTGTGCAAGGTGATAGGGAGAGGTGCATGAATATGGGGGTGAGGATGGGGTCCTCGGTGCTGCACAGCTCTGGGCGTGCTGAGCTCCTGGAGCTGTGCCAGAGAGATGGGAACGGGAAGTAAAGCCTTTTCTGTTCCCTCCTTCCCTGATAAATCCACACCTTGTTCTGGACTATTTTTAGGGGTGATTTTTGAGTCATTAGTTGCTCGTGCACCATCTGCTTGAATTTGCAAATGAAACAATACCTCAAAGAGATAGGAGCTGTCTCTATCCATCTCTACAGGGTGTAATTTATGAAACCTAAATTTAAATGTTAACTGTGTTTAAATGTGCTACTGTAGATCATATTAGTAGTAATGCCAGCTATTCTGGGGTTGTGGAAGGAGTTTGGGATCAGGGTGGAGTTTATAAGCACTCCCACTTCTCAATTTCCTGGTTAACATCATTCTTTTAGATGATAGCATTATAAATTATTTCAGACTAGTTCTTTCTGTTTCTATTTAAAAGCAGTATGACCTCACCACAGCATCTCTTTGGCTTAGTTCATCCTGTGTTTCAAAGCTTCGCAGAAAATGCTTCCTAGAAGAAAAGAAGATCCTGGGGCTCAAGAGGGTTTTTGGTTTCAGGAATTGGACACAGCATGACTGAAACTGTAAGAAGTATTGAGGGCATGCCATGCAGACAGGGAGCTGGAATAACACGAGCCTCAGATTTTTAAGCTTTATCCTTATCTGAGAGCCCTCCCCAAATGACTGGTACTGTCTGCGTGCAAACCAGAGGAGTTTGATTAACTCCACTGACCAAACACCTGCCAAGTCAAAATCCCAGAAACAAAAGAATTAGTTTCAAAATCCCACCATGGTTTCTAAGCAACGTATTTACTTGTCACATCATTTGTAAAATCCAAACACTTGCAAGTGAGGGTATGAATAGTTTAGAACATTGTAAATCTCACACTTCCCATATTATGAGCCACATTTCATTGAGTATAAAAACACACATTTCAAAAATTCATAACCTTCATTTTGACTCATAGTTTGCATGTTTTGTTTTTGCTTTAAATGTAGTGTTAGTATTTTAATGTACTGTTTTTCTTCTGTGAATGAGTGATCGTTTTGAAATATTTGCTGCTTTTTTCAGCTCTTGAGTGCCTGTGATTACTATTTGAGCTTATCTTAATGGGAGGAAAAACAATTTTCTAGGCCTCATTACTGAGAAAAAACTTGAAAATATGATCTGAACAGCTCAAAAAACAAGACACATAAATCCCCCCCTGCATTAAAAAACTGATGATTTTGGGAACTTGAATCCTGCTTTTTCTGTCCTAGGTATCAGCAATGCCATTTCTGTCCAATTGTCCTGCTTTTTTGAAAAACACTTTCTTCTTTTCATCAAGAATAAGCCTTGAATTTTTCAGACCTGAGAAACCTTCCAAGTCAAAGCCAATAAAGGAGCTGAAATGGAAACTGATTGCAGCCTTGACTATGTAGAAACTTCCATCCCTCTCTAATAGCATGATCTGGAATGCTTATTGTCTTTACTTTCAATCTCTTTCCCATTATTAGATTTCAAACTTAACTCTGCTATAAAGCATTCCTAGTGAGCAGTTTGCTTTTATTAACTGAGGGTCTATTTGCTCTACCTAAACATCTGAAATCAAAGAGTAATGGTGAGGAAATGGGTGGCAGTTTCTCGCAGATTAGTGTCACATAATGAGCTATCGTTTTGAATTATAGATACAAGTTGTACATATGCTGCCACAGCAGAAGAGCCACAGAAGAGATTATTCTGGTACCAGAACAAAGGCTAGGAGACTGGGACACTGCTCTTTTGTCAGTAATACAGCTGGTGAACGGACTGGGAAGAACAGCTTGAATGAGCTGCTGTATAATAAATGGTTTAACAAAGGACATAAGCTGAATTTCCTAACTCGATGGGCAAGCAAAAGAGACCTGTGTTAAAAAGTGGTGACTTAAAAGATGCAACTGTTTGAATTGATGGTATCTGCTTGCTGTAGCTCAAGGTCAGATCTAGACACTGTCAGAAACCACGGAGAGCAGCAGCCTGCCTGGCAGCCAGACAGCCTCAGACCCTTTGCCTACGCCAGTGTGCCTGTGCTGTGATGGGGATGCCGGAGGTGATGGTGGTGGGGAATGGGTCCATCCCTGTTCCTGCAGGATGTCCCAGCTCAACTCCCCAACATTCTTCCTTTGCCCTTTCCCCTCCCTCCTTCCCTTCCCCATCCATAGCAGAGACATGCTGGCCTTCTCTCATCCCCATGGCAGTGGTTTCACCTGCATGTTGGAGAAGCAGTGCTCTGTTCTCTCGCCTGTGCTGTAGGCAGGGTGCCCAATCCCTAGGGAGGGTGGGTTTTGCAGAGGAAGTACAATGTGTAGCTGTGACATCCCACCTTCCCGAGGAGAGGTACTCCTTGAGACTATCTCATTACTGGCTGGGCAGAGACAGGAGCCAGTAAAGCAATGATGATATGAAAGACCCTGCTTGGAGTGAAGCCAAAAACATGCTTCAGAATTGCTCCCTGGTAAGGAGAACATAAAAGGTTTAAAAGAGGATGGTTGAGACACCGTGTGACAATCTGGCATGACAGCAAGCTGAAGGGAAACAGCTTGGACAACGGGAGGATGGTACCCAAACAAATGGCTGCACAGAGAGTGGCTGGGAAGCCCTAAGGGAAACATTTGACTTTTCCCCAGAAGGAAACTGTGGGGGTGTCAGCTCGGGCAGTAGCCTGCTGGGGCTGCAGATGTGAGAGGCATGGCTACAAGGGTTGGCCATTCACAGCAGGTGGAGGTGTTACTGTAGAAAACCAGCCAGAAAGCGTCATGACCAACTCATAGTTCTGCCTGCCAAGGGGGCTGTCAACTCCATCGGGAGATGGGAAAGGATCGTCTCTCATGGCTGTCACACGGGGAACTGCAGCTCAGGAGCCCTTGTCATAAGTAGTCATTACCAAGAAGAGCCTGGAGGTAGAGGGTAGTGAGTAAAGTCTGCATCAATGGACTCAAAACTGGCAAGTAAAGTGCACATCATTCTGCACTGCCAGACTTCTCTGCAATAAATGTAAAGCTACTAAGCTGCTGGTGGTGGAAGTCTGGATGCTTTGATGGGAGTGATTTTCATACTTGATTTAGAGCTGAACTGAACGTGCCTGTTAATGCCAAGTGGCGCAAGAAAGGAGATACGGTTAGTTTGAGGACAGGGAAGGTGCTATATGAACTTACACAGGTTGTTTTAGGGAGAGGACAGCAGCCTGGGCACACCCCTTCCTGGGTCTTATTGCTCCTGGCTGTATAAGCATTAAAACAACTCTGGATCATGCAGGCTTAGGAGCTGAAGACTGAATGGAGTGACTGACGTCCCAGAAGAGCTGCTTCAAGTTGCAGCTTGCAGAAATGTGGCGAATTGTAAATATACTCTAGGACCCTCAACCAGCAGGTTTGGCACCCTGAGTTTATTGAAAGTCTCTGGTGTGTGATAGATTAGTCTGTCAGACACCAGGTTTCGTGCAGATTTCTGGCTGAACGTAGGCTCTTTCCTGCCTGCTTGGCAGAAAGCTCCAGAGCACTGCAGTAAAACTCTCAAAACCTGTGCTGCTTGGAAAAGATCACTCTTACCCTTGGGCACCTTCAATCCTGTCCAGATCTGGACTGCCACTGAGACCTGAAGAGAATAAGTCTCTGCAGATTATGTTGCCTGGGCAAAAAGCATTTTGCAAACCAGGAAATTCAGTGGCAGAAGTTGGGTCAGAGTTGATCCACAGATTTAGAGTATCAGCATTGGGTCTAAACTTTGTCAAGAATACTTTCTGTTGCCAAATGACCAGGGCCCCTCACCAACACTTATCCTCACAGGGCTTCTGTGAGGCAGGAAAGCACTAATAATTTCACACTATAGGTGGGAATCTGAGGCCCATAGGGATTAAGAGCGAGCCTGCCCTGTGAAAAGGTTGTGATGCTGAGGCATGTGAATTTATAGTAGGTCTGAAAGGTAGTGCAGTGCTGCACCTAACGCAGCTACTCCTGCAGTGAGACTACACTTTCTGAAGGTACCAGTCAAAGTCTGCACAACCTCAGAGGTCTCTGCACTGGGATAATGGGGACATAGCCAAAGCTCTTCTATGGACTCACAGAAAACCTGTGGCAGAGGTGGGATTTGGGCCCTTTACTGTTGTATTTCCACCTGGTAGTTTAATCACTTGCTCTCAGCCTTGCATCTTCCAAAGAAGAGGTGAGTCTTCAAAATGCTCATGAGAGTCTGTGAGTCCCATACACTTAACTGGGGCAGCGGGGCTTCAGCATGACTCAAAAACTCAAGTCTCATATAACATGGAGACACTAACATGCAAACAAGTTAACACTGGCCACAACCGCATGGGCATAGCCAGAGGTTAAGTAGTCCACAGGCTTGTCCTGTTATCAGCCAGGAATGACATGACATTCGTCCCTGACTATAGGATTTGACTCAATATTTTTCTGAGACAAAATGACTGAGCTGAGTTACTGCCATTTCTGATGGCTTGCATTAGTATCGCGCTGTCTTACGCCAGCTTTACCCCCTACTAAGTCATGTTTGGCTGAGAAATTACCTTGCCAGTTGAGGTATTAATGAGGACGTGAGCAAGCAAAGAGCATGATAATGTTTTTGATTATATCCAGATCGTAGGAGGGTAGCTGAAAGCGCTGCTGCAGAGAAACCTAGAAAAACAAATATCATCCTTTCTCACTGTGATTTTTCCTATCAGACAAAAGAATGCCCTAATTAAAGTTGCATCCTTGTATCGGGGGCTGGAGGGGGGCAGATAACATGGTGATGTGAGAAGAAAAGGGAGAATCAGTCTCTGAAATTAACAGAAACTTTCAAAGGACCATTGATGTTTTTTAAAGAAGCTGCCTGACCTGCATGGTAAAGAATATGGTGAGGTGAGAAACCTGTGATTAGACATTGCAGCTAGTTAAATCCATAATTGGGTGTGCGTAGTTTCTTCACACAGGGAACAAAAGTGTGATTTAAAGTACGGGTTTTAACTTCTGTGGTTGAGCCTGGGATAGTTCAGAGGGAGATTTTCCTCTCTTATACTGTGCCAGGAGAGGTCAGCTCAGCCCTTGTCTAAGTGTGGAGGGGTGAAGCCCCAGTGGGGTGTCTGGTTCTTACGTATAGAGTTTGCTTTCCTCTGCTGGTCTACAAGGAGTCTGAATTTGCCATACCCCAAATCTGTGCTGTCCCTGAATTATACCCCTTGGGAAGGAGGGGAAGAGGTGTGGACAGGAAAGGATGGAAGGAGAATTTGTGTAATTATGGGATTCTGGGAACTTTGGAGCCTGGCCCAAATTTTGTTCAAAGTGTAATTTTTTTTTTCTTAGTTAAAATTTGTGCATTTGCTTGAGCATAGAACGTGAATTTTAATTAACTCAGAATAAATAAATCAAATCAAATGCTATGCTGCAGCATTGTAAATGCTATGCTGCAGCACTGTCAGGTTGCTGGGCCAGACCAATGCACAGAAGAAGCCACAGCTGGAGGAGAGCAAAGAGGCAGCTTTGCCCCAGGTCTTGTATGTGCAGAAGAGGGTGAGGCAATGGCAGTCTCTGGTCTGCCATCTTTGTTGGCAGAGAAAACAGTTGGTCCTTCAAATCACCTGCAAGGCAGTACCATGTACCTCTCTGCAAACGAACTCACTGGCGTTGTAGTCCGTGCACTTTTGCCCATCATCGGAGGAACCAGGCTATCAGCTGACTCATGGCCAGTGCCTGCACAGCCAGTGCTGTGTGAAAGGCAATCTTGGCACAGCGCAGGCTGATAGGAAGCATCCTTACACAGAGAATTGCAGACCTGACTGGAAAAATACCTTATATTTCAGATAAAATGAAAATTGGTGATAGCCTATCACAAAAGCAGCCACCCATGAGAGGCTCACTTGCTTTAGTAACACACTGAGAATAATTAAGTTTGAAGACTGTATTTCAGAGAGTGGGGGAGAAGCAAGCACAGGGTCAGGATATTTTGGCAAAAGCCTTGGAGGCTTGGACCTAATGTGTTTTATAGCATCACAGGATGGGGCTGCAGAGCAGTTTCCGTTTGCATTACTGAAAATACTCTCTCTTGCTCTGGTTAAGTTGGTGATAAGTCAGTTTTATATGGCAAGGCTCACCACAGTGACTTGCATATCACTTTATATCCAGATGTTTAGGTGCTAAGCCTACTGTTCTGTGCCACTGCAAAGGTATAAAAACCACAGCAAAGAGAAGGGATTGGTTGGCAATAATTTAAGCTCACCAGCCAACTCTATCAGTATTTGCATACAAGTCATGTTGAACTCATCCAGAGTTTCAGGAAAGCCTGACAGAACTG
Organism: Fregata magnificens; assembly: GCA_013389945.1. Classification (NCBI taxonomy): domain Eukaryota; kingdom Metazoa; phylum Chordata; class Aves; order Suliformes; family Fregatidae; genus Fregata; species Fregata magnificens. Next base: position 386,161 of record WAAD01036263.1, on the reverse strand, counting down.
AGCATGTTTATCAGCCTAAGCAGGCAGGTGGGGGGGCTGCCAGGGACTATTTGAACCATAATCAGTGCATCAGAAGAAGAGGAATTTTACAGTTTGGCTTCTGAAAGCACAACGAAAAGTAATGGGCAAATAGGAGATCAAAGGTCCCCGTGTGGCTAGGGACAATATCAAGGTGTTGTAAGTGCTCTGTGATTCTGCCAGCTGGATGAGAGGGGGAGAGAAGAGCTGTCAGTCGCATGTCAAGAGGGACTTGAGGTGGCGTGTGGGATAATACGTGATGGTCTGAGAGATGGATTCACTCTTTCAGGAGAATAGGAACAAACCCACACACGAGTTTTGAAAATTTGGCTCAGTTTCCATCTCTGAGGTTTTGAAGAAACTCATCTAGTGAAACAGAGGGAGGGAAATGTTAAAAAAAAAAAAAAGGAAGTTGGCCCATGTTTTATAAATATGTTCAAATAATATTAAAAAAAAAATCCCATTCCCCATTCTCTGAAGTGTGTACGTATGGCTATCCTCCAGAAAACAGCTGGTTCAGGGTGTCTCAGGAGCATGGCAAACACTGTCACCCCCAAGGAGGTGGGATCACATGGCAGCGAGGCTGTTCCTCTCCTGCCCTGAGGAAAGAGCCAGCTTGCTGCTCCCCCTGCAAGCCAATGGAAGAGGGGCCACGGCTGTTGGTCCAAGGGCCGATCCCTTTCCTGCTTCTCCCTCCTATGGCAGCAGCCATCCGTCTAGATTTCTGAATATTGGTATAGTCCAAGGGTGCCACAGCTATGCTTTTGTCCTGCATGCTCTGCAGCTGTAAGGATCTGCCTCTTTTGACTCTTCCTAGAGCTGGCCCTGAGTATATAGCATTGAGCCTGAGCAGATCTGTGCCATGAGCCCTGTGCCATTAAAACTGATGGTAGTTCTCTTCCATTGACTGGAATATAAAGGATTTGATTTTCATCCTTGTTTCCACTAAGTAGTACTAAATGGGCCTCAGTGGCAACCCAGAAACAGTAGCTGGGACCCTGGCTTAATTTGGAAGCTGCTTAATCAGAATTATATGCTGCTTGCATAAGGAGCCTCTTCTAAGAGGACGCTCCTCTAGCTCTGGCTGGATTTATCACTGAGAAATGTTGCTTTGGGAAAAGCAATTGCTCATACAGCAACTGCATCATATTACTGGATGCTGTTTAGTACGGTTCTCTGTTGAACATCTATTGATTTTTAAGGAAGAATGATGTACCAGACAATTTTTTCTTCAATACAAACAAAGTTACTGGTGAATAAGGATCCAGCTTGTAAGGGAGATGCTGGCTCTCCACCTTTTCTCCAGCATGTGTATGCCAGGCCCTTCAAATGAATCACTGGAGTAGCATTTGCAAATGGATTGTCACATCACACTCCAGAGCAGGCATGTAATTAACTCCTTCTGAGAGCAAAGGCCAGAATCATCCTTCAGGAGCTGGATTTCTTGGGATGGTTGGCTAGTTCAGAAATGTGGATAACCATCTGAGAAGTTCAGCCACAGCTGGACCTGCATGGAGGCACTGTGCATTAATCTAGCATGAGATTTGGTAGCCAAGAGCCCTGGGGTCTGATCTCGATTCCATCACTGACTTGCTGTGTGCTTTGGAGAAGGTCATTTAACCTTTCTCTGGCTCATTGTCTCCTTTAGTATAACAGGGGAATGATACTAACCAGCTCCCAGGGAGTCGTGAAGCATGACTAAGCTGTGTTTATCATGTACTGTGGAAGTACAAAGTATATCTAAGGCCTCTAGGAGCAAAGATAGGAAGAGCTGACAGGAGTTGCTGGCTCCTAGCCCGAGGCTCAGCCCCCGCACGTGGCTTCCAGGAGTGCCAGAAGGGAGCATTAGGTTTGTCACATGCATAATTCTGTGTCTTGTTTCGTATCACCCAAAGGACCTTGTTCTGTTAATTATTTTTCTTATTAATTATCTACGCTGTGACAGTTGTGAGTCCCTCTTGCAGACCTGGCTCCTGATTGCAGCACAATCCCCTCACTGAGGAGGGGAAGTGGAGAGGGAGGTGCTGATCTCTTCTCCCTGGTATCCAGTGACAAGACAGCTGGGAATGGTTCAAAACTGCACCAGGGGAGGTTTAGACTGGACATTAGGAAGCATTTCTTTACCAAGAGGGTGGTCAAACACTGGAACAGGCTTCCTAGAGAGGTAGTCGATGCCCCAAGCCTGTCAGTGTTTTAAGAGGCATTTGGACAATGCCCTTAACAACATGCTTTAACTTTTGGTCAGCCCTGAAGTGGTCAGGCAGTGGGACTAGATGATCGTTGTAGGTCCCTTCCAACTGAAATAGTCTATTCTATTCTATTCTATTCTATTCTATTCTATTCTATTCTATTCTATTCTATTCTATTCTATTCTATTCTATTCTATTCTATTCTATTCTATTCTATTCTATTCTATTCTATTCTATTCTATTCTATTCTATTCTATTCTATTCTATTCTATTCTATTCTATTCTATTCTATTCTATTCTATTCTATTCTATTCTATTCTATTCTATTCTATTCTATTCTATTCTATTCTATTCTATTCTATTCTATTCTATTCTATTCTATTCTATTCTATTCTATTCTATTCTATTCTATTCTATTCTATTCTATTCTATTCTATTCTATTCTATTCTATTCTATTCTATTCTATTCTATTCTATTCTATTCTATTCTATTCTATTCTATTCTATTCTATTCTATTCTATTCTATTCTATTCTATTCTATTCTATTCTATTCTATTCTATTCTATTCTATTCTATTCTATTCTATTCTATTCTATTCTATTCTATTCTATTCTATTCTATTCTATTCTATTCTATTCTATTCTATTCTATTCTATTCTATTCTATTCTATTCTATTCTATTCTATTCTATTCTATTCTATTCTATTCTATTCTATTCTACAAGCACGGGGAACACCTTCCCAGAGCACCACGAGCCTGCTTGAGTCTCCAGTACCTCACCCCAGCTATGTTGGATGCCTGTTTCAGTGCAATAATAGCCCCCAAAAGGGAGAGTGAATCTTCACTCAGTTCTCTTCAGCTTTCCCTAAATGTATTTTTTTTGCATGATCAAACATTATTATCAGCTCCTGTTGGCTTTGTTTCTATTTGCAGCGTAATTGTCTGTGTACAGAGAGAGGGGGCTTGAGATAGCCTGCCCTGTAACAAGGGAGGGGTGTGAGCTTCCCACGTCTACTATAAGGTGCAGGCAAATAGCAACATGCGAGCAGGTGTACATGTCTTGTAGTGATACAGACCGGCTGAGATAAGGCAGCATATTGTTGGTCCCTGTGTGCATGTCAAAGTCCTGAGAGGTTTCCGATGGTGGTCAGCATTAGGGATCTCGTGGCTCCCAGTTTGCTAGCAGGCGTTGTTCTGAAGCACAGAGAGGTTATCTTACCTGCTTGGTGTGTGTGTGGAGGGGGACGGTGTTGGGAAATGTGAACAAACAAAACCAAAATGAACTCGCTCTTTTAAATAGAAAAAATAATCTGAAGCTAGAGTAGCCTTTCATTTACACCTGTTCAGTCCATCTACTGCAGGGATGTTCCTCCTGATCTACCACAGCAGAACTGAAAACATGCTCTCTTTTAATTAGAAGGAAGCACCTTTTAATCAGCCAGCACAGTGCTGACAGATGTAGTGCCTGAAAAGGGGCACTGAAAAAGAGGCCTGAACGAGCGTCTGAAGCATGTTGCAACCCTTATAATTTCAGAACTCCTAAGAGGAAGGGTCTCTGCTATTATTCAAGCACTCTTGTTATGTGGCTTCCCATTGGAAAGGCTTAATTTGTCTTGTAGCTCCGTTGCTCAGCGGCATTATAGACGAAGTACTTTGCCTTCACTGTAAATTGTTTCAAGGCCAGGCAATGTGTGAACAAGTGCATGAGCATCATGTTACAAAGCCCATCCAAAGTGTGCTTGGCTATGTGAAATAAACACTTAATAAGCAGCTTTGACTTGGGAATGTCGTGGCAAGCAGATTTAAGTGGATATATTCTTCCACCCTTTTTTGAAACACATCTCAGCTGCTCTCCTGCTGTTCTGGTACGTACGCTTTGTGGTACCAGACACAGTGAGCACTTAATCATTTTACAAGGCAGCCAAATACAAATTACGCAGCCAATTAACAAATACTTTCATCTACAGGATTTATACTGCACCTTGGCTCTGTTCATACGCAGACTAGCATAGAGGGCCCACTTTGGGAAATTTGACATCTACCCAATTTCCATGAGTGTAAATGGCACTTCAGCACAGGTTTAGGTGCGGTGCCCCAACTTTGGGAGCAGTTATTCTCCTAACCAAGGCGTAGACTAATGGACCAGGAGATCAGCTCCTGGTTGTGCTGCAGATATGCTCTGTGATGTTGGCTAAGTTGCTCAATCTGTGCTTTAAATTTAAATGAGAATGATGTCTCTTTTTCACTCTTCTGTATACATTTAGATGGCAAATTCTTCAAGACTAGGTTGTATAGAGCAGGAGGGTCTTTACAGCAGCTAACTTCATATATCTGAGCTGGGGGATAATATCCCCCTGCAATCAGAGATGACAGAGAGAGAATCCACCCTCAGGTTGTTTAAAGAGGCATCTGCTGTGAATCAGTCTCCAGAGGAACCACCATCAACCCACTCTGTGTCTTTAACACAACAAAACCACAGTCTTGGCTGAGACTTCAGGGTATTACTGTTTAATATGGGCGTTTTCAGAAATGCACTGATGTTCATGAATAATAAGGTTAGTAGTAATAATAATTAGCAGTTTGAGGCACCTGTTAATGTGCATAATACCATTTGTCCCAGAGTACTTAGAGGAGTGTAGTTGCTTGCTCTGGAGATGGCTGAAATGCAGCCAACTCTGGGATGAAACAAAGCTCATGTTTTAATACCATGGAGTGAAGTTGCGTGACCTTTTAGGACAGAAAGTGAGTAAGAAGGTTGTCCTATCCCTCCAAGTTTGTGCACCAGCATTTTATACAGGAGAAGGAGGTTATTAGAATAGCTGGTTGCACCAGGCAATCGCTCTTCTGGCCTAGTCCAGATGGGTTTAATTTAAGAGAAAAGGGAATTAGCCAACGTTCACTTACAAGACAAAATGGGAGGAAAAAAAAGAAAAAAAAAGACCAAGGTGGCACCTCATCCATTCATGCAGAGGTTTCAGTGTTCTCGCATATTTCTTAATCCTACTCTTTCAGGTGCTTTAAATTATAGTTCAGCAAGGTATTAAACAGACATAACTTCAAACACAAGCAGAAAAAAGGACACAAATGGGGCAATTCTAGGTACAATAAACCATGCCTGTCATTCAGAGACCTTGCTCATTCTTGGACTGAAATTGCAGTTAAAATGCAATTCATAAAAATGGCACTGTCTTATTCAGCAGATCTTTCCCCTTGGCTTTTTACTCCCAGTATAGCTTTACAGAACAAGTATGGTTAAAAGAGCATGTTATTAATTACGGATTAGTCAGTTCTAGCTGGGCAGGTCAAGCGGAGTCTGGAGGTGTCTGATAGCCTGGTCTGCCTACCGGTGTTTGTATTACTGCTGATGAGATGTGAGAAGGATCAAACAAACAAAAAGAAACTGCCAGTGGCTGTGCAGACACCAGGTGAAGCAAACTGGTGAAAAATGTAGGGAAACCCTCCTTTCTGTAAGAAAGCCACAAGGTCAGACTTAGAGAGCTGAGGTTAGTATGAAGCCTTTGGAAGATCATTGTGCTATTCACATTAGTACTACGTTCCTGCCTGGTTTAGGTCTCAGCCACCTGAGTGATCTCACTGCTAATGCTTTGTCCAGGTGCTACACAGCAGCCACTGAGAGGACAGAGACTGGCTTTATTTAAATGGACACTATTCCTGTCTGCATCTGTTTTGGCTGAGTGCAATGAAAATTGTGTCCTTTAGACATGTCTCTTCCATTAAAGATATTTTGGTTGAATTTGCTCTGCAGTGCTATCAGGGAAAAAACCCTAATATTAAAATTTATTACTCAGTCAAACTGTCCAGCTTTTTACAAGACTAAAACAAGGAGCTGAAATCTGCATTATAAGGCTTCCAAAATCAATGCATTTAAATAGCATGCTTAACAACAGGATAGCAACTTCAAGTCCCTAGTTATGAGAATTTCTCCTTAGGGTGTTGTAAGATTGGAGGCCAGTGACATGCTTAGCTTCTCCAGGAGAAAGCTTATTCCTTGATCTCTCATGTTCTGGAATTGCATTAATATTTTGGTGAGAGTAGCATGTGCTTTTCTAAGGGAGCTAAGTCAGATCAGTCACTGGATGAGAATTTACCTCCATTTTGAAATTTTAGCTGTATGTAAGCTTAGTGCCTCTGGTCTGCTGCATGTGCCTGCAGGACATAATATTTAAGTCTGTAGCTGATGCTAAAGAGTTACTAACAAATTACTTAGGAAAGTATGCAGCCCTTTGAGACAGAATAGGGTTTCAGACTGTACAAAAGAACTGCTGGATCTCCAGTGATAGGACCAGGAGAGAAGATGGAGATTTTGTGTGTGTGTGTACTTCTCTGCGTACTTACAGGAGGTATAATAATTACTGATATATTTTGTTCAGATATTGCTAATGGGTCTCATTTTTCTCTGGGTAGCTGTTGTGGTTTAACCCCAGCCGGCAACTAAGCCCGATACAGCCGCTCGCTCACTCCGCCCCAGTGGGGTGGGGGAGAGAATTGGAAGAGTAAAAATGAGAAAACTCGTGGGTTAAGATAAAGACAATTTAATAGGTAAAGCAAAAGCTGCACACTCAAGCAAAGCAAAACAAGGAATTCATTCACTGCTTCCCATCAGCAGGCAGGTGTTCAGCCATCTCCAGGAAAGCAGGGCTCCATCGCACCTAACGGTTACTTGGGAAGACAAATGCCATCACTCCGAGCGTGCCCCTCTTCCTTCTTCTTCCCCCAGCTTTATATGCTGAGCATGACGCCATATGGTATGGAGTATCCCTTTGGTCAGCTGGGGTCAGCTGTCCCGGCTGTGTCCCCTCCCAGCTTCTTGTGCACCCCCAGCCTACTGGCTGGTGGGGCGGTGTGAGAAGCAGAAAAGGCCTTGGCTCTGTGTAAGCACTGCTCAGCAGTAATGAAAGCATCCCTGTGTTATCAGTCAACACTGTTTCCAGCACAAATCCAAAACATAGCCCCATACTAGCTACTATGAAGAAAATTAACTCTATCCCAGCCAAAGCCAGCACAGTAACCAGTCCCAGTATAGAACAGGATGGTACAAATCAGACCAAATCAGAGCTACATTGGCTGAAGATTCAGTACTAGGAGTTTGACTTCCCGAGTTCCCCATCATTCTTGTTCCCATTCTTCTTTACTGACAGTCAGCAGCAGTTCAGACCTTTTGATTTATTTGTAGAACTGGGACAACGTATACAGGCAACTCTATGATTATGACTTAGATGATATACAAGTGAGAGATAAAAGAAGAAGAAAAAATTGCTCAAGCCTTGTAGTGGTCATTGTGACCCAATATGAATTTATTGTATGTCAAAGTTTGAATAACTTTCTTTGCTTGGACAGAGTGTGCTGTTGACTACAGACTCTAAACAAGGCTCTTCAGAAGAGTCCTTAGGACCTTTTCATCACTATAGGAGCTTTCCACTGACTCCTCTGACTTCACTGACCTAAGACTGGAACTTGCTTTTCTACTAGGTAGGGGAATGTCTATATACTGGCACTTCTAGAGCAGATGAAGCTATATCATCAAAGCTGCACTTTCTGCTATTTAAATAGAGCCACCTCCAAAACCATAGTTCACCTGGTATAATATGTGTCTTCTCTGCGAGGTTGTGGTGACAGGGATGTTGGAAAAGGATCAAAGCTCTTCAGACCCCCTGACAGATGGGATGCAAAAATACGAAGTTAGATGTGGCCAAAACCCTCAAGCACACAATCAAGTCCGTATGGCTTAATATGTCAGCTGATTCCTAGTAAATGCATTGTCTTAGCAAGCAAAAATGTGAGATAAATCCCGTTAACTAAGCCTCATCCATGGAAGTTTATGCAAATGTGTGTTCCCTCCTATTTGTGATGGGATATGAACAGGCAGAAGGAAGGTTATAGGCGCTCAGCTTATGTGTGGTATCTCACACTACAGTGACTTCTGTCAGGAATTCCCTGGCTTTGCCAGTGGAGATGTGATGACAGGAGGATTGGGAGTATCTGCAGTCACTGCCTTGATTTCCCTGCTGGTTTTCTGTGCAGATAGATTCTGCTGAGAAGTATCTGTCCTCTTCTCCTCCTTTTCCACAAAGTCCTGAATGGGAGTGCCCACAAGGACAGGCTTGGGGGGAGCATACTACAAGAGTCAGCTTTGTGCCAGCTGGCTTCTGTCCAACCCCAGTTTTCTCAGAACGCAGAGAAAAACAAGAGCACAGCCCATACAGGACTTCAACCAAAGCCCTTTGAGGGTTTGGAAACAGTCCCTGTGTTGTTGGGATTTCATTGTGGTTCTTCATTATAACTTCTGGAATATTTTACTCTAGACCCGCTCAGAACTTTGTTATGACGTTCACTAAGACACTGATGAGCAAGGGGCACATAACTATTTTTGCATTCTGTGGAGAGGAGTCCAAGTAAAGCTCATTGTCCGTAGAAATGCATGACCAAAAACTATGACATGCTTTTATAACTTTTCCCCTCCTTCTTTTGATGGGCTAATGGTTTGTAATTTTTCTGCTTGTTTATGCAGGAACTACCTCTTCAGACTTAGTCTACACAACGTTTCTCTTATTCAGGTATGTTCACTTTTTACTCTCTTATTTTATTTGACTTGCTAATGAATGTTCTGTAATATTTGATGTACATTTTCTGAAGGCTGCATAGTGTAAATTTGCCCAGAGTGATGGAGCAGTGAGAAGACAAAGTCAGAACCAGATGCTTATTCCCACTCCAACGATAATGCTGGGGGAAGGGCTCTTCTACACTTGCCCATTTGGACAGCTCTCTCTGCTCTTCATTCTTGAGTGTTTAGGTGGTAACGGGATCTGCCAAAAATATGGCATCTTAAGGAACAAAGCATATAGTGTGACTGATCCAGGCTTAAACACAACAATCAATAGAAATCCTTGGCTTTCATTAGAGGACATGTCAGCAACACGCAGGAGAAGATTTTACTATTCTTGTCCATCCTTATTTTTAGCCGTTGTTGGCCTTTGTGAACATGGATTGCTGAAGAGCTGATTTGCTGAATGCATTAGTAAAACCAAGTTCAGACTTGCAAGCATTCAGGAGGAAAAATGGGTTGAAAAATGTATGTTACCCATGGCAGGATGGAGGCAAAGCAGCTTAAGTTTGAAAGGGCTTGCAAATATCCAACAGTATTAGGACTTTCCTCCCACTGCTCTGAATCTGGAATTGAAAGATGCGCCAAAAATTGTTAGTGAAAACCCCAGCTGCTTATCTTTAAATAAATGCCTATGCTCTGGGATATTTCCCGTCTGCTACAGTTGCTAGAGCACCAGAGATGTATCAGCATTTTTCAGACTAAAGGGCCTTCCTCCTGTACCTGACCAGGCAAAGAAGGCATTAGACTAATATGCCAGCCATTCCCATGTGCACAGCCTTTTGCTGTTAGTAGGAGTTACAAGTATGGATGCAGAGAAGAAAAGATGTTTAATGGTTGTAAAATGCATTGAATCTTCCTTTAAAAGGAAAACAAAGTCCAGAGTTACCAATGACAACAATAAAGAGTTAGAGAAGCTGATACTCTCATTTGGCAGGAGTTTCCCTTTGCAGAGCCATATTAGCATGGCTGGAAGGCTTCCAGTGAGCACAGAGCAGAGGGAAGTCTCTGTAGTTATGCGAGGTGTCATACCTTCTGCAATGCATGTTATCACACTGCCTGACACAGCCTCTTGTGCTTGTCAGATGAGGGATCCCCTTCCACGAAACCCAATTGTGAATCTCCCTTATATGCTTCTGAAGTCAGGCTTGGCTTGGGCCCTTTTCAGTGCAGCGAGTTTCCTTTCCTACGCTGCAAAATATGGGAAGTCTCCTTCTATGGCACTGGAGGATGCTGTGGGATCTCCGGTTAACATAATGAGCTTAGTTTGCTCCTGCTTTCTGGGTGTATCCGGTCACTTTGCCAAGACTTTTTGCATGACAAAGAGAGCACAGAATTATGTTGACACACGTGTTGGGAATGATGGAAGCGATTGTTTCCCGACCTAATGGTTGCCTAAGTAGTTGCTTGGCTTGTCTCCATAAAGCACATGATGCGGCTTACAGGCACCCCCTCCCACCTTCCCTTCGCCATGCATCATTTTAAAGATCAGATCAGAATGCGAGACAAGAAATGCAAGGAATTTACAGTTAGTTCTATAGGGGGTGAGAGTGCAGTTTAAGAAGCAATCACAATGCTAATTTGGGTTGTTTTGTATCTCCTCTTTGCTTGTAAGTAAAATACAGCGTGGATCTTGTCAGGCCTGATTTGGGGGTAGTTTTTCATCTTGAGATTGTGGTCTGATTTATTTCTGCTCATGGGGCTTACTCTTCAGGTTGCCAGCGGTGCTAAATCTGCTCCAAGGTGCAGGATTGTGTCGACAGATGTCTGCTCCTTTGCATTTGTACTTCCATGAGGTGAGGGCAAGAACATGAAGAGCACAGTCTACAGAGACAGCAGGATATCCTTGTTGTGGGGCAAAGCCTGGCAGTGTGAGGAATATACCTCTCTACAGCAGGGTTAGGTGAAGTTTAATGCTGTTTTTCATGGAGTGTTCTTGTGCAATCAGCTATATCCCTAGGCTGCACTGTCCCTGTGGGGAAAAGGCAAGGGCACATTCCAGCCCCACAGCTGTCATGGAGAGGAGAGTAGACCAGGGCGTTCCTGTGAAAGAGATGACTCTTAATTGTCTTTTCAGCAAGGGTGGCAACAGCATCTCGCAGGAGCAATATCCCTGTGCCACCACTTGCTAGTACAGCAAATTCAGTACTTCAGTCTCTTATTCTGCAATGGGTAGATTTACTAGCTCACTCTACCTAATGCACGTTTTCCTTGACAGTTATCTATTCTTTAACTAGAAAAAGAATATTTCCTGCCATTGAGCAGGTCATAATGTTTTTCATCACAGCATTGCTTTATTCATTGCTTTCCAATGGGAATATATTCTTCTTTTTCTGGATTATAATCCCCTTTATGAATATTGTGTATCACAAACCCAGTGTTAACCATGTTGTTACTCTCTGATTTTAGAAAGGTTTTAAGCTCCCAGACTTTAAAAGACTGTGCTCTTTCTTTCTACCTGTTGAATGACTGTGGATGCCTTTCATTTAAGCCTGATGCAAAATCAATTAAAATGAGCAAGAGTTCTCCATCAACTTCAAGGATTGTTTTGTGAAACCGTCATTGCTGAAAATACATTTTAGGAGTCTTTAGTTCGAGAAGTTAAAGTTATGGTATTACTCCTGAATCTGTGTTGGACTGCTGTTAGTATAAACTTAATTTTGTAATCTCCACAGCAAAGAACACTCTGGATTACCATGTAGCCACTCCACATAGTTGGGATAGGAAGTTATTGTCTTGGAATTGCAGTAGACTAAAAGACAAAATTTAGCATTATGTGGGCAAGTTACTGGATAAGAGCTGTGTAAAAAGATAGCATTACCCTATAGAGCAGTTGAAATTTCACGGGAGGGGAGGAAGAAAGGTAGATTTTAGGATGTGTCAGCTGTTGGACCATATTATACTTTCATAAAAGGGTAATTTCTTTTCCTTTCTTAGCTCCTAGCTCTTTGTCTTGGATCCCTTCTCCAGAACTAGAGGCTTTTGTCCCTGCTGCTCTACCATGTGCCAAAGTTTGCTCCTGACTTCGAATTTTCTGTTGGTTCTGCTGAGGTTGTTTCTCCAAGACTGTAGCACTGAGATTTTACATGAGAACTAGTGAGTGGAGTGGAGCAGAAACTGGAGCAGAAACTGAAGCAGAACAAGCTTGTTTCCTGCTTCACAGAACAAAATGTCCCAACTTCTCGGAGATTTTTCCCCCTCGCCTCTCTCTGTTTCTAAAATGTATTTCAGAAATTCCATTCAGGACCTGAGAAACCTTTCACCAAATGAGTTTTTGTTGCATGAGAAACTTTGGTAGTGGTTAATTTTTTTTTTTTTTTTGGTCTGAATATCAATATCCAGAAGGAAATTGGGGCCAAGGTATTTCAGGGATCACTTGCAATTTTTTCTGCCTGTCTTTCTTGCCAAAATTGAAGCACATTGTTAAAGAATTTCTGAAAATCAGCATCCAGGTGGGGTATCCAAAAGCACCTGTTAATTTTGGAAACTTTAGCATGTAGGATTCAAATTATTTTAGCAGTCAAGAAACAATTCTAAAATGGTTACTGTTCTTAATCTTTTAGCATCTTTTTAAACAAAATCCCTGCAACATGTTTCATCTCCATCTTTAAATGGTCCTCTTGTATGCATTGTAGGCTCTAAATATTAGACATTTTATAGAACAGTTTTTTAAAATGATGTGGACTTGGAGCACCTGCTGTTTAATTTACGCATGGGTTTGAAACAAGGTTAGCTCCTAATCTGCAGCTTTCACAGTGAGGCCATAGAAAAGTCCATTTTATACTGGAGTTTGTAATTAATAGAGTAGGTGGAAGGGTCATTTTAAAAACATAAGCCTTTGAGCAAATTTTTAAAAATGCACGATGCTGATTAGGACTTCTTAGCAAGGAATGCTATTCTCTGGTGTGCGTAAAAGCAGGCTACTTGGCAGGCATTTAATAAATCCCAGTGCAGTGCCTACCCTCTGTTCACCCTGATTTTACCTGGAACTTTGAGTTCTCAATAGAACTGAGTGGGAAATGATTTTTCCAACCTTTGTGAGATGCCAAGATATTTTGCACTGAGATGAAAACAAGACTTTTTGACATCTTTGTAAAATCTGAAAGAGAAGGAGATAGACACATGGTTACTTGGGATGCAAATATTTTGGGTCAAGTTATTTTCTGAAGCATCAAGAGAGAGGATTTGAATGTGCATTTCTCTCATCTCAAGCAATTGACCTGCTTTGTTTGGGACATCTTTTTTCTTTTCCTTTCTGTTCTGTTTGTGACCAAAAATTTCCCTCTGGATCCAAGGTTGCCTTCTGGGCTCTTGTCTGATAAGTTTAATAGAAACTGTTAGGATTTTGTTAAAAGTTTTTATTTCAGTTATTTTTTTAACGGAGGATCTCTTGTGAAAAACTTTCTAACCAGCCCCGTGAAGTTTGTATGCTGACCAGTTTTGTTATATCATCTTAACAGTATTTAAAATACTTCAAGAGTATTTATGTATTCCCTTTCTTAAAAATAAACTGTATTTTAACAGAATAAGAAAGAATAAATGGGTGCACCTTTTGCAAAACTATTTGGAAGATGTAAGTTATTTAATCCATTAAGAAAGAGACAAAATTTTGAGATTAAAATATGCTTTAATTAACAATCTAATATTTTTTCCTGAGGACAAAAAAATTGAGTGAGGACTAAGTTCAGAGACAGAGTGTGTTAGTTCCCCAATAGTCATAGCCCTGAATTTGGTGGGATTGCCTATGGAGTTACGCACTGTCCAGTACCACCTGGGCTGCCCGAATCTAGATCTTGAATTACAGATCTACAGTTACCCCACTGCAAAACATGAAAATGCTACAAAACACATGACTTTATTTGCTTTTTAAATTTTGCTCCGAATTTATAAATTGAGAGTGCACACATTCATGTGGGCACTTCGGAGAATGTTACCCAGTGACTGGTACATGACTTGATGAACTCAGTCCCACTGGAGGTGTAAGACTAAACACAAGCTTAAAGTTAGCAGTATGCTTAAGCAGCATCAGCTCTTAAGGCTTGATACGAAGCTTATTGAAATAATTTTTTTTCTATTGCTATTGTGAGGCTTTGGAATGGGTATTTTTTCAAACCCAGAATAGGGACAAAACATTTCCGTATGGTCCTGTAGTAGATGAACTGCAGCTATGTATCCAGTGCATTTCTGCTAAGGACATTTTTACTCCAATTTTTCTTCCCTTAATCTAAGAAGCATAAACATCCCTGCTACAGAGATGAGACTCTTAAACTGCACAGCTGCTCCTGAAGACACACTTCCCTCCCTGCTAGTCCCTGGAGGGATCTTTAACTCTGTGGTAAACCAACAGTACCTATCAACAAAGTATAGTTAATAATAATAAAACTTGCCTATCAGTCCTCAATAAGTCACATAGCAACAAATGGAACAGGTTTCATATTTTGCACTTTGAATCAAACCGAGCATTAAATGCATTATTTTCTACTTATTTAGGGTCAGTAGTGCCACATTCATATATGCGGTTGAGAAACATGCTCTGCAAGTGTATAAAAATGTGAGGAGAGGTGGCAGAGTTTAACTTGGTTTTTCTCTGTATAGCTGAATAAAATATGATAAACAAAACCAACGGGGAGCAGTGAGTAATATAGTTTACAGCACAAATTGTCACTCAAGTAATCTTTTCTGGTAAAAATACTTCACTGGGAAATTTTAAGGATTCAGAATATGTTCACAAAACCCTGGCGCTCATCAGAAAACTTACAAACAATAGATAAATCCTACATCCCCAAGAGATGCTGGGTAGGCACCAGACAGGGCTTGGAGGGCCCAAATTCGCACTGAGGGAAAGTTAATCTGCCTGGTTTATCTGCCTGGTGTTTGCTTGCGTGCGAAATAGCGATATAACACTCCTTTATAAAGTGCTGTGAGTTTTTGTCAATAAAAAGAGGTAAAAGTATTGTATTTCAGATTTACTTGCAGAAACATCCTTGAGCCAGAGCTGTTCCCATTTTTCAAAATAGCCTTTCAAAAATCATGAGGAAGCCAGGCACTGATATGACAGCACAAACCCATGGGTGCTCAGAAGTTGGCCCAACTTTGCTGAAGATATTTATTTATTCAATCTATTTGGAGTGTCAAGATTATCATCCAATTTAAAATCCAGTTTGGGAAGCAATTTTGGGAAAGAGTGAGAATATTTTGCTTATCTTTATGTACCACTGAGCCGCCTGACAGGAATTCCATTTTGAAATATTCAGGAATAAGCTTCAGTTTCCAGAAGTCATTTTCTTAAAAGCAGTTTATTATTTGTTTCTTGCAGATTCCCAGATACTTCTTTGAATTATATGGCACATATCTCTAGATAAAACATTTATTTCTTTATTTTCAGGCCAATGCAGTTCCCTCATTTAAAAACATAATCAAAACCTCTACTAGAGCAGATGCAGTCTTTAATATGTGGCTCATAGCTGAGTTATGATTGTCACATATTTTATCAGTATGCTACATTTTTTATTAACAGATTAACATATAAATCTATTCATAAATCACCTTCCAAAGCTGCACCTAAAACCTCTCGCTCTCAGCCTAGAGGTTTAAAGCTATTCCATAATAAAGCTTATATTGGCTGAACAAACTTTCTGGCAAATTCAGCTTTTTATTCTTATGGTTTCAGGTTCCCAAATCAAATCTATTCCCTGAATACACCCTTCCTTAAAGTGACTGATTGGGAGCTAGTCTGCTGCTTTCAGGTGCAGGTCTGCCTTCCCAGGGTTTATCTAAGAGAGAAATTTCTACCTGGAGTGGGAGATGGGGGAAGAAAACAAGGCATGTCAGACTGGCGGTGACCATGGCTGAAGGCCACACTTCATCCTCCAAGGACGCACTTCTCCAGCTCCTCGCTGCAAGGAACTACTCTTTAATAGGCCCTGGCATATGCTGTTGGGAACCAGCCTTGTGCTGATGTTACTCATCAGCTGAAATTCAGAGAGCAGAGAAAGCAAATCTCTTCTCACACTCCGTAGTGTTGAGTGATTTCTGAACACAACATCCCCTCTGTCTGAGAGAACCCAATTCAGGAGTCCATTTATAGCCAGCAAAGCTTTTAAGTCCAGGTTTAGCTTTAAATAAATGCCTGTTTTCCTTTGAGAATTGTCCGAGTTAGGAACATGCTGCATGCTCTACCGAGTGAGAATACATTTCAATATGTGCATTCATAGATTTGCTAAACCGGCTCAGAGTGCACTGCCTACTTGTGATCAATGTAATTGCCCTCTAAAGTGAGTATTTAGGCATGGTATAGGAAGTTCATATATATATATATTTACATATATACGTATGTATGTACACATACACAGGAGGATCATATACATAGGGTTGTACAGCATGTCTAGGAGGTTCAGGAGCTATACCTGTTTGGATTCATACCTGGCATTAAGCAGGGCAGCCTTCCTGGAGTCAGTGAGGGCCACAGAGCTGATTTACATCTGGAGAGGAACCACACTGTTATGCTGACATGGTGAAGTGAAGTTTGTGTGATGACTGTCAGCCATGGATTGCCAGCCCGCTTTCCTGGGTAATTTGTTCATTGTCGTTCTCTCCTTCCCTGCCTCACCTCACCTAAAAGCCAAAATTACTACAGGGGTTTTGGTCTTTGTCAGCAAACATTATGAGCAGGATTCAGAAACTGAGAATTTAATTAGCTGCTGAAGTCACTTACTGATAACAGTAGCATATTGGGCTCTTTATTTGATAAAACCCTGTCAGGCATTTCATGTGTAGGGAATGAAGACTAATGTTCTTGTTCCTTGCAACTTACAGTCAGGACCATTAAACATCCTTTAGAAAGGGGAGGGAAAAAAATGAAAATGAAAAAAAAAAACATCCCTTGGACTTCTCATTTCTTATCACCAATGTTGCTTCTGTATCTTTGCAAAACGTATTTTGGTTTGCCTGTTTACCCCTTTTTCTCTGTGGGCTGCTTGCCACTCCACCAGTTCCAGGAGGCTCTTGGGGACCTGCGTGTACTTACACCCTGGCTGTTCCCTGCCCTGACACATGCATTCATCTGCGGCTGCTGTCAACAAATCCAGCTCTGCAGATGTTCCTGAGAGGCAAATCAGCCTCTTTTTGTAGGCTACACCTTAGCTAAACTGACATTTATATAAACTGAGATTTATATAAAAATATGCTGCTTTTTTATTATTGTTACTTTAGGGATGTGGGATATTTTTAGACAGGGGAGAGGTTTATTCTCTAGCTGCAAATGCTGGCTTACCACAAGGCACAGAAAGTGTTTCCTAGTTGCTTCTGTCCCAGTTAGGGCGCTCTGATGCAATCGTTAGTGAAGGCTCTAACGCAGGACGGGTTTAATGCAGCACCTTTGCTAAGAGTAGTTGATGTGGCAACAGCGACCTATTGAGTTTCACACGCCGAGTGCAGGGTTCATGCAGTCAGCTCCTGCTTCATGCTCTCCTGGAGAGGAGGTGATACCTCCCACAGTCCCTGTGCCGTTCAGCAAGCCTGGGTTTGTGAAGGTGGTGAGCTGCCAATCGGTGGAGCCTGGGGAGAGGTCCTGGCACCCTGCTGCAGCTGGTGCTGCGGTTTGCTGCTTCTCAGGGCTGTGCGCTCTGTGAAGTGCTCTTCCCACCTGGGACCCGGCACCCTGACCCATCCCTGGCATGGGAGCTGAGCTGCACATGCTGGGAAGTCAGAAGTAAGAGAAGTCCTTGAAAACACAAAGGACTACATTTTATAAGACGAACAATGGAGTTTCTGGGCCAATTACTGAAAAAAAGCAACAGATTTTTTTTTTTTAAGACTGAGAATATAGAGAAATATCTACATTTTATTCTCAAAGCAGAGCTTAAGAGAGATCTAAATGATTCATATCCCTTGCACTGGCTGTCTGCACAGGATTAAGTTTGACCCTGATAGCCTCCAGTCATTTATAATGAGAGCATTAAAAAAATCACCATTTATTGATTTGCACCTCTCTAGAAGGGCCCATGAATGACCTCATATGTTTCCTTTAAAACCAAGTATTGAGCTCTTAGAAAAAAAAGTATTATTTTATAGTAAATACATTTCATGTCAGTGTGTGCATTTTTTCCCTAGATAAATAGTCCTACTTTTCTCTGTTAGTAGCAGTTTAGCTGATGTGTGTTTTACAGCTTCTTTTAAACACAACAGTTCTGAATGACTAATACAAGGGGATTATCGGAGCCTGGAGCTGCACAGCAGAGGCACTAATGTGGCCTGCACAGCTGTTACCAGAGACCCAGAGCTGGGGAGCAGAGACAGGAACAGTTTGCTCATCGCTCCCACAGGGCATTGATCCTGCCTCAGCATGGCAGGCGCAGCTTCCCTGAATCCTTTGAGAGCCTCAAAGAGCTTTGGCCTCCAAGGTTTCACCTACCTTCCCCAGGCTGAGCTCAAAGGAAAGCACAACCCATGTGCTAAGAGGACAGGCGAGTAAACAGGCACAAACTTGGCTATGCCTGTGACATCTCCAGCCACCTTGACTGGAGAAAGATGGCAAGTTTTCAGGCTCAGAAGCCTTTCTTCAGGGCTGCAGGAGGAGTAGCAAACCTCTAGCTAAACAACATCAGGCAACAGCTGCTGTGAGTTGCCTGCTAATGTGTGGGCAATGGGAGAGGAAGGTTGGGTTTTACCACTGGAGGAGGGTGAGGAATGGGCAGTGGGGTATAAATGAGTTGCTGGATACCACCACAGCTTGAACAGTCAACAGGAACAATGATCTTACAGGTATTCTACCGTCACCGAAATGCTTCTTTCATCTAAAAGTTACCACAGCTATCTGATACACTTTTATTGGTAACATGACCGGTAGAGACTAAGCTATCTTGAGATTGGGGAGACCAAGTGTGGGGAGTCAGTGGAAGGAGATATGCAGAAAAATCACATATTCCTCTCCATTCTCTATAAGGAGAGTTTGGATAGCATGGACTAGCTGCCTCACTTGTGGATGGCTGTGGGGAGGTAAGGTGGTTTCCAGCCATCTCCAGTCTGTGCTTTCCTTTCTCCACATGTGAAGCTGAGATAATGATACTTGTCTTTTTGAAGTGCTCTGAAATATGTGGCTTTCTGTTTAAGACCTAAGTATTATACATTATGATATACACTTGTAAGTAGAGAGAATTTGCCTTAATCATGAGTCTGCAAAGTTGTTATATGCTGATTCATAGTACATGTAATATTAAGCAGTTGTTACCTTCACCTCTGCTTTCTAGGTGAGCAATTGTGCAACTTCAGCATGTCCACGTGTTTAAAATGGACCCATTTTTCACTACTTTTTTCTAAACTTCTTAAATGAAAAATTTTTAATCTAAAAATAGCGTAGTTGGGATCTGGTAGGGGAAAAAGCAATAAAAATGTATCCCTTCACATAAAAATATTTAAAATATAAATAATTCCGTAAATTAGTTTAAAAAAGAGAACAGCTTGGAAAGAATTTGGGTGGAGGGTTAATAAAAATATGTTTTCGTCAGAAACACTTTTGTGTCAAGAATGTGGATCAAATTCCATACATTATTTTAGTTATTAATTAATCACTTCAGACAGGAGACAAAGCACGTTTTTGCGGTTTTTGAAATAGAGTGTTTTAATTCCTTATAAGCAAAGAAAAAGGAATAACAGAGCTGCAGCCATTTGAACAGGCTGCAACGTTGCTCAAAGAGAAGTGATTTAACCTTTATTAAGAATGACAAAAAAGTTCTTAAGTTAGCCTGGGAGTATTAAGAGACAAACTGCAGTTGCCTAAGAGGAGAGGATTTTGATGCATGGGGCAGAAAGAAATGATCAATGGTTCATAAGTATAATAGTGGTAAACACAGTGACAGGAGAAAAAATGTATGTGGCTAATATAATTGTTACAAATTTAGTAGCTTTTGCTGTGAGATCAGTTACTGAGGATTTAAGAACAAGGCAGAAAAAAGAAAAAGATTTTTTTTTCAGTACAAGATAAATGAGAAAACTACCAAAAAGGAGTTAGACAGAAGAAGCACAAAAGAAGTATGCTGCATTAATCCTGTTGGAGAATCATTTTGTGTTCCCTCATCTTAATTATAAGGCATATTCTCAAAACTCATTTGTGGAATCTTTGACCTTGGTAGAGGTCAAATGCAAACAGGCTGGAGGGGAGGTGAGGGAAGAGACAGGTGGCAGGGGGAATGTAAGGGCAGGACTCAAACTGAAGGAAATTGGAAAATAAATCCTGAGTTGGCAGGAGAGTGCAGACTGGAGAACAGAACAGAGGAACTGGGAGGAAGGAATAAAAGACACTGCATCAGACTCTTCTTTGCAGGAGAAGGAGCAAATAAATTCCTTTTTGAGATGAAGCTTGGCAGGGCTCAGTACAGCATCAGGTGCTGACGTCTGGTGTTGGAAAAGAGGAGGCAGAAGCAAGGCAAACTGTGACAGACCAAGCAGGGAGTCTGAAGGCATCTGTTTCCCAGCCTTAGGAGGAAGCTGGGTGGATTGATGCTACGCGCAGCGGTGGGTCTCTGGCCTCTTACAGTGGCAGCACTCAGCGACTGCGTCCAGCTGGGCTGGGTGGTGAGGAGACAGTAAGGGCTAGAAACACTTGAACTTTTGGTGGTGGGACAGGAGAGCCATCTTCCCTAATGTTCCAGTCCAATTTTGATTTAAACTGTTGTGCACTTTCATTTTGCAGCAATAAACACAAGACTTGAGAAATATCTTTTGGATTCTTGATAAATCAATGCCATCGCTTTTTTCCCAAACTGACTCCTTGTTGCTTCTCTGAGACAAGTATTTGATTTTACATTGATCAAGTGCTGAACTCAACCACTGCATGTATTGCTGGTGATGTGATGGTATTTGAAATGTGAAGCTTTTGATGTAAAGAAATGGAGAGATTCAGGTCCTTTCTGGCTTGTCATTTCCCCACTGACCACTGAAAGTGTTGCTGCATCTGTAGATAACTGTAGGCTGCTCAAAGCCTTCCAATGTATTTAGGACTGGATGGATGCTGGCTTCATGCTTAATTGCAAATGCTGGGGAGAGGAGTTGGGGGCAGCATACAGGGAATTCAACACTGTTGGTTCTTCACTTTCTCTGTATTTAAGTGTTCCTTGCTGATGGAGCACAGATGGTCTTAGATTAAGGAAAAAAGCATGCCAGAACTGCAGGCTAGGCTCAGACTGGGGAGTTAAGCTTGACATGAAATAAGCAGAAGGCTGTAATTAGCTTATCAAGAGCATTAGGCACCTGGTGGAGGAAAGCAGATATGTAATGCACAAGGCAGCTATAGAACAATAAAAAAAATACTGCAATCTATTTTATGAAACATGGGGGACTTTTCATTGCTGACTTCCTCTTCCAGCCCAGCCTGGTAACATCTGAAAGGTCCTACTTATTCTTGGTTATTAGTGATTTATCAGAAGTGACATTTTCTGACAGTTTGTGATGCTGAGCACCAAACCCCATAGAAGCCAGAGAGTCTAAAGGTCAAAATCTAGATGTGTTGCCAAAAACTTTCCTGGGAAGCTTGCACCACACTTGCCTGTGCACCATGTGTACTCCCTGATTGCAAATATCAGTCATCTCACTACTCCCTCTTGTTCTTTCTGCCTGTTTTTTGCCACCACAGCTTGTCTTTCACCTTAACCCTAGGATTCAGGCTCACTGGGGCAAGGATCGCCACTTAATTTTAAGCAGAAATGCCTAGCAGAGTGCAGCTGAGTATTTGATGTGCTTCCACAGTACATGTCAAAATCCTGGTGTCTAGGAACAGGAGTCTGGATCCTTTCTCTAGGTATGCGAAACAAATGGAATTTCAGACATACATCTGCTGTATTGAACAGGGAAGGTACAAAGGCTTCTTTTTAGCTGAGGATTTAGAATTTTTGTCCATATTCTTGAAGCTCAAAACCTATTACTTTAAAATGGGGAAGAGCAGGAGGGAGAGTCTGGTTTCACTTAAGTTCCCGTGGTACAGGCAGGCTCAGGCGGAATCTCTGTTTTCAGCCTGCCTTGCAAAACTTTCCCAGTCTCTCTGGCTTGCACAAAACTGGCCTTGGCTAATTAAAGTAATCTCAAAGCTTTCGTTTGGTCTCAATAATGAATCTTTCACTTAATTAAAGATTTCCAGTGCCTTTTTTCCCTTTTGGTTGCACTACACCAAGCTTAAGTGCACAACCAGAAAAGAATTTTGATAGGATAAATTGAATCACAGGCACATTAATTTGTTTAATTGCGCACTGCCCCCTTTTTTCCAAGCCAAGACAGGACTCAAACCATGATCAACCTCTTATACAATTTTAATGAGAATATATTGCAGTGTTTGTCATCTGAAACAGTATTAGCCCCCCACTAATGCAATAGATGTGATTTCCCTAAAGAAAAACAGGAGGCTCAGAACAGTGAAAATGTCATCTTGAGTTCTTCATTAGTCTCTTTAATACTGCAGGATGTGCTGATTTTGATTCCTGAATCTCAGCCTAATTGTTGGGAGAATCAGATCCAAACTGGGCATTTCCTCAAACTTATTTTAGGTCCTTCTCAAAATAAACAAATAAATGCTGAAGAAGTATATTCAATTATGTAACCTGGAGAGGAATAAAGAATGCAAGACTTCTCCACTTTAGAAAGCTGATAATATACAGAGGTTTCACATGTGCTTCAGTGATTACATTTTCAGTTTGAAGCATATATGGGAAGATTGCTTTTCATAGCTGAACTCTTAATGTGGGTGCACAAAAATGCACTCAGTTGACTGTGCAGGATTTGTCCAGTCTGTCTCAGAAGCAGGGTGTGGGGGGAGGGAATGGAGAACCTTTAACATCTCTACACAGCAGTGAGCTTCAAAGAGGCACAATGGCAAGGAAACCCAGAGCAGAAAGATGAAGGAGAATAAAATCGCCTTGCTTGATGCAGAAATACAAAGGAGACTATAGCCATGGTAAATTGATTTTGTACTGAATATGGGCTGGTCCATTGGAAGGGTTTTTGAACCTCCTACTCCAGAAATCTTTGTGCAAAACAGTAAGAGGAGGCTGCTTAGAAGTCTTGTCACATCCATCAGTGGAACCCACAAAGAGGAAGGAGGGATTTTGTTCTGAATGGCAACTCTGCCAAAGAACATAAAGGGGTGGAGATGGACATCTTTTGGCGGTAGAGGGGCCTTGAAGGAAGAATTGCCTCCACTTTATCAAGGGCAGCCATTGCTGTGACTCCGTACATTGGCTCGCTTCTTAGAAACAACTTGTTGTACCTTGTTTGTAGCAACTGAAGGAAAAAAAAAAAACAACCCCAAAACCCCTATTCTTTACAGAATAAACAATGCTGGTGGTGTGAGAAATAGTGCTGTGTGGTACCCACCTGGCCAGTGTCAACTGCACCTGCATGTGCATGGGCTGTGATTGTATTCCCAAACGGTGCTTGACTGCAGTGGAATCTTCCTTGAATTGTTTTTGACTGAGTGTATTTTAACCTCTTTATTTAGTTATTTTATTGATTTATCATATAATCTTATGTCTCTGTAATCTCCAGAGCATTTAGTAAATGTTTGTTGTCATAAGCTGTAAACTGAATGTGACATGGCAAGAAACCAAATTCCACTGTGGCTGTTAATTACCCAGTATGCTAAAAGTCTTGTCTCAGTTTCTGTATGCTTTTGATCTTCAGTAGTAGGAAACAGTCTAAGTCATCCTTCCTTAACATCCCCTGTACTGTTCTCCAGTTCTGGATGTTGTCATTCATTCTAAACTGGCGTTACAGGTGAGACCTTTAAGGTCCTTTTTTACTAGCATGCCAAATGTCCCAGTTAACTAAGACTATCAATTTGCATTTGGCCCTGTCCATGCTTTTGCATGCATAAAAGCAATAGAAATATCCAATGGATTAAGTTGTTTTCAAAAAAAGATAAGCATTCCCATATAGCACTTGCAGCTAAATCATTGCAGTGTTAAGCACTTTGAAGCAAAATGAAGTAGATCATCAGCAAAATTAAATCATTGTCACAGACTGACATTTTTCTTTACATAGAATGATAAAAATACAAACACTAGACAGTGGAAACAGAAATCCAGTGCCATCTTTGTCTCTCTTCTTCAGAGCGGTATCTTTCTTCCAAAGTAACATGCTGGCATGTTCATCTGACATTGCTGCATAAATACGTAGCTGTCAGCCTAAGGTCGGCATATAGCCACATCAGGGTGTGTACTCCTCCTTTCTTTACCCTTGCGGACAGCACTGCAATCCGATCTGTTGCGAAAATCTGTAATTTGGGCATCATTCCTGGCTTCCACAAGCCCTTCTGTTCAGGTATAGCATCACATCCATAGCTCCTCATGTTGCTGGATCGCCAGTGTCTTTGCACCCTTCCAGATTCCCCTCTCTTTGGGGCATATCCTTATTGCATTGCATTAGTACTTGTATTAATTTTATGGGTCTTTCACAGATCTGCTTATCACTTCCCGTAAGAGGCTCACCCCACTTTGAATCAGGCTATGAAGCCAGCATCTCTCTCCCCCTTGGTTAATGTGCCTTCTCACTTTCTCCCATGTGTCCTCTTTGTGTCTCCGAAGAATCCCATCCTTGGTATACTAAAACTCGTCATGAGGTTTTTGGTAACCAGAAGAGTTATGTGGCTGGCGAGCAGAGACCTTTCCCTGTTGTGTGGTTATGCTCCATTGTCTCTGTGCTCTGCTGTCTACTGCTACCTGATGCCTCACATATTATTATGCTTTGCTTATAATGCATTTTGGCAAGGCTATACCTGCACAAGCTTGCACAGGGAGTCCTGGGCTATGATGGACGCTCATGGGCACTATGAAAACTGCAAATTTGGATGACAAAGAAAGTTCCATTATGTAAAAAAGCTCAAATTCTTCTCATGTGGAATTCAGCATTGAGTTACAAATGTTTTACACGAGGGTTACTGAAAGTATGCTTAAAGCACTGGCAAGTCAATCTGCTTGCTTCAGATATGAATTTCAATTTGACGGTACCTCCTCAAGGTTGAGCTGGCTGCTCCACTAGAAGGTGTCCTTTGTACACTAAAATTCCCAAAGAGCTGAAAAGTACAGGTTGTAGCCTGGATGTGACTATCTATATTTATTGTTTATCTTAGAAAACACCGTTTTAGTTTTAGTACTTGTTATCAAATGTTCTTTACTAAAGCTTTAGACAATTGTCTTTAATAATAAAGCCTTGTACTTGTATAGTACTTTCCATTTGGGTACACTGTAGAAACCATGATCTGTTAAGCCTCACACAATGCTCCTTTCAGATAAGGAAATGCATGGTCTGGAGTTGTAAATTCCTACCTGACACTGCAGAGAGGGGAGAATGTCTGATTTACAGACCATATGTTGTTTAATGGAATCTTCTGCAGGACAAATGGAAGTCAAAGGCACAAAAACTCAAATTTGTTTTTGTACATCAGACTGTGGCCTTGCCTGAAGATGTCAGAAAGAAGAGGACGGGATGCGTGGCATCTTGCCTGTTGTTCTACTCTCTAAACCCTCTCCCTCTGCACACCACCGATTCAGTGGATACATTTTGTGATACTAGCAAAAAAATGCTATCTAAGAACTCATTTTGTGCTAGACAGGAAAGTTTTTAGTGCTCGAGAGAGCAGAGTTCAGTGCTCATCTCTGCCTCTGACATGCTCAGTGGCTTTTCCTAGTCAGTTGACCTCTCTGTGCTTCTGGTTTTCCTTTGCTCCCATGTGCCTCTGTTGTCTGTTTAGCTTGTAAGTGCTCGCAGACAGAAATTCTCTCCCACAACATGTTTGTATATTGCCTAGAAATATGGGGTCACAATCTCAGTTCATGCCTCTACGTGTTCCTGTAATACAAGTAAATAACAAGGGATTTTGAAGCTGTGAAAGAGAGAAAATCAGTAGCATTGACCATCCAAGAAGAACTCAAAGCAGCTGAAAACTTGGCCTCAAAAAGGAGTTGGTAACATTTGCAGTTGAAAACAGGTTGTGTCTGTAGGCAGAGACACACAACAGAGGTACAGGAGCTTACTGCTTGCTACAGAGCTGTGTTACTGGGATGTGCTCTCTGTGCGGGAGGAAGACTGTGAAGGATTTAAACAAGTATTTTACCTTGCATCTGAGACAAGACAGAACCATGAACAGAGTGGGTTACCATGACTGAGCTGATGTACAGTAGCTCATTGGGCTGGGATAACTTGATCAGAGAAAGCAGAGCTCCCATACCTGGAGGCTGAGGCCCTGTTCTGCCAGGTGTTACAGTGATGCTCCATCCATCTGTGCATAGTCTGAAAACATAAGGTGGGGGGACAGACTCTACTCTAAATCAGCGAGGCTTAAAAATGAAACCAACAAAGAGAACATAATCAGACCTCCTAGAAACTCTCCTCCCTGACTAGTGGGTGCAGATGTACACCGTTTATGTAATTTTTGTAAAATAGGTGAGCCAGCGCAGAGGAACTTCCTTCAGACTATTGCATTTCTCTTTGTAAGGATGTGATAGGAGTCTGTGAGATAGAGGAACGTGAATATCCAAAGATGGTATTATTTGGAGCTGAGTTAAAGATCCATTCTTAAAATGAGAAAGTCCTTCTTTCTGATGAATTATTCCATCCTTACTATGCTAGTATGTAGCATCCACTTCTGCTCTGACATGATGTGGTGGGTTGACCCTGGCTGGACACCAGGTGCCCACCAAAGCCGCTCTATCACTCCCCTCCTCAACTGGACAGGGGAGAAAAGATATAACTAAAGGCTCATGGGTCGAGATAAGGACAGGGAGAGATCACTGAGCAGTTACTGTGACAGACAAAACAGACTCAACTTGGGGAAATTAGCTTAATTTATTAACAATCAAATCAGACTGGGTTAATGAGAAATAAAACCAAGTCTTAAAACACCTTCCCCCCACCCCTCCCTCCTTCCCAGGCTTAACTTCACTCCCGATTATTCTCTACCTCCTCCCCCTGAGTGGCGCAGGGGGACAGGGAATGGGGGTTGCGGTCAGTTCATCACACGTTGTTTCTGCTGCTCCTTCCTCCTCAGGGGAGGACTCCTCACACTCTTCCCCAGCTCCAGTGTGGGGTCCCTCCCATGGGAGACAGTCTTCCACGAGCTTCTCCAGCGGGGGTCCTTCCCACAGGCTACAGCTCTTCACAAACTGCTCCAGCGTGGGCCCTTTCCACAGGGTGCAGTCCTTCAGGAACAGACTGCTCCAGCGTGGGTCCCCCGCGGGGTCACAAGTCCTGCCAGCAAACCTGCTCCAGCGTGGGCTCCTCTCTCCACGGGTCCACAGGTCCTGCCAGGAGCCTGCTGCAGCATGGGCTTCCCACAGGATCACAGCCTCCTTTGGGCATCCACCTGCTCCGGCGTGGGGTCCTCCATGGGCTGCAGGTGGATAGCTGCTCCACCATTAACCTCCCTGGGCTGGAGGGGGACAGCCTGCCTCACCATGGTCTTCACCACGGGCTGCAGGGGAATCTCTGCTCCAGTGCCTGGAGCACCTCCTCCCCCTTCTTCTTCACTGACCTTGGTGTCTGCAAGAGTTGTTCCTCTCACATACTCTCACTCCTCTCTCCAGCTGCAATTGCACAGTTTTTTTGTTCCCCCTTCTTAAATAAACTATCACAGAGGCGCTGCTGCCGTCGCTGATTGGCTTGGCCTTGGCCAGTGGCGGGTCCGTCTTGGAGCCACTGGCATTGGCTCTATCAGACATGGGGGAGGCTTCTAGGAGCTTCTCACAGAAGCCAACCCTGTAGCCCCCCCACTACCAAAACCTTGCCACGCAAACCCAATACACATGAACAGAGTGAGCGATCATCTTCAGCAGCCAATAAATGCCAAGCCAAATCAGTCCCAGTATAGTAAGAGGCTGACTTTTGTTTATAGAGAGAAGGTCTGATTCAGAGATTAAGGTTATGGGAACTGGAACCCACTGATGGATTTTCTTTGCATGTTTGCCAGCCTCCATCTTCTAAGTGTTACATTTTGAGGTCTTCCCCAGCTGACTTACTGTCCAGCCACTCCAGAAGAGCTGTATGACTGGGCCAGTCTGTTGATAGGCACTATGGGTACTTAGTTTAAATGAAGCAAACAGCTTGAGTTTTACCACATCTCGAAGGATCTGAGATCTCTTCAGGGGAATCAGTTAATAATTTGATAAAACACAATGCAATTCCCTTTATCCAAGCCCCCTCTTCTCCCCACAATGAATTGAGTGAATCTGTGATCAGTCCTCATACCTGTCACTGCACGCAGCAGTGATCTGTAATTTGTATACTGCAGTATGTAGCAGAACTATTTATTGAAGCTTGATGTTATGTTCTTTCGGTATTAGTTATCTGTTTATCAGACATGTTTATCACAGTTTTAATAAATTACCAGTGTTGGAACTTCAGAAATGGCCTCTAGGGTATTAAGCTACTGTGCTTTATTATTAAGAAGTTAGATTTCAATACATTATTATTTATAGAGCACTGTAAATGTGCCTTTTCCTCAAGAGACAAAAGCCAATGCTTCAAAAAGGGAATTTAACTTTCCACTTTTAGACTAAGGCAGCAAGTATTTATGAAGTCCTGGAGGATTAAATAGGGAAGAAATAGGTAAAGTGTTGTAGAAATGTTTTTACAGTACACATCATAGAAACCTAAGTTAAACAAGAACCTTTTCATGGATTTTCTGGATCCAGCCTATAGAACTTCTTTCAAAGATTTTTTTTCTTCTAAGTGCTGTAAGACTGAGCACTTACCAATTTCTTTTAAATGCTGTAGAATTTGCCCAGGAAAGGGTAGATTTACACTGGTGCTATCTTGTGTAGAGACTGCAAAGTATATAGAAACATAGAAATAAACTTACGAAATGGATTTGTCATTATCAGCAAGAATCTATGGGTGATATTTTAGAGGTCTGAAATCTGTTCGTCAGTACAGATTAAAAGATTGAGGCTGACATCTTGTAGGGGAATGAATGTGCCTCAGAGCAGCCACTGCGTGAAGGACTTGGTCTACACCCCAGTTTAGCAAAGTCCTTAAGCATGTGGTTAAGCTAAACTGGTCCAGTAGGGTATGTAAATAGGTGCTTTATTTCCATTAAAGTTGGCAGATATTAAATGCAGTGCAGAAACATGGTCCCTCCATGTTCCTCTCTCCCCAGACTTGGAGAAAAGTTTCCATGCCTTGCTGTGAAATGAGCTGATCAAAAAAAGATTTGTAAATGTAAATAAGAAATGCAGAGATTTGGGGCTGGTATAAGGAATCTGGGAAGCTGCCTTCAAAGCAAGTCTTTTTTTTCCAGAGGTACATTTCTCTGAACATACTAGTGCCTTGTACAGTTGCTCGAAAGGAAGATGCAAATAAATACGCAGGGAAAAAAATGACTCTGCCAGCTCAGGTCTCTAGTGAACGATAACTGTCATATCACAACACCTCGTGCCCTCCTTCCTCATGCATAACTCAGCAAAGGGTGATGTGACTGGCAGACTCTGCTCGGGGTGCCCTGCACGGCACAAGCAGAGAACCAAAATCACCTCTCACTCCGTGGGCAGATTGAGAAGTCTCTTGTGGGCACTGCAGAGTTGATGGAAATGGAAGCTCCTGCCATTAGCAATCCCTGCAGACCCGAGCCTGGGACGCAAGGTGCTGGTGCTGCTTCTGCTTCTGCTGACGTTAGCAGAAACCTGAGGAACTCAGTACCTTTTAGGAAATGCTGGGCATCTCACAGAATCAGTCCCTGGGTTTTTTTGCAGTAAATCTGTATTTGGGTTTTTTGTCTCCTTCCAAACACACAATGTACATTTTTGTATTACACTTTTTTTCCCCTAATAGGAGAGAACAGCATGATTCTGGGTCTGTCTGCAGGCATGCAAGGCTGCCAGTAGCTTGCATGGAGTACTTATTTAATGGAAGTGAGGTTGGTAACAGATGGATAGGTTTGTAAGAAAAGACTTTAGACATTAAGAATGGGTTTAATTTACCCGATAAATATGCAGGTAACCTATTCTCTTCTAGTCTTCACTTTCCAGTTTTAAAGCAATGTTCTGGTTTTGCACAAAAACCTGCAACCTCTGTTGTGCAAGTACAGTGCAGGGATTAGTGTATGCTTAATCTATTAAATTCATATGTGGTATTTGAAGTAATTATAAATTGCTGGCCTGAATGTAAAAGCTGGTCCATAGAAGTTGAAGACATTTTCACATCAGCATTTGAGAATGCACATAACTATTGATAACAGGACTTGCTAGTGACAGGCAGGTACTTTGGATGCCAACACTGGGATGTGCAAGTAATTAAATAAATGTATCTAGAAAGCTTCTCTCAGCAGTGCGTGCTGAATAACTGATTTGACAGCACATGATGAGCTAGAATTTCTAGAGCACTGTTGATGTGCAGTCTGAACTGGGAGCAAACCGTGATGCTCATAATTTATTAGAAGAGACATTAACTCTTTCTTTCTGTGTCTGAGTGTGACATTTGAATATTCAGATATGCACTGAGCTTAGCCATTGTGGCCCATTTCTGTCAATTTCTAGTTGGGCAGTGTTGTACCAGGTACATGTGGTTGTACACATGACTGCTTCTCCTGCGATTGTTCTCCTCCATGTGACTTCCTAAAAATGCAGAAATGACACACAACCTCCCTCCCCCCCTTTTTTTTTTTAAATTGAGAAAATCTGCCTGCACAGAACTCAAGAACAGGAATAGAGATGTGAAGAACCAGTTGTCTATGCAAATAGGTGGAAGGAAGGCACATTTAATTTCATTTTCAGTTCAGGGACAAAGTTGCTAGTACTCTTGTGCCTGTCTGCACAGGTGGCTGGGCAGTCCTGCTCATGGTTTCCGTGGCTCTTGTCTTACACAGGAGCTGCAGCCCTGAGCTGGTTGTTTCATTGGTATGGCATATGAATCTGGTGTTCCCCCATTCTGCACATGGGCCATGTGGTTGTAGAGGAGGTCCTCAAGTGGCTGGGAACGCTGTTAGAAGCTGCATTTCTTCTGGAAATGCAGGAGGGAAGAGATGCTGGAGACCTTATAAGGAGGTAGCATGAGGAGCTGGAGTGCTCCTGGTAAGGATGTAAGGGGAGGAATTGCTGACATCCCGACAGCCTAAAAAAAGTGTTTGCTTGGTTGCTTAAGCACATGGCAAGTAGGGAAGCAGCTAGGAGAAAGTGCATACTGTCCTGTGTTTGTATGTAGCCTTGCTCCCAGGTTTGTCACTTCTTCATCCAGGCTCTGTTTTCCATGACCCATGCCATGGAAGTTGTTTTATTGCCTCATGGATCCAGAGGTGTGTGCTCTACTGCTTTTGACTGACATGTGTAGCAAGAGGTAAAAAAATAATCCCAGATGTGTTTTCTGGAGCTTGGAAATTTAAATGTCTCAGACAACTGAGAAAATGAATCATAAATTCAGGATGATGACCCAATTGAGTGACCAAAAAATTCTGGTTGAGTACAGGTTGTACCTCATCCAAGCTTGCAGAGTAAAAAGCTTGCAGCAGTAAAAAGAAATACTATTAATTTGGTTTATTGAGGGAGATGAGGAAAGGGAGAGGAGGCACCTAAGTCAGCGTGCAAGAAGCTGGCTATTGTGAAGCATTATGATCAGGTAGGGAGGCAAAAGTACAAAGCATCCCTAGTGTTACGCAAGTGTTAAGTAGGTGTCTGCCTCACATGGGTACACACAGATGTACTCCAGAAGAGAGAGATCTTTCTAAAGGTTTCTTTGTCAAATGTCCAGGATGTAGTTTGATACTGGGGCAAACTGAATCTAAGGCAAAGGAAGAAAATTTCATCTGGGAAGGAGGGGCTTGGGTTGGACATACCAGTGAGATGCAGGAAGTAGAACACCAGCATTAGACAGGGAGTTTGCACAGAGAAGCCCAAGACAACAGAGATGACAAGAGTGGGACATTTTGATCTGAAAAGGTAGCTGATCAGTCAAGTAAAGAAACCAAACTGCTGGAAAGCTCATGTGAAAGCCCAAAGCTCAGAGGTCTGAGCCTGCCCAGGACCACTTACTCTTACTTTGGGTCCAACCCAAAGGCCATAACCACAGATGTGTGCGGGCTCCTGGGAACCCAGCAGAAGGACTTGTCTAGGCTGTAGGTCAGCTGACTGGTGCATATTCATACGTTGCAGTACAGTTATTTAAACACACTTTAGCTCCTTGGCTTTGCAATTACATTTTTATATTTGACAAGATGTTCTGCTACACAGGGTGATGAATATTTTCTTTGAGTCACTAGAGGTCATTGGAGTTACTCAGCCCTCAAACTAGCTCCTCCCTGTCCCACCAAAGACATGTGTGGGACTTGTAAAACATGCTCTGGATTGCTATATTGCTTAATTATCCTCTTAGCTCTAATGAAGTGCACCCTGACTAATGGTGCAGTCACAAACAACATGTTCCTATAATTTGGGCCATCACCAAGAACTTCTGTTATCACTAGACTCATCATGGTAGTGCTTCAGAAAGCTGAAGGGCAGTGTTGCCTAATAAGAGAAAACATTTAGGCACCGAGAACATAGCTGGAGGGGACCAGTGCTCTGACATGAGCTGTGTTTACAACATGCCTTAAAGCTCTGTGGTGCAGGTGTCTGGCAGGAAGAGCTAGGTGTCCCTTAGGAGGCCAAATTCTTCTCTTGCGTTGCTGCAATCCCAGGAGACCCAGACTATTTGCAGACAAGCAGCATTGATTGCTGAAGTAACCAATGATTTTTGTTTTCATTTTGTCCTGTCAAGACATTATGTCTCTGTTTTTGAAATGGGAAGAAGAGCCACCTAATAACCTGTCTCTTTTCTGGATTTTTTTTTGTCTTAAAGTTGTCAAAAATTGATCCAAGGTGCAAGGATACTGTGGTTAGATGAGTATGGGCTAGATTTGGGACTGGGGATCAAAATGCTGCTGCACAGTTGTTTTGCAGATGTCAAGGGCTCCTGGGAGTCACCAGTCAAAATTCCTTGCTCTCCTGTGATGGCTTATCGACTTGAGCTCTCTCATCCAGTGACATATCCCCTCTCCGAATATGGCTGAATGATCCTTTCCAGCAAGGACTTATCCCAGCTCTCACAAAAACACTTCTGAGGCACAAGCTTTTGGCCTTCAGCCTGGATTGGATTGCAGTACACGGGAGGTATTTCCCAAGCGACTCCCAGGGAAAGATCTGTGCTCTTCCCTTCTCCCACCACATCTTTGCCTGTGCTCGTAAAGTCTTACTTCAAGCCAAATTGAACTGAATGCTCATCTTATGGACAAGATACCATTTTTTCTGAGTGAGGTGGAAATATCCCCTCCCCCAACGTTGTGTATAAATGCATTTCCTGGGTGGTGGCATTTCTTGCAGTTCTGAGCAAGTGTCTTCATGGACCTGAGTTGGGGGTGGGAAAACTGATCCCCTCTTCTTACTGGACTCCCATCTTTCTCCTGCAAAAACCAGGATTTATCATGTGTCAAGGGGACAATTTCTACGGAAGCCCAGAGTTTAAAAAAATATATTGGCTGCAGTGAGAATGTTCAAGAAGAGTTCACATCCAGACCAAACTTTGAAGCCATTTCCTGCATTGGTAATGGACTGGGAAAAAAAAGAAATCCTGGCTCTTTTAGGGGAGCTTTGTATCTGTATCTGAACTTTGCAAGCCTGGCCTTTCCCTATGTAACAGCTATTTTTCTTGTACTCAGAATGATGTATTATGTATAGTATGGATGTTTATATGTATTTTCACCTCCACCTAACAATACCTGCTTGAATTTGTTAGGACTATTTTAAAAAAGTGCTGAAGGGAAGAAAATTGCAGAGGGCACTGAATGGTTGGGCATGTTGCTGAATATTTTACATCTAAACGTTCTCTCTAATGCAGCTTTGCTTGTCTTGACTTTTCTTGTGAAGGAAGGGGCCTCTTTGCTCTGAAGGAGTCAGTCAGAGCCGACTGGGGATCCCATGTGCTCTCGGTCCAGGTCTTGCAGCCCCCAGTCAATAGTGCCTTCAGCTCTAGTGTGTTTTACTCCATCTCAGGATCTGACCCCACTTATCTGGCATCACAAATCACCATCCAGCCTTTCTCCCTGCTTCCTGACTCTCTGGATTTCGCTTGTCAGTTCCCAGTTGTTGTTTTAACCAGCTCACTTTGCTGCAGGTTTACTTAGAAGGTGATAATCTTGTGGGTAAATTTAAAGAGACCAGCAGATTTGTGCAGAACTACTGGACGTTGCTGTAGGAAGGTTTACATTTTGGTGATGAAAGCTGGAGGTTTTATACAGTGCTGTCCTCTTTGAAAAAGGGTGATAGCTTGGCGTATGGGGCTTGTGTCTTGGACTTTCCAGTTGAATGATGATCAGAAGTTGTATTTACATGTAAATTAAAGTCTGTCCTCTGTTAACATTCCAGTTGCTTCTGCCTCTGGACTTCTCATCTATTTATCATTTGTCTGCACTGTGAGCACAGTGGGAGCGAGATACATGTTTACCATCACTATGCTGCTTTTAAATTGGGCTGCGTAAATTGGCTGGAGACACTTGCTCTTGCTTTGGGAGCTCCCGACATGGTGGTTGGTGGCATTGTCATGTGACTTGTGCATTTTGGTTTCTCAGGCAACAGCATGGGGTTCAGATGAAGACACCAGGAGGTCCTGTCAAAGTAAAGGGAAAACAGAGGTAAGTTTTGCTTTGCTACAGTGATGCTATGGGTAAATTTGTTTGCATCATGTGAAATCCACACAGGGAGCATCTGACACCAGCTTGAGCTTGTAAATTTGCAGCAGTTTAGATCCACCATCACAAGTGTATAAGCACCATCGAGCAAGCCATTTCAAAGGCCCCCCATCCAAGTTATTAGACTTGCTCTGCGTGAAATTTAAAGGTGATTTCACTGCTGGAGAGGACACAGTTTGTGACACATCAAGGAGCAGAGTGGTGGCAAGGCGGGAGTAACATCTTGCAGTGGGGTCTGAGGCTGGGCAGGTTGGCTTAGTCTTGGTACTCAGCAATGAGCCGCTGGCATTCAGCCATGTGGACTTTCATGCTTGTTTGCAGTTAGAGTTCATCTTTGTATAATTCACTTGAAGATGAGAATTGAATCTGCTAGCATACTGCAGTCTGTTTAGGTGGAATATCACAGAGCTCCTTCGGAGGCAGGTGCAGTCCGCTAAAATGCAGTTTAAAGCAAGAATTGCTTGAACCAAAGCATGCTGTCCCAGAAGTCCAGAGTTTGCAGATATTTCTGTTCTAAACACAGGTCTTTTCTGCCCCTCTTCTAAGAAACTAAAACAAAGCCATCTATCTAAAAGCAGAAAATATTTTGATTTTTCAAATGTGGTGTTGGTACTGTTCAAAAATCTTCAGGCCTCAACTAAGAGGATGTCTTATTGTCCTTAATACTATGTCACAAAGAGTTCTCAGTCTAAACCAAAGGAGCTGAACAAAGGATGAGAGAGGATAAGCATAATCGTTGCTTAGACTTGGACAGTCAAGCAGAGTGATTGTGTGGATGGCCCAAAATGCTGGAATTCTGCCAAGCTCCAGTTCAGTGCTTTAAACATGGGATTGTATGATTTTCCATTGACCACGTTCATTTTATATAACAAACTTTATGTGATTACTGTATTAACTTGCATATACACAAAAAGGCTAGCTTGAATTTTGACGAATAGGCAACAATTTGCTTCATGTAGCTGTGGAGGAGTATGGGTATCCTAGAACATGGTTTCATGTAGGATCTACGTTACGCAGGAAAACACCATGGAGGCAAAATGGGCTGGGTTAGGTGAACACCAAACATGGCCAGCCACTAGAAGAAGAGCCCAACAGAATTAAAGACAAAATTAAAAACCTCCAAACCCCAAGACATGAAGAATTTTTGAATTTGGAGTCTTTGTACTTTAAAATATGTAAAGAAAGGATTTTCTTCCATTGTAAAGTTTGTGAGATTTAAATTGTATCCCATTGTTCATGAAGAATTTGAATTTATAACCCAGAATTATTTTGTCAGTCCCTGGATAAAACCATGCATTTGACTGAACAAATTCTAGGATAATTTCAATTTATCTTTTTTACTGTCATGCCAAAAGAAAGCGATGGTCTGAGTATCTTCGCTGCTGCTGCCTCCTCACACTGCAAAGAGCTTGCCAAAAATTTCATGAGGATAATGCTCTGAACAGCTGAGTTTATGCTGATTATGATCCAGAGCTTGAAATTGTTTGGTGGG
The DNA here is from genome assembly GCA_013389945.1 of Fregata magnificens. Lineage (NCBI taxonomy): Eukaryota > Metazoa > Chordata > Aves > Suliformes > Fregatidae > Fregata > Fregata magnificens. The sequence continues at coordinate 350,152 of WAAD01036263.1, read as the reverse complement.
CGCAGTGGCCATGGGTGTGAAGTTCTGAGGAACAATAATTAAGCAGATTGTTAGACACTTCTTGACATACAATTAATGGCAAACAGAGGTGTTGACTAAGAGTCTGACAAGAAGGCATGAAGCGACAAAGGCAGAAGGATTCTGCAGTAGCTAAGTAAACTCAGATCTCTCAAGTCTGTATCTACTCTAACCTGTGTGTCCGTGGCTGAGCCCCTCCTAGGGGGAGTCCACACATTCATTGTTTGTTACACTGCAGAGAAATGACTTGGAGCTAGCTCCAAAAATACTGAGTTTAGCCTAGCCGGCTGGTGAAGTGCTCTACTCTAGCTGAGAAGTCCAACTCTGACCAAGCATCTCTGCTCTTGGCCGGGTAAATGCAGCAAGTGAGGGCAGCACTAATGTGACCATTTCTGATTCTGCTTTGGAATGGTGGTACAAGATCCGGAGCTCTGCCTGCCTCAGCTCTGCTTTGTCAAAACTTGACTAATGGCAGTTTTCTACCTAGCACAGATGATTTGATGATAAATATGTTATGGCTTGTCAGGCACTTAGATATGTGGTGATAGAGGCTAAAAATAAGGAGGACCTTTGGCTCTCATATTAATTCACAGTGTAGTTTGCGTAAGTTATATGACTGGTCCATTTTCCTTGCCAATTTAATAATATATGTGTTTTAGGGTGAGGTTTTCAAAGCCACCTAGTGTATTAAAATGCCTTTTTCCCCTTCATTCTTGTGCCTGTTGAGTATCTAAATCAGATTCTTCCTGCTGCTTAGAAAATATCTTCTGAAATTCTTAGAGCTCTACCACAAGGAAAATAAAAAGTGCAAGAGTAAAAGCCACAAAATGCATACCACAGAAGTGTAATTATTATGGCATGATGGTTACTCCACATTTGAGTACCTATTAGCCAGAGAAAAGGGAGATGAGAAATCTGGGTCCCAGATTTGAGGTTAGAAGATACATTAGGTCATCTCTTCTGACACCCTGTGTAGCTCTGGCCACAAATTTCACCTGCTTATTCCTAAACTGAGCTCAGTAACTTCTGGTTGGCTGCTGCACCTTTTTGAGGAAGGCCAAAAGTTTTGAACTGAAGGCCTGAAGCAAATGGGCTGACTGTGTGCTTTGCTGGCTTGTTCTAATGGCAGATCACCTTCCCTGTTAACAACATGTACTTTATTTCCTCTTTGGATCTGGCTTCAGTTTTGAGTGGCTGGGTCTCATTTTGTCCTTTTCTGCTAGATTAAAGAACCCTTTAGTTACCAATATTTGTTTTTTTACAAAGGCACTTATATGCCTTTGTCAAATCAGTACTTAGGCTTTTTGATAAAGTAAAAAGCTGAGTTCTCCAAGACTCTTTCTCTAAGTCATTTTTCTACTGCCCTTGAATATTTTTTGTGTCTGTTTTCTGCACACTCTGATTTTTCACCTGTATTCCCTTGTCAATCTCTCTAATGCCTAAGTGTGATTAAAACAGTCTTCCACCTCTTATTCACCCTCCTCTGTTCATACACCTGGCAGTTTCATAACCTCTTCTGTCACAGGAGATCATGCAGAATTGCCTAGCCACTGTGACCACTAAATCCTTTTCACAGTTGCTGGTCTTGGGATGTAATCTCCCAGTCGATACATAGAGCCCTTTTGTTCCTTGCTCTCTAATGCATAATATCTTACAAAAAGGTATTTTGTTTGTTAGGTCCAGCTCACCAGCTTAGTGTATATCACTACATATATAGTGAGGCATTGGCCTCACTGGTAATTACTATTTTTGTAATATTTGGGTTATCCACAAATGTTCGTTACGAAAAATGTTGATACTGGGCTAGGACCACCCCATCTGGGACCCTACTAGAGTAACAAGTTTGTGAATGAGTTCACTCTGAGGACTTTTTTCAGTCCAGTAATTTATCAGATTTTAATCTATTAATGTATACGTTCTTGAACCTGATTTTAAAATTAACTCTCCGCAATATGTCATGTGGTATTAAAACAAACACCTCAGAAAAGTCTCTTTCATTTATGTCATATTTATCAACCAAAACTTGTGGTTTCCTGAAAGAATTGTGTATGTTTTATTTGCCATGTCTCTGGAGATCCATGCAGGCTTCCACTAGTAATCATTCTTATTTTTGAAGCATTTATAAAATGTATCCTGATCAGCACCTTAAAACTGTCCCCTGGAAAACACCCACATTACTGAGAGACAATGCAGAGAACAAAGTCAGTGTTATGCTGCTTTCTTTCTGTCTTCCAAATGATATCACCCAGAGGCTGTAGTTAAAAATGAGTGATGGATAGAGCAGAAGAGGAAGAGGTGTATTTAATTTCATTAGGAGTTGCTCAGCTTCTAGTTTGTAGTTGGTTTGCTTCTGCGTAACGGTCCACATCCACCACATCTAAGGCATTTTGCCTGGCATGGGAAGTTGTGACTTTCTAAACAAGAGCACTTTGGTCTTTCTCTTGTCTAAGGACAGAATTATTTATTAACTTTCCAAAAGCAGTACACTGTCATTTCAAAAAGTGAAAGGGAACCGTTTGTGAAAATGGCAGTGATCCAGCTCTTACATGCTGTCCTAAGAGCTTTGTGTAGCCAGGAGAAAGATGATGCACTAATAACACTTCTGGAGCAAGAAAGAACCAAGAGAAACGTCTGATAGGCATCCAGCTACCGGTTGTCCCACCATATTGCCAGTATAGTTTCTTCCTCTTCTTGTATGATGTCCTGATACTGGGAGGTCTTATGATTCACACAAGGTTACAGGGAAATCCTAGCCCAAGGCTAGAGCCCACCTAAATGGGTTTGGAGCTAATGGAGGAATCTGCTGTTTCAGGCCTTGAAGTGGCTCTGTGTCACACAGAGGATGTGCCCTCTGGTTATCTAGTGCAGCTGGAAATCTCCACGCCACTTATGAATAATATGCATCCAGGTAGGACAGGCACCATACAAATCCACAGGCAAACAGAAATAACTGGGAGGTGGTCAGGTATTTTTTCCCCCTTTGTAACTTTTGCTAGAGATCTCAACCTACATTCCTAGTACTTCTGCTAAGCTATCAATGCAGAATCAGCCTCCAAATTTGATTTGAAGTCCATTAAAGAAAACTTGGCTGGAAAAATCATTAGCAATTCTCTTTGCTATCTATTGCACTCAAAGGAGAAAGACAGCTTGGTCAGGGTATTGGCTTAAACTGATTAATAGAATTGTTTGTCCAAAGGAATAAATATAGACATCTGAAAGCGTGTTAATAACAGTGCTCGAGAACATGTTAGGTCTTGATTATTTTTTAACAAATTGGGATGAACTGCAACAGATAAATGTTTGCTGCACTCTAAAATGTCGTTGAAGGGGTAACATGGAGTTCTGCTGGCTGATCTCTGAACTGCAGGTTGTGCTCCAGGAGTTTGTGTTTCTTTACTGAGGACAACAGACCATCTGAAACAGCTATTTTTCTCATACAGTATGTAACTGTGTTTTTAATCTATGATTAAAATATATCAGTATGTGATGTTAGCCTAAAAAAAAAAAAAGGAATTAAAACGGAGATCTCTGAAAACAGGACTTGAGTGGTTTATTCAAAGTAAAAGGGCAATTAAAGTAGTGCCTATATATGGTTCTGCTTTCAAAGAAAAATACATCTGTACAATGAGATTAAGGTCTTATAACATTTCAGAAGTCCAGTGTTCAGAGATGACAGATGAAACGACTCAAGAAACACCTACAGCTGGCTTATTCACAGCATCCTGAAAATGTCTTTTTGAATTTTACCTCAAACTGAAGCCGGCAGGAGTTCAGCCCCTCCATTTGCTGATATGTCCACATGAATGAAGGGAGTAACAGGGCACCACTCTTGGTTCTCGCGTTTGAAATATGCTTTCAAAGCAGCCTGACATCTGTACGAGCCAGAAAGAGGCCTGGTCCTGTCTACAGTTGTGGACATTACAGCACTCGCAGACTCATTTAAATCTAAATGTTGCAAAAACTGCAATAAATGAGGATAGGCTTAAACTGTGGGGCAGCGGGGCGAGGAAGGAGCTTCAGTGAATTTCATTCTCTTAGTGACTGTGAGACCCTGTGCCCTGTCGGGTTGAGCATTAGAAGTCATGTGCTCTTCCTTTCCAGGAAAACAAAGGTCATTAGACTGGAGAAAAGTGGTATCTGCTCAATTTCAGGCCTTATCTCAAAAAAGGGACCAGTACCAGGTAATTTTGAGGAAGGAGCAAGAACCCCAAAGTGGGTAACATGCAATTCATAGGAAAATTGGAGATACGCTTAATGCTCTGGCGATGAGCCAGAGGTTTTTATCAGCTCTGCCATATATTTAATAATAATCCCAACTAATATAACTGAGTTTTTCTCATTAACCATATAAATACCCAGTCTTCCCCCTTCATTTAAAGCCTTAATCTCTTGATCCCAAAAATATCTTCTGGTGATGAGATTTGCAGACTGATCATACACAAATCTAACTGTCTGCTCCATAATGTGAGAGCAGGATCCAAATATTGTCTTGTCTGGACAGAGTTGGGTTCAAGCTTGCCAGGTTTTCCGGCTATATTAAAGCCCGTCTGAATTTTGCCTCCTGCAGGCCTAGAGTTTTCCAGCCTCATGGAAGAAACTGCATTAAATAGCTCCTATTTTCTGTAGGGGTCTGTGAGATCATCTTACTAACCAGTTGCCTCAGCTACGAATTGTTGCAGAGAGCAGCGTGTTGAATGACTTTTCAGAGCAAATCCGGGCTGGTTTAAAGAACACAGAGAGGAGACTGTTCCTTGCTAGTTATTTTGAGAATAGGGTAGAAAGAGGATCTAATGTAAATCTCACTGACAGTGTCTTGAGGAAAAAATCCTGCAAGCTGAAGTATTTAAGTGGTTTGGTTTCTTCTTTGCTTTTGTTGGATGTTTTCATAGACTGACATGACTGATAGCGGGTACAACAGTAAGAAATGCCAGATGAGCACAGTATTCCTCTTCGGGCCAGGCAGGCTGGAGAGGTGGGGTCTGGTAGTTAGATCTTTGTTTCTGTCCTTCAGGATCTCCTCTGACTCAGTGTGTCACCATGGCAAATCCTTTAGCACCTGTGTGTTTTGATTCACCCAGCTGAGAGAACAGGGCAGATAATGCACATCTGTTTCAGAACATTACTTAAAGCTGTATAAATTGCTTTGAGACCAGTGGATGAAACGTACATATTACCATTGCTCTTCCTACAGGAGCACGGAGCGCTGCTAACACCATCAGTAAGGCAGGTCCGGGGAAAACGCCTACTCAGCTACTTCATAGGAATAACTACAGTTGGATATGGCCCACGCCTAGAGGCATCGTTATCTAAGCAGAGTGGAAAGCATAGTTTTTAGAACATTTTTTAGAACAAAGATCCATTAGTCACCCCAATTTCTGCCTCTTACAGCCAATGTAATAATTAGCGGGCTTGGTGCATCCAGTTCCCTGAAAAGTATCAGCTGTCAAATGTTTCCAATCTAACACCTCATCCGTGTTGACTCTGCTCTTTTGCTCTTTGCTAGAGGAGTTGGGAATGGGCTGGAAGTCACAGATTAAATATTCTGGTGCAGGTTCAGACAGCAGCAGATATATTTGCTCAGTATGGGTTCCCCTCTGTTTCAGTAAATAACTTCTGCTTTGGACTGAATGGGTACAAATAAAACCATGCTTAATTAGGCTAAAATAACACAATATTTTACCTGCTTCCAGCATCCTTAACAACCCAGGCTACCGTACCTAGGAGTAAAGTGTGCAACAGATGCATCACTGCCAGTAGACTCCAGAAGACCATCCAGCACATGACCTCGCAGAGAAATATTTTTTTGTGTGCTATCTTCTCAGCTGGGAAGATTTTTGTAGAAATAGAAGTTTGTTAATCTGTAATATAGCTCTGTGCAAAGAAGGGAATTCTGCAAATTAGGATTTTAGATTTCTGCAGGACAGAGTTTTAATTAGGAATATATTGAAGTACCTAGGCAGGAAAGGGTCCAGCAACATATTAGCTGGTTTAGGTCAGAAGCTATGCTCAGACTCTGCACAAAGGAGAAAAAGGTGGAAGTGGAGGGCAAGCAGATGGGTACTCTCTTATTGTGTGAAATTTGGGTACAGAGCTGCATTCTCGGTTAGATGCCAAATCGGTCATATTCTGAAAACAAAGTCCTGTTGGGAGAGGAGCCCACACCTTTTTTTTATAGCATCCCCTCAAGAATTTCTAGTGCTTTGCAGTTAAATATATAGTGGTCCTAATATTATGTGGGATTGAATAACTGTGCTCTACAGAAAGAGGAATTACTTAACCACTCATGAAATGCAGACATCTCTAGAGCAGGGAATAACTAACAGGGCTTACAGCACCATGTAACAATGATGGGAGAGGGCAAAGAGGCTGGCAAGTCCTTCATTTTATTAAAGGAAGCATTGAGACCTCTATTCTCAACACACAGCAGGTGGGACAGTGTTTCTCAAGGTCCTATTTGATAGTGATGCACAGTCACCATGACTGATCTGCTTCTGAAATAAGAAGTGCTGAATTGACCTAGCTATGAATTCAAGCTCTCCTTTTCAGGTGCCAGGCATTGTGTATCTGATCCTCAATATCCTTACTGAGACTCAAGACTGGCAGCACCTGCTCCGTGGCACTCTGTAGCCTCTGCCCAGGCTGGGCAAGTGCTCCTGGGCTGGCTCTGGAGTGCAGTCCCTCTAATCTTTATTCAAAAGCAAGCCCCGCGTGTCATGCCCATGCAGTCGCTTGTCTGTGGTTAACGCTGGTGGGTTTTCACTAAATGCCATCCTTCAACAAGTTGATTTCCATACAGCAAATGAAAGCAGATAGCACGTAATGCTGCTAAGCAAGCCTCTTCCTTTCCAGATGATAGGGAGTGTTTTTACACTGCTGAATCTTGCAAATGAAGTCTTCAGGGAAATGATCAACAGCATGGAGCCCTGAGAGACAGGGAAGCTCGCAGAGTGATTGCTGCTTACAGAAGGAGAAGCAGTGTCTGCAGCTGTAGGCTCAGCTTAGTGGCAAATTATGATCTATTGGAGGGAGGAAAGCAAAGCAGCCAGGATAACCCAGCCGAGGTTGTGATTTTTTAACAAGTTTCCTTTTCTGTTTACAGTAGAATATAATAGACTTTCTTCGCTTGGAGCCCTCTGGGTGCCAGTCATTAGCCATTGCTCATATCCTTTCTTCTGAGGTGGCCCCAGAGCACAGGTCAGGCAGGCTGGTGCCAGGCCCTCATGGGGGCTGTTCGGATGAACCTTGGGGCAGGCAGCTCTCGAGCCTCTTGCACTGCCTGTGGGAGCTGCACGCTAGTCTCGCACCTCCCATTCCCTGTGTGCCATGTTAGAAAGTCCCTGCCTTATGTGGCCTCTTCCTACCAGTGGCTTAACTCCCTAAAGATGCTCAAGTAGCCTGATCTGCAGTCCACAGGTCTCTGAGTACGAGGCTGTGGGACGGCTGGAGCCCCACAGCTTTGGGGACTGGCATGTGGAGGGAGTTGCCTATTTGTACCAGCAAATGGTCACGCAGTTGAGAAGAGGAGATTTGCTATTTCTCACTGGCCTGGCCTGAAAGAGAAACTCCTTCTACCATGGAAAATCCTGAGCACACAATCCTTGTGGGAGGCAGGAAGTAATAATCTGTTCAAGCACGAGATTCTCCTGACCAGCCTGGCCTATTAAAGAGAAGTTCCTGCTATTTTCCTGCTGGCACTGGTGTGAATTACAGCACAGACGGGCCCGCTGTCCTTCACTGGAGTTTGTGTCTGGGTAACGTTTTCTAAGCTGCAGCATTACTGGGTAAAATAGGTCAGAAGTGTCATAATGAAAAGAAGGAGGATTCCTCCTCCGATCTAAGCAGAGCACAGGAAGAGGCACTTGTGTAGCTAATACAGAGTCAACCTGATGGATAACATCCTACCTAGGGACTGTGCAGGACTATGATCAGAGAAATAACCAGCAAATTGGGCTTGCTCACTTAGACCACTAGCTCCCTACAGCTGTGCACTGCTTGATGCAACAAACCTCAGTCTGAGTCAGAGCTAAGGAAGGTGTATTCCAGCTGCAATACAGGTAATTTTTTTAATGTAATAAATAACCCACAGTATCCTTTTCAAAAATCCTTTGTTTCTGTCTTGTGTCCCTATAGGAAGAGTGCCAGAACTATGTCCGTGTGCTGATTGTTTATGGCAAGAAGGTTTTTACCTGTGGTACCAATGCCTTTTCGCCGGTGTGTTCCAGTCGACAGGTCTGTTTTGCCTCTTTTGCAGTGATGGACAGGGCTGGATATGTGCTCTGGGGAAGGCCAGTCGTTTGGCAGGGCATCATGGCTGTACAGAATATGTTCCAAATGTAGCTGATCTGAAATAGTTTGGGGTTTGTTCTTCAGGCCCCTTTGGGCTGCTTTGGGGCAGTGGGTGTACCTGCAGGTAGGGAGCAGAAAACTCATGTTTTGGGTGAGCTGGATCTGGACAAAGTGCTGCTCACGTAAACCTTGGGTATGCTGCTGAAAATGGGGAATATAGACAGGCTTAGCTGTGAGCACCTCCTGAGCTGAATACTTAAATGTTTCCTTAAAATACATGGCAAAACTCCCTTTGGATTCAAGGGAGGCAGGAGCAGGTCCAGAGCAATGTTTATTTTTATATTTTTTTAATGCCAGTATACATTCAGGAGCTGTCTATGGAAGATTAGAAACCTGTGCTAGCAGCAGGAGGACCTGATTACACCGAGTGGGTTGGGGCCTACAGGCTTTATTGGCAGGGGAATTACCCTTCTTACAAAGCAATAGGATCAGTGAGGCTCAGACACAACTTCTTATGTTGGCAAACGATGGATGTAAAGATCAATTTGCAGTCATCACTGGCATTACTTTCTTATAGCTGCCTGGTTTTTTTTAAATCAGGGTTTTGCTTGTAGGTAGTCATGGGCAAACTGAATTCTCTATACCAGTAAGAAAGCCAGATGCTCTTTAAATCCTCTCCTCTCTCCTTTAAATACAGGTAGGAAATCTTAGCAAAATCATTGACAGAATTAATGGAGTGGCTCGGTGCCCGTACGACCCCCGGCATAACTCGACAGCTGTGATTACATCACGAGGAGAACTTTATGCTGCGACTGTAATTGATTTCTCTGGACGGGATCCTGCTATTTACCGCAGCCTTGGAAATGTTCCCCCACTTAGGACAGCACAATACAACTCCAAATGGCTCAATGGTAAAGTCATGGGGGTCATATCTGAGCAAGAGGTATATTAAAGTCAAGTTGCCAGGCTTGTAAATCTTTTCCTTTGTTTTCATATTGGAATCCAGAGTTACAATGGGGAAGGGCTTCTGGTGCAATAATTGATGCAGCTTAGAAGATGTTTAAAAATAGCCTGGAAGCATTTCAGAGAAGTTGTTTTAGAATATGGAAAGTGAGTCTTACAGGCTAATTAACATATATATGGGTCTCTGTCTTGTGAGATGACCAAATACATCCTTTTGACAACAAAACCACTCAAAGGTTTGAAGATCAAAATGAACTTAAAGCATCATATTGTTGACCCAGTTCTGCACAGTGTTAAGCACCCTCTACTTCCACTGACTCAGCTGAAGATGGTTGGTTTCAGTGCAAGATCAGTCCGAAAATGAGAAATTTCGCAGCGAGTTATTTTCCATGTAAACCCATGCTGTTGTGGATTTATAGTTATTAAAAGCAGCTGTTACCCCAGTGTGATAATATCCTGCATCAAGCAAGTTATGGAACTGAAACCAGTAATTCAACCAGAATTTCAACCAGTAATTCCTGCACTGAGTCCACACCTTCTGACTGGGCAAAGCACATCTTGTCAGAGCAGACTGTAGTGATGGAGACCCCGATATTCCCCCTCTCTCCTTTGATCCAGGTAAGTTGACAAGATATTCAGAATCTTTCCATTGGATTTCAGGATCTTTCAATCAAAGATACGAGCAGTGGGACTGTGCACTCTCTGGAGCTTAATGAGACTGAACTAGGCTTTTGCAGGCATATTGAAGTCAGTAGGGAGATCTGGAGTTTTAGGAGAAGGATGTCATCAGGCAAGACTGTGAATTAGGACCAAGAAGCAGCATAACCTGTATACACTCATTAGAAATATGTGCCTCTTGTCTGCACATGAATGAAGAATTCAGAAGGAAGTCACACTGGAACAGGGGAGTTTAAGGAAAGACAAACAGAAACTGAGTTTCTAGTCTGTGATCGGAAAAACTAACATGACCCTTGGATTTATAACCTTGCACAGCATTGGTGACATTGAAGTAATTTCATCCTGTTCTGGCCACTTTTCAACAAGAAACAGAAAATTTGAAGATGATTCAGAGAAGAGCCATGGAGTGATTTGAAGCTTGGAAAGCCTGCCTCACAGTGAGAGACTTAAGGAGCTCAATTTATTTATCTTTCTGAAAAGGAGATAAAAGATGTTTTGTTCATGATATGGAAGTACTTACATCAAGAGAAGATTTCTGGCAGGATAAAGTTCTTTAATCTAGCAGACAAGTCATGACAAGAGCCTGTGATTGGAAGCTGAAACCAGATAATGTCAAATGGAAAAAGAAGTGCAGTTTGCACTGGGGCAGTCTTCAGTCATTTGAACAAGTCACTGAGGAAAGTGATGGATGTAAAGCCATATGACATTGTCCAGTAAGATCAGATCTCCTTCAAAAGATGTGGTCTAATTCACCTGTTAGTTACAGGATCCAATGGTGGAATTACAGGGTGAAATTCTCTGGTTCGTGTTAGACAGAAGGTCAGATTGGTGATCACAACGGTCCCTTTAAGTTTCACTGTTTGAAGGAGAAAGTTTGACGGGAGATGCTTTGCAGTGCCCTCCCCTCTGTACCATCATCTGCCTCCCAAACCTGCCTTGCAGCAGCATCAGCCTGCCCTCCTCTCCCTCTGCCACAACTCTGTTCTCCTTTTACTCCTGGGCTGCAGCATTAAAGGAATTCTGTACTTCCCTTGTTTCTTCTTCCTGTGAGCATTACTCAGAAATGAACATTGTAAAAACACCCTATAAAACCAACAGGGGTTTTTTTGTTTAGTCAAATATTATTCATTGGCCAATCTTTTCCCTTTGCCAAAGAAACTGTTGGGATAAAAGACTGTACACTTTAAAGCTTTGTTAAATACCCAAATAAAATATTCACTACAAAACCAATTTCAAGTTCTTTTCAATTCTTGTGAAAATAATAACAATAATTCTAGGAGAAAAAGAATTAAGGAGAGTTTGCTTCAATACTGTCAGTCTATGGCATGGTTTTGTTTTACGGACATAAGATAATCTCTTGTGCCTAGAAACTGGAAGGGCTTCATGATAAAAGCCAGATGTGATTGCACTGGGAGAGTAGGTTGAATGTTTCAGTGCAGCAGTCTGGGGAATCGGTTGGATGCACGGAGCACATTTAACACATCATAAGGTGTGCTTCAGAAGTGAGTAGGTGAAAGAACCCAAGGGGAAGGCTTTATGTTGTAAAATGAGTATAGGTACAGAGAATAGTCATGCATATGCAAAGTGTTGAACTCTGCTGTCACTGAAATCAGTAGCAGCTTTGCCAATAAAGTGGGGAAACAATGGGGTCTTTCCAAGATCTGAAAAAGGGAACTAGAGCTGTATCCCCATATATCATTATTCCCATCTACTGTTTTTATGTCCTCTGCTGACTCCAAACTCCCTGTGGTCCCAGCTTAAGGGAGCTGGCGGTGCAATGTATTGAGCAAGTCAGTGAGCACGGATTGATTTCTGACCTGTATAAATCTCTTCAAATGTTTGTTTTTCAGAGCCTAACTTTATTGCTGCCTATGACATCGGTTTGTTCACCTATTTCTTCTTCCGTGAGAATGCGGTAGAACATGACTGTGGGAAAACAGTGTATTCTCGTGTGGCAAGGGTTTGCAAAAATGATATTGGAGGGAGATTTTTGCTGGAGGACACATGGACAACTTTCATGAAGGCCAGGCTGAACTGCTCCCGTGCTGGAGAAATCCCTTTCTATTATAATGAATTGCAAAGCACCTTCTACCTTCCTGAGCAAGATCTGATCTATGGTGTCTTCACTACTAATGTGTAAGTTGCACTGGTTTTACTGCCCTTCTTCTATCCCCAGCAGTCTGAGACTGACAATATCCTGATTTCTTAGACAGTCTGAGGATTCATTTTTGAAAGATCCTTTGGTTAACGTGAAGGAATAGATAGGTCTGTGTTATCCATCATGGCAACATAGCCTTTAGGACAATGTTTTTGATCCATGGTTCATAGATTCCTGTAGTCCATAAAAGGTGACTGTGCAGTTCTAGGATAACTTAATTTGATATAAACCTGGACTGTGACAGACTTCTGACTTTTTGTAGTGGCAGTGCTACTTGTGTAGTTCAGGGAGCTGGTCTAAAAGTGACCCAACAGAAAAACATAATTAATTTTCAGCCAAGTAAACTGCCTGGACAATCTGACACAATTGTGTGAACATTGGGGCTGGCCCATGAGGTAGACAGGTACATATGCTTGGGAGAGAAGGACTGGAAGGAGTAGAATGAGGCAGATGGAATCAGAACAGCCTAGACTGAAATCAACATAAATTGCTGTTGAACAACACTTTATAGAAGCAAGGTCATGCGGGCTACACAGCATTTGACATTTCAAAGGGGGACTGTACCTCCGCTACAGACTGTTTCAGGTCCAGAAATCAAAAGCAGCGTTGGAACTCCGAGGGGAAGGCATGATTTCTGAAACTTCATAATCACCTCTTCTTGGCTTGATATTGAAAAAACTTGTAATTGGAATGATTTAGTGTAGCTGTGAAAGCAGAAAGGAGAAGAGGAGTTAATTAAAAAATATATTAAAAAACTCATAATGTATATTTTTAAGTCAGGAAAAATCAAATAACTTTTTCGCTGAAGCCCAAGGCTAGGATGATAACTTTCAAGCTATAACTAGTCTGCGTGGTATTGAGTTTCAATAATACATGTCCTCCGGGGGGGTGTTATCCTGATGTGTAAACTAGAGAATGAAAATCTTACTCCACGACAAACACTTGAAGTGCCTTTCTTATGCTGGGTAGCCAACTTCTTTGGGGTTTTTGTGTGCAATGGAGTACTGTTCAATAGGAGTAAGGGTCTGGTCCCGAGAAACCCACAGCAAACCGAAGAAGTGAAGCCCCGCTGAAGTACAGGCCTTCCTATTTTAATGTGTCACTTGCTGGTGTGACAGGACTGGAACTGCAGCCCTTGAAGTCACAGAGCATCAGCCCCAACTTCTTCAGCTAAAGCACTGTTGGGAGTTTCACTGTGAGAGTCAACAGAGCCCGAATGTTATTCCCACTTTGTAAATGCCAAGAACTAGGTAAGGGTTTGGCCACCCTCGTCCAGCTTCCATGTTTTGTTTCTGCTCTACCATTGCCAATGTCAGCCAAAAGTGAGCCAGTGGAGAAGCAACTAGAAAAAAGAAACGTGATTGATCACTGCACCTTTACTGTGGACTTTGGGGAAAATCTGTCCTGGGATTGAAAGGAGCATGAGTTGTTCTCTAAAAATGTTTAAAGGATGTTAGCCAAACTTCCTGAACATTAAAAGGAAGCCTGACTACTGCTTTGGGCATTTGAGATGACACTTTATTTTTTTTTTTTTTTCAGTCAGAGAGGACTTCTATGCCCATAGTGATAATGTTTTATCTAACCATTTGTCCATTCATTCAGCCAAGAACAGAAGTTGGAAATGAGAAAATTATTAATAACTGTATCATATTTATCAAATTGGTATAGTTTTTGGAATATAAGGGGGGAGACATAGGCTACCTCTGGTTGGAAGAGTTCTCGTCTGCTGTTTCTGTCTCCCAGGTTTAATGTGAGACGTGATGAGTGTTACCCGTCTCCTCTGGGTTACACTTAAGTCACTCTTCATACGTTATGGGTGTATGTTCTCTCTTGTATCTTCCGAGGACAATATAATATGTAACATTTGTGTAATTGAAGAAATGAGTTATTGATAATAGCTGAAGTTAGATCAAGTAGCATTTTGGGTCTACAACATGATGTTCTTTTGAGAGTTCAAAGAGAAAATGTTCCAATTTGTCATCCGACTAGAGAAATAATGGTAATTATTATTTTAACTTCCACTGGGACTTATATCATGCTGCATGAGCTCTGCATACCAAAGAGAGTTGATGTATGCTCCAGTCTGAGTTTCTTTATAGAATAGAATATCAATGTACTACAAAACTATGATTTTTTTGTTTAAAGGTATTTTTATTTTGGAAGGATCATGTTTAATGCATTTAGGGTCATCCTGTGACAAAGGGGTATTAGTGCTTGTAGTAACACCCACATATAGATTTATTGCTTCATGTTATGTTATACCCAGCTGAATCAGTGGGAAATAGCTTTTTGGGGAAGCTGCTGATGAAATATTTAAGAAGTTTTTATTAAAATTTTTCTGGGAGGTAATAGAGACAATGTTAAAACCTCCTTGAACTTAACCCATTCTCTAAACCACCTAGTTAATCACAGGAAGTGGGAGGTGGGAATAAAGGAGCTTGCACTTCACACCAGGACAGTGCAGGGTCCAGCTGCACAAGTTGATGCTACTGGCTTGAGACTGGGATCAAACTTTTCATAGGGAGGGATGGGAAATATGCCAGGCCACAGATGGAAAGGAAAACGGGCCACAGATTCATGGAAAACCTCTTTCCTTTCTCCTCTCTAGCAAAGGGAAAGGGCTAAACTGCGGAGTCCTTAGCAGGGCCCTAGAAATATACTTTCTTCTTTTTTTAAAAAAAGTGGTTTTGTTAGACTGGCAGGGTCTTTTTCTTTCTTTTCCTTTTTCATTTTCTTTCTCATTCTCTTTTTTTTCCCCATGTGTGCCTCAAGGCATTTGCTTGTCATCCATCATTAGCTTTGTCTTAAGAGCTGCCGCCCGTGAGCACGCACTGCATCAGTGGTGTTCAGACAAAAGTGGAGAAAGGTTCGCCCGGCATTGCTTTGACATGTTCAAAGTGAGATACTCCATCACTCCGGGGATGGAAGGGGCAGGGGCAGGAGCGGAGAATGGGAAGGCAAAGCAAGAAGTTCTTCCTGATGTTGTATTGCTTGGAAGAAATATGCTGTGAAAGAATCTGTTCTTCTGCTTTCCAGGCTGGGATTGTGGAGCAGGGCTTTTTGTTTTGTGCGAGAGAGTGTAATTATTGGTTTAGTTAAAAAAAAACCTTGTTCTTTTCAGATAATTCAAATCGCTTTAATTAGCAGAAAGATACATACAGAAGGGCTTGGGTTATTTAAAAGGCACCATGACGAGTCAGTCTCTTCTGCTAGCCCTATTTTTAGTTTTATTCTGATATCTTTATTCTCTAAACATTGTTCTTTTCCTTTAAACAAAAAGGCGGGGGGAAGGGGAAAGCTGGGAGCAGGTTTGAATTTCAGGTTAGCACTTAGCAAACGTCTCTCTTTGGGCTGGCTTCCCTGAGGTGCCCTCACCATCTGGGAGGTGCCCTCCAAGCCTCTTGAGGCAAAAGGAGCTGAGCCTCCTCAGGACCTTGCAGAAATGGGTCCTCTGTGACTGAAACGGGACAGCAAAAGCCGACTGATCTGTGTGTGTCTGGGCAGTGGAGCATCCCTAAAACAAACTCCCTTCCAAAGAGTCCTTCCTACAGTGGCATTTCCCTAGCCATGCCTCCCCTGGCTGGTGTGTGCATGGTGAACAGCCTGCCTGAGACAGATGCTGTTCCCAGCTGGGAACACAAAGAAGTGAACATTGAAAACAGAGGCTTTCACATATTAACAAGACCTTTTTTGCGTGCTGAGCTGCTGTAACAACCAGCCTGGTTTGCACTGTCACCCTTTGCCTTCCCCTGCATGCATGTGCATGCATGTGTTTATTTTATTTATATATTTTGATATATATATATATAAAAAATATTAGGGGATATATTTTATAGCTGAAGGTTTCAGGAGTCTGTAAAAACAGAATTTCACCTTGAGAAACACGAAGAGATTAAAAATTGGGTTGTTTGTAATCAATAAAGATAGATGGTTTGTTAAAAAAAAATAAAACCAGACACAAATAATCCATGCAAATTAAACTGTATTCACCTTTCTTGTCAGAACTGCTTCCGTGGCCCTTAAATCACAAGCATTTTAAAACCAAGCTTAAAATTCACTCTCAAAATTGTCATGCAAGCCATCTGCATTTTACAGTTTATTTATTTATTTTTACTCCCTGTGAGATTGGTATCACTGTACATCTACCTAGCAATTTACATGTATTTTATTTGAGTGGAGTTTGATGTCTGTTATGATGAAAATGTCAATGTTCTAATGATTAAATTGATTTCCTTTCTCCCCTTTTCCAGAAACAGCATAGCTGCCTCAGCAGTGTGTGCCTTCAATCTGAGTGCCATTACTCAGGCATTTAATGGCCCTTTCCGTTACCAAGAAAACCCAAGATCAGCCTGGCTGCCAACGTTAAACCCCATCCCTAATTTCCAGGTACTGCTGCTGCTCTTCAGTTTACTCCAGTCCCTTTTACATTCTGTCACTCCAGTGGGTTGATTTGTGTGGGGCTCATTTTTCCAGGTAGACCCATGGTGCAGATAAATTGTATTTCTCCACGTTTATGAGTGTTTTCGTCTGTGGCCACATGTTATGGAGACAACGGGATTCGTGGCAAAAATTGAATGGTTTTGCCAATAATAAGAATGTTCAGATTTTTTATAATAATGAATAATTTAAATCTCTGTTGCGCTCATCACTGACACATGAACTCCGAGAATGTGATCCTCACAAGAGGACATAGAGCCATATCCCCACCAAAACTGGGAAGGATTGAAAGCTGAAGCTGGACAAAGTCAAACTAGAATGGAGACAACCTATCTTTTTAAACAAGAAAGGTAATTAACCACTGTGACTGTGTAGGGAAGTGATGAATTTTCCATCACTTGATAGGGCCCCTAAGGCTACCAGTGTTTCAGTGAAAGGTGGATGGCTTTCCAAGACATGGTAGCTTAGCCAGAAGTTATGGACACATTGCAGCAGTTACTGGTGGAAGAGGACACATGAGGATGGTGACACTGGTTCCTTCTCACCTTAAAAAAATCTTTTTTTAGTGAACGAGCAGTTTTCCAGGATTATGAGTTAAGGCCAATTTGAAAATTAGAGAACAACTTCAGCTGCTTTATGCACAGTTTCAGTCAGTGCAGTGCAGAGTATGTGTGTGACAGCCCCAGCAAACCTGAGTCTTCTGAAGCATGAGCCCATATTACAGCTCAGTCCCTTCCCACCTGAGGAATCCTAGGGAGGATGGACTTGTCTTCCTGTCCTCGCTTCCCCATAATGAATCCTTTGAGCCCAATTGTGTGAATCTGGCTCACCTATACTATGGCAAATTTGCTAAGGCAGTCTGCAAATGCCATCTGCCTTCA
This sequence comes from Fregata magnificens, assembly GCA_013389945.1. Classification (NCBI taxonomy): domain Eukaryota; kingdom Metazoa; phylum Chordata; class Aves; order Suliformes; family Fregatidae; genus Fregata; species Fregata magnificens. Next base: position 332,731 of record WAAD01036263.1, on the reverse strand, counting down.
AGCTGGTGATGTCAAGGACCTTCCAAAAAGGACTCTGCAGTTGCGTGAAATCACAGCAAGAGCAGATGGGAGGCAGGCCCATGCTGCAGGCAGAGATGCGCTTGGGTTCCTGCTGAGGAACCTGATTTCTCCCCCTGAATTCCCTCATGCCACCTGAGTGAGGGCTTCTGCCTGTACAAGGTGAGACGGGATTGGGCTCTTGATCACCCCCTCAGCTTGGTGCACTCAAAACCAAGAAACAAAGGTTCGCTGAAGGCCCANGGTTTTTTTTTTTTTTTTTTTTTTTTTTTCCCTAGTTTAAAGGGAATATTAAGGTTAACTGAGAATCAAGGACTTTCTGTCCCTTGCTGGGCTAACCCAGGAGGAATTGAAAAGGACTTTGGAAAGCATTTCCATGTAGTGAAAAGTATCAGATAAAATGTGGAGTGCAAAGATTGCAGCAGCAAGATAAAAGAAAAGAGTCAGAGGAAAATAAGGAAAGGAAAAGGAGGTATGTGGCAGACAAAAGGAAGATCGCAAGAAGAGATTAAGATGTTTTTCAAGTACAGGAGGAACAAGAGGTCAGTGAAGGGCCTTTAGGAGATGACAAGGGTAATTTAATGACAGAAGAGGCAGATATTGCAAAAAAAATTAAATTAATTTTTTTGCCTCTGTGTTCACAAAGGAAGATGAGGGAAGGATGCCAGATTTTTTTTTACCTTGCAGAGAGGAAAGAGAAATACTGAAGGATACAGAGGATCAGGGCAGTGCAGATAATGAGGAAATTAGAACAAAACAAAATAAAACCAAACCAGAGGGATGCTGTGTCAGCACAAGGGCTGCCAATAGACCAAAAGGATTGTCTGTGACTTGATGAGAACAAAAACCAAAACCAACAATGACATTTCTGCCACTGGGACTCCTTCTTCAGTGATGGTCTAGAAAGGAAAGTGAATGGGGAGAAAAACATCCAAAGCAAGACAGTAGTGTAAACCAGGATTATAGGAGACAGCAGAAGAGAGAGCTCTAAAAACTCGTTAGAACTTGGGATGAGGCAGTCATGAAATTAAAAAGACCACTGCAATAGAAAAAACATCATCAAAAAACCGCTGATATTTCCTTAGTCTGGCTACTCAGGAAGATGCTAAAGTTGATAAAAAAGTGGACATGTTCATAGGTGGTGGGAATTAGTATCACCCTGTTCACCCAGTTCACACAAGCTCCAAAATATTGTAGGGCTTAGTACATCAGCTGTTAGGATCCGTATTTGTTGTCTAAATGTGAGCTAAATTCCTGTCAACTCATTTAGCACGTTGTAAGAGAAGCTCTGCATGATGCACCTCAGAAAGGCAGCCACACTGCGAAGAGTTGCTTTGATGCATATTGAGAGTATGCACATGGGAAATTTATACACTGTACCTGGAGTGCTGAAAATCGACATCCTAATTCACAGTATACTTCTCTTCCAAGGAAAGCCCAAACACCTGGATGTGGATGAAATCCACAAAAATCCACAAAAATGAAGGAAAAGAAATTTGTGGGGTTTTTTTAAATGAAATTACTCAGGTGTGAGCATGACTTAGTGAGGTCATCTGTCTGGAGTTCTGTAAGGCCTTTGACACAGTCCCCCACAACATCCTTCTCTCTAAATTGGAGAGATATGGATTTGGTGGATGGGCTGTTCAGTGGATGAGGAATTGGTTGATGGTCACATCCAGAGGGTAGTGGTCAATGGCTCAATGTCCAGATGGAGATCAGTGACAAGTGGTGTCCTTCAGGGGCCTGTATTGGGACCAGTACTGTCAACAATGACATGGACAATGGGATCGAGTGCACCATATGCAAGTTTGCAGATGACACCAAGCTGAGTGGTGCGGTTGACACGCCTGAGGGACGAGATGCCATCCAGAGGGACCTGGGCAAGCTGGAGAAGTGGACCCATGTGAACCTCATGAGGTTCAACAAGGCCAAGTGCAAGGTCCAGCACCTGGGTCAGGGCAACCCCCAATACCAATACAGGCTGGGGGATGGAGGGATTAAGAGCAGCCCTGCGGAGAAGGACTTGGGGGTACTGGTAGATGAAAAGCTACACATGAGCCAACAATGTGTGCTTGCAGTCCAGAAAGCCAACCATATCCTGGACTGCATCAAAAGAAGCGTGGCCAGCAGGTCGAGGGAGGTGATTCTGCCCCTCTACTCTGCTCTGGTGAGACCTCACCTGGAGCACTGTGTCCTGCTCTGGACTCCTCAGCACAGGAAAGACATGGACCTGCTGGAGCAGGTCCAGAGGAGGGTCATGAAAATGATCAGAGGGATAGAACACCTCTCCTTTGAAGAAAGCTGAGAGAGTTGGGGTTGTTCAGCCTGGAGAAGAGAAGGCTGCGGGGAGACCTTACTGCAGCCTTTCAATACTTAAAGGGGGCTTATAAGAAAGACGGGTCCAGGCTTTTTAGTAGGACCTGTTGCGACAGGCCAAGGGGTAGTGGTTTTAAACTAAAAGAGGGTAGATTCAGACTAGGTATAAGGAAGACATTTTTTACATTGAGGGTGGTAAAACACTGGAACGGGTTGCCCAGAGAGGTGGTAGATGCCCCATCCCTGAAAACATGCAAGGTCAGGTTGGACTGGGCTCTGAGCGACCTGATCTAGTTGAAGATGTCCCTGCTCATTGCAGAGGGGTTGGACTAGATGACCTTTAAAGGTCCCTTCCAACCCAAACTATTCTGTGATTCTATGATTAGTGAGAAGCAAAGTTGTCCATGGACTGAATATGGGAGTTGGCAGGAATTCTAGTTGTACCACTGACTCCCATGGCCTTCGGTAGGATAAATAATCAGTCACCCAGCTGTCTTTTGGAGTAATAAATCTTCTGCCCACCATGCATGGCATTGGGGGGAAGAGTGAAGATCTAGCCCTGGCTACCGACATGGACCACAAAACTGCATGGAGAGTATAATCTTGCACTGGCTTTTGAAAATGCTGGATTCTAGAGATTAGTGTGAGATAGAAACTCAGGCCTTAAAATGCATTATCCATCTGGTAGGACTTATGCTGGTGTTTAAAAGACAGAAGATGAGCTCTCTTCTCCCCCCCTATACTGGATGGACAAGGGCATTGAGCCCTATCTCAGTGCACCCCTTGGTGCTGGATGGACACCAGCTGACCTGCCATTTGCTGTGAGGATAGAAGAGCTGCGTGTGGGGAGGGGAGCTAGTGGCTAACCTGCCTTGCTTAGGATGAAGCTGGAGGGGTCTGTTCAAAAGGGACCACATAAGAGAAAAGCAGTCTGGTGAGTTGAGTTCTTCGATGCAAAACCAACCCATTTTTCAGGTTTTTTAACTTGCAGTTTTCATGCGTTGTACAGACTGAGATGCCAGGTAGAGTCTGAAGATGATTTGAAATGCTTCAAGGATTACCACAAAAACTCTCTTTCCACTGCTAGCTTTACATCTTTCTACAGCTAGCTTTAATTCTTTCTTTTCCTCCTCGGTTTGTTAATGCCTTTTGCCCTTCTGGTGTACTGGCTCCGGGGTATCACAAGGGAATGAAACATCACATCACTGGTCAGTGGACCAGCTGGGAGAAACATTTATAAAAACTGGGCTACAGGCCAAAGTTAGGCTAAGGACCTAAGATCAGGCTAAGGGCCTGATCCTGTGACCCCCACACAGACGCACCTCCACAGGAAATCAACAGGGCATGAGTTTCCTGAAGAATTTCAGGGTTTGGTCTTGCGCTGCTGGAGTGGGGAGAAAATGCAGGTGCTGAAGTTCAATCTTCCATGTTTAGTGTGGGACGCTGAGTGATGACAGCCCTAACGAGAACCTGACGGAGAGAGTTCTGCAGGATGCACAGCGCCTGTTCCTGATGAACGATGTCGTGCAGCCGGTGACTGTAGATCCGTATGTGACTCAGGACAGCATTCGATTTTCCAAACTGGTGGTTGATATTGTTCAGGGGAAGGATACTCTCTACCACGTGATGTATATTGGGACAGGTAAGAGCATCAGGGCTTAAGAAAATTCCCTTCACTTGCTTGTAGACCTAGCAGCCCTAGTAGCCTGGTCAGGACATCATTACACAGTTGTCATTCAATATCATTTTGGCGCAAAACTTCATGGAAATTAGTTTGCCTGAGTAAATTAAAAGCAGGATAAAGGACTTGAGGCAGAGTCCCAAGTGAGCAGACCATAAATCTACATTTTGTTTAAAAACAACAATAACATTTTTCTCCCTTTTATAAAAACATGTTTCAACTAATCAGACTAATACGTAACAGTGGGGAAGAGCAAAGGTCGCTGAAATGCTTTGTGGTTTAGTGCACGTAAGTTGCCTCTCTGTACTATGACGTACTCATCTCTAAATAAGCAATAATAATGCTTAACCTCCAGGTTTGCCCAAGGTTTTAATTATTTCTTTCTTTGTGCTTCCGTGTGCCTACTGGTGTATGACTCTCAGTGCTTTTGAGAATGGGCATGCACTGAAATGTAATGCAGATGGGGAAGCTGAGGCAAGTGCTTTTTTGTGGTAGCATAGCGAGCCAGTGGTAGAATTAAGTATATGATTTAGTCTCTTGATTTCTACTGCCATCCTCTAATTAGCAGGACACATTGCCTCTTCTGAAAAGCACAGATATCTTGGATAAATGAAAGATGTTGAAGAAGGACAAAGTGTTATAAATGGTTGTCTTAGCCCATATTCATACTAATGATAGAGGTTAAATTAAATAGTTTGATTAATCAGAGTATATGGCCAGCCTCATGGGTATAATGTTGTTATCCTCTATTGCAGAAGCTTTGACTTTAGAATAAGATGGATTGCCTCCGTAAGTGTTAGTTTAATCTCACATCTGAATGCAGAGTCATTGCCTCATTCTCATGTTACCACCTTCCAGGACTGTGTCATAATTTATCTAACTTTTACCACCACTTACTTCAAAAGTGATCATCTTGGATGTGTTCTAGTAACATTCCCACTGTGGGAGCCTCCATGGACATTGATTATGATGAGAAGATTGTACTTAAATGGAAATACAATATGGTTCTGCCTTTTTGATATCTTGATATTTTAAGCGAGGGGTCCCAGCTACAAAGCCTGAGAGCAAGCTGGGATACTTTCTGCCTCGTATCATTTGTGTAGAAAGGTCCACTGCCATAACCTTACCTGCTTATTGGTGTTTGCATTCTGGCCCTGGTTAGTGGTGACTGAAGAGTAAGCTCTGCTTGGACCTGAAGCATTTAAACCAGTCAAATGCTTTGGTAGAGACAGCCCTGCCCAGGAGCAGTCCTGAACACAAACCCAGTCCTGAGACAAACCGAGCCCAAACTTGGGCCTCAGTCTTGTTCCACACTTAAGGCCCTCCTAAGTGAAAGAGAAACTTTGCATGGCAGCCAACCCCACCACTGTAAGTTGCTGAGCTTTGGCACCAATATAGAAGTTATTGGGATAGAAAGATTAAGCTTCAGGAACAATCGGGGCTGACAGACCTCTTTGGGGTTTTAATGAAAAATGGTTTGCTTGCCCCCTTTTCCCCAGCATAAATCTCCCACAGTTTATCAGATCTTTAAATTGTTTACGTAAGAGCACTGTGAGCACAAACATATATGTTTCTGTGTGTGCACTGCTCATGCCATAACATCCCCTTGTCAAGCTGGCAGGACAGCTTCTTCCAGGAAGAGGATCAATTAGACCTGTGACCCATGCAGTCATTATGGAGGCCTCTGAGATTTCCAGAAGGGCCGCTGCATCTGTTGTCATTTGTCATGGCATCAAATCACACTGATCTGCTCCATAAACCAAAAGAAATAGAGACTTGAGGCACCAGAAATGATCCCTGCTATCTCAGGTCACCTTGCTGTATAACTCACTGGTAACGGGACCAGACTCTCTTCTGCCTCAGAAGTGCTCCAACTGGGAAATTTTTCCAGGTAGTCACTCACCAGATGGTTCACATCCTTCTGGTTTCCCATTAAAATGCATTCACGGCGGTTTCTGTAATGTCTGAGATCTGCTGAGGATTGTAACCATGTAGCTGGAGCTCTCTCTACCATGGGCAGCCCGTGACCCGGAACTAGGTTTAAAGCAGCTGTGTAAAGATGACATTAATATTTCGCTCTTTAGACAGGTATGAAATGAAGTCAATGCCTCCAAGATTTACTTGTGCCTTGTTTCTTGTTCCATTAGAGTATGGCACCATCTTGAAGGCCCTTTCTACCACTAACAGGAGCCTCAGGAGCTGTTATTTAGAGGAAATGCAGATCCTTCCTGACGGACAACGGGAAGCAATCAAGAGTCTCCAAATCCTGCACAGCGACAGGTCGCTCTTTGTGGGCTTAAATAATGGAGTGCTAAAAATTCCTCTGGAGAGATGCTCCATGTACAGAACAGAAGGGTAAGCAAATTTACAGCTCTGATATATTCCACTTCAGCCTAAAAAGAAAAGCATCAGGGAAACATATTCCAGTCTGATTTGGTTTAGAATGCTTTTTTTTCATCACTACAAGACAAAAGTCACTGTTGAAAGTGCATCTCCTGATAGATACATTCATGACAGGAGCAATGAGAATGAGCAATATTTTTTTTGTAAATATTAATTAATCCTCATCAGAAATTAATTGTGCATTTACCATGGAAGGACTTGCAATATTTACTACCTTTTTTTGTTAACTTGGCATTTCAGTGTTGCTTTGATTAATTCCATGTGTTCTTATTGGTGGTTCTTATTGGCAGTATGGCTGCAGGTTTCTGAATTTGGGTTGCAGCCCGCCTATCTTGGCTTATCCGAGTGGTCACCTCTCAAACGTCTGATGAGGCAGGGCTGGGCTGAGTGGCAACTTGTTACTGCTTTTGGAACCCAATAGCTCATCTCAACTATGTGTGACACCTCTTATACCTGGGTAGATTCTGTGCCTTGATTGTACCTTTTAAAGGGAGCAGGAGAAAAATCTTCTTTTAATTGTCAGCCCTGGCTCCAGAGTACAGTTTTCCACCCAGAAATGTGTGTAGAAGGTTTTTGCATCCAAATGGTATCCCCCCATTTAAGCAGGTGAAAGAGTGTGATACCAACTGATTGAGACATATGCTCAAATAATCTCCCTGAGTGTGTAGTGGGGTCTGCTGCAGGTAATTGCTTGTTTACATCTCTTAAAAACATTCTTTCTTCTCCTCTCTTGCTTTTGCCTTGCTTTCCTTCATGAGAGTCTTGTCTGAAACTAATGTCCTCTGTGCTAGACAAGGGGAAGGAATTTGTTAGCAACATCTAAACGGATTCCCTCGTTCATGCCCTACTGCAAGATGTCCCTCTTGCCAAAAAAACTGATATAGAAAATGTCACCATCATTTTATTTTCAACAAGTACAGTTTATCTATCAGCTTGTGCTAAATTCATGTCTGTCTAAATATAAAAATGCCATCTCTTTCTATTTTTGCTGAACCTCTTAATTATCCCTTTCAGAAAATATAACTTGGTCATTGCTGTAAGTTTGACACAGAAGTGTTCAGTGTGTAAAGGTTTAGTTGCTTATACAGACAGGCTGACACAGAAATGTTTAGTAAGAGAAAAAGAACCACAGCTGGAAAATGCTATCTTGTCCTCAGCCCTTAAAAGCAGAGATTTAAAAAGGCAGAACATAACAGCTGTCCTCTTCAGGCTGTCCTGGAGAGTTTCAGTTTGAGAATATTTATGTATGTATACATATATATGATCCAGTTTCAAGAGAAATGAGTTCTTCCTTTTCTTTCTTTCCTAATCTTGAGTTCAGCTTTCTGGTAATTTATAGATTGTGTCTCAGTTTCAGCCTGCGTAAGCACTTTGTATGACACTTCCATTAAAACTCAAATGGTGGAGGTTTGCTAAACTGCCTGAAAAAGGGACAAGCAGGGAAAAAGCAGCAGTGGCTGGAGGGCAGATGGGGGGGGGTACCTCACAGGAGCACTGTCTATTTAGGACCTGAGGGCCACAGCGCAGTCCCCTGCTCGTATAACCTTATCCCAGCAAAACAGAAACCTGCCTCCAAAGAGGTTCCCTTGCACGCTGGTGGCCACAAGCAGCCTTGGTTTTATGCATCGTACGGCACTGAGTCCTGGCTGGAATTACTGGCAAGCCTGTGTACCAATGCTGGTTTTTTCTAAAACAAACTTTCTGGAGGTATTTTTCAGTGAAATAAGGAAGCAGTCCAGCTCTTCGGGGGATGAACACTCCAACTCTTCCTCCATTGACTAGTTTCATGCTACTTTCAGGCAATTTAAGCTAGCCACTGGGCTATACCAAAGTACACAAGATATGGTCTTCTGACAGCGTGGTGGGTGCATATGTTTGGCGATGTGGGAGGTTAGAATTTGTTGAATTCGGGTGCTGGCCAGGTAGTGTACTTGTGTACATTGTAATGGATCCTTTGCCCCATGGCTGAGTCTTGTGGAGGGACTGTGCATTTGAAAGAAGGAGGAAAAAAAGAAGAAAACTTAGGAAAGCCAAGGAAGGCAATTATTTATTTATTTGTTTAAAAGCATATTTGTGATATTATTATTAATTTTTAAGCTAAGCTTTTTTTTGTAGGAAATTATCCAGCTGCAAATTTTTCAGCTGCAAATGTTGGAACCCTTTTTCCCCTTAGCATCCTGGCTATGTAGGTGATAAGTCAACCTGGCCTCCTTTGTATTTCTTTCAACACTGAACTGTATCGAGAAGGATGTTTTAATTTCCTCCAGTGCATTCCACCTGGCACTTCTCCTGGGCTGTGATTTATTGCTTATTGTTGTGTCTATGTTTAATACGTACTTATACAGCCACCACGGGAAGAAGGGCTCCCGCCCCTACAACACCCCCCGCTTACTTTTTTGTCATGCTGTGACTTCTTGACTGGCCTCCCTGAAAAGCTCTGGTTTCAGCAGTTTTTATAATCTAATCGTTTTGATGGGGGCTCAGGAAGCTTGGAGGTGATGGAGAATTTGTGCCTCCCAGGCAGGAATACCACAACACTGTTTGTTTTCTTTGGCTGTGCCTCATGTTATCAGGAAACTTTGCAGCCTTTTACACCCTGGGGGCTGATGTGGGTTCTTGGTTGCTGACTTAGAGCTCTTGCCTTCACCCTGCCTTCTCCCTTCTCCCGGGAATGGGCGATCATGTATGGAGAGAAAATTGATCCTAGCATTGATCCCCTCCAGCGATCCTTGCTGCTGTGCTGCTTTAAAACCTTGGGGCTTGGTACTGAGGCTCAGAAATGGGACAGAGGAAAAACCAGCAGCGAAGGGAAGAGATGGGAAGGGAAAAGGATTTCTGCCATCTCCTTTACTGTTTGTTTATTGACACGGCACCAATTTAATCTCTTGAATGGTGACCAGTAACTCAGCCACATGTCTTGCTGTAGTTCGTTGACCCAATATATTTCTGGGTGTCTGAGCAGTGTTTTGTGTGTGCCCACTGACCTGTCTCAATCTCTCTTTTCAGAACAGCCAGTCTTAGCAACAGGGCAACGGGAAGACATCTGTAATGTCAGCTGCCCAGATTTACAGGCTGGACTTGGCTGCAGGGACCTTGCCTTGTGTGTGTGTTTTCCCGTTGTGCTTCAGTGCTGTCGTTCTCCACTCTCGCTGGAGACTATTAGGAAGATGTCCAACACGACCAAAACCTAGAAGCCCTTTGAACATGCAGCGTGTTTTGAAGGCTGCTTTGCTGGCTGGTAGCTTGGCTGTGCTTGCTGCTGGATTTTGCATGGCTTTGAAATCTTTGTAACTTCCCAGCAATTTTCAAATGAGCTTGGATTTTTACCTCAAGTTGCCCCCAAGCTTTGGAGAGGGATATTTGGAGAGCCAGCACTGCAGCTTTATCACTGACACTGCCATATCTCGAGAATGTGTCTAAACAAAATCCTGAATCTGAATTTTAGAGAGGTGAGGACTTCAGATCTGGACCATTATTTTCAGGTGGGGCCTATCTGTAGGGGTAGTTTAGTAATTTTTTCAAAGGGTGGGGTGAGATTATTCATTTGAGGAATTGCAATCAAACAGGTAGGAAAATGAAGCTAGTTGTTGTAGGGAACACTTTGTGATCTCTTTGTATTGCCCCTTTGCATCATCAGGGCCATGGGCCTTTGAGCAGACAGAAAAGGCAAGCCTTGGAGTGATTATGTAGCCATTTTTTGATTACACATTCAATGAGGAAAAGAAAATGTGTTTGGGAATGAGACCAGAGAGTCTCTTGAATACCCACCTTTTCTGCTCTATTTTAATGCACTTAATGTTGATATTCATTCTTTCCTCTTCCTCCCTCCAGTTTTCTGCATAAAATCTGCAGTTCGCATGACACAGGTTGCAATTTTGGGATGTACAGTGTGGTTCTGAGAATAGTTTGGCTTGCCTGTCCTCTCCCTGTCTGCTGTGCTCACATGTGGGTATCCCATCAGGTTGTGTGGGTGCCACCTTAGGTCAACCTCATGCCAGTGGAGATACTTCTGCTTCCGTGGCTATGGGGAGAGCCAGATCCTCTTGCGTGCAGCTATGACATGCTCTCATTTGAACTCTGCCTGCTTTTTTGACCTGGTTGCAGGGAGTTTGCTGTTGAGTGATGCTGAGCTTTTGCCCTCCTACTTGGCCTAAATTCTGCTGTACATCCCCTCCGGCCATGTTGCTTAATGCAAAGCTAGCAGAAATGACTCAGCTGACAAGTATTCTTATTTGCTGACTTGAGATCTACGTGAGAAACACAATTCACCTCTAAATAGCTCTGGGCCAGTGATCAGACAACTAAGTACATATAGGTGAGTAACTCCTGAAATGGCTTCAGGGAGTTCTCAGAAGAAAAGGGTCAGCAGTAAAAGAAGCGGAGTTTTCTGCCTTCTTTCTCTCTCCAAAGTGCAAAACTGGAGCTCCAAGCATGGTCCCTGTACTGCGTCCACAGTACGCTTTAAGGGGGTTGAGGTATCGCATGGAGGATTGCTTTGGTGGTTATTGTTATTTTCTTCTTTTTTTTATTCCTTATGTGGTGCAAAATCCTCTGTAACAAAGGAATGAAGCACTTCAATTTAGGATTGCAAAACCAGAATTACAGGATTACCAGATTTCAGGAGTGAAACTGTTGGGGAACTTAATTGGAGGAATAATACAGTCTGGGAAGAGACCTGAAAATTTCCCAGTTTTGAGGAAAGAGTGAATTGAATATGGGCCGGAAATCCTCTGACCTCTTCACCAGAATGATGATAGTTCCTCGAAGGACAAACAAGGAACTATTGTTGGGTAAAAAGCATGGGAGAGAAAATGGTAAAAGAGGTAGGGGAAGGAACAAAGCAGATACTGTTGTTCAGTAGAGCCCAGCATCCAGCAGATCGCTGAGGCAACGTTGATAGCCAGATTGTTCATCAAAGACCTTGAAAATCCATCCCCTTCTTCTGAGCTGAGGCTGTTGAAAATCTAGCCCAGATTTTGTTTTGAAAATCTTCTCCCTGAGAGTTTTAAAAAATATCCAGCGCATTGAACATCCTTTTAAAAATAGAGGCAAAAGGAAAGGTAACAGCCTACAAAAATGTTGTGATAAAGCTTAATCATCAATTTCCATCTGCTTTGGCTGATATGGCCTCTCCAAAATTAAGGGAATTAGCTAATTATTGTACCACCAATAATACTGAAAAGCTCTGGAAGACTTCATAGGCAGAAAGGAGAGCGCTCAGCCCAATCTTTTGTCATCCACAGTATCCACTAATACATCAGAATAAATCACTAAACATCTGGTTTGGCATTCTGGTTACATTTAAGTAAATAGCGAGACTCCCACTGACAGAGAGTGAAGACATCAAACAGAACGATGATCACTAAAGCTCTTGGAAAGAATGAAGTTTGGTAGATGAAATGGATCTGTGTTCTTTAAATAGAAGTAGAAAATTATGCCATTTTCTCTATCCTGAAAACACATTTGCATCTGCTGGAGCAGGCAATTACTCCCATTTTCTTTAATGTAGCTGCTTATATATGTAAAGTTAAGCACGTCCGTACTATTTGCAGAATATGGACCTTTAAGATTCAAAGGGATGGTACAGGTCTAAGAAACCTGGATTTCAGGATAGCAGTCAAAGATCTTCATTTGAATGATCTGGGAAAGGGAGGTGGCCATGTGTGACTGAAACTGGAAAAAAAAGAAGGCAAGGGTAAGCGGCAATGTAGTGAACAGGGGCATGTCTCCAGTAAGATGCCAGAGAGATTGGTTTTCAGTTTCATCTTATTTGACATTATCTTTAATGGCATGGAAGAAAGAAAATAGCATACTTTGTAGATGGCATTTAAGTATGAAGGAATCACAAATAACAGTGAGGAGAGAAACACAATCTCTCCTCACTGGGGGCAGTAGGGAAACCAGCAAGAGGCTTAGTTTGAGGAATATGCCTGTGCTGAGATTGCTGGTGTTTGCGTCACTGAAAAAGAGAGAACACAGGATGGAAGAGTGGAAAGGAGCTCTGCTCCAAACCAGATGAATTATTACAGTTTTTCCCATTTCTATTAAATGCTCAAACCAATGGCATGGTTTACATTCATTTTAAGCTGCCTGTACACTTTTAGGCTCCCACTCTTAGCTCTGAACTGTGTAAATGGCCACAGGTGAATGGTACTGTGGTAGAAGGGGAATTTAGTAGTAGCCAGAGTCCAGGGTTATACAATTGCTGAAACAGATGAAGGTCACTTCAGAAAAAGCCAAACAAAATCAGCTAATTTCAGGGCTCACTGTCTTTTGTCTCCTTACTATCACGACTAGGTTGCCAATTTGTTTTGGGGAGCTTTGGATTTGCTAGGAGGGAAGAAAAAGCAGGGAGCTTGAACATGCTGAGGGCTTTTGTTTGCTCCTTATTTTTAAAGCGTACTGCCAACATGACTTAGCCTGCAAGATAGGGAACGGTTTAGCGTATGGATCCTTTTACCTCTAGCAGGCTGGCTTTAGGCCAGCTCAGATCAATGATGTCTAAAAGTCATTGCGACCTGATGCCTGCTAGGTGGGCTCTGTGAAATTAGTTGCAACACAGTGGCGACTGACAGGAAAGCAGGTAGTGTTCTTGGAATATGCAATATTACGATGACATTGATGGTATTGTTATACAAACAAGATTAATAACTAAAGCTACCAGCAAGCCCCTGGGCAGATATCCATTGTATCTGTCAATTCTTGCAATTTGCTACTATTAAATCGTAAGTTTTTTCTTCTAGGCAATGGTCATATTCAGCGACATGGCTCCTGATGCAAAGAACCTACAGCCTTACTGCTGCCATCACTGGTTTTCTTCATGTCTCAAACTTCCAGGCAGCATTTGCAGTGTAAAACACAATTGTGTCCAATGTTAATAGTGAATGAATATATTGCTACAGATGTGTCATTAACTTTTTATTAGGAGATGTGCTGTTTTACCTGTTTGGGGAGGGCAAACTATCTGGAGCCAGAGCAAATTTGTTATTGTTGGTTTAAGTTTAAAATTTATGTACTTGTAAGTACATAAAATATGTATGGGTTGTAGAAAAACATAATAATGTACTGTCTAGTGTCTTTTACATCTCAAAATACCAAAGTACTATAGATCTATGGGAACACTCCAGTCTGCAAAGTGGTAGGGCTGGATTTCAAGAATATCCATTTACTTAAGTGATGTTGTCTCTTGTTAAAAAGTGGAATGGACATTGTTTGATGGCGTTTTTATAACTACATGGGAAAAAGCAATGGAGAGTATGCTGGCAGGACCATTTTGCCCCTTATACAATGTTAAAATAGCCCTGCATTGGACAAGAGATATTAGATCCTCAGGGTGTAGTAGGTGATCTAACATTTATTTGCCTTTTCCAACATACATTTATCTACAAATGCGCTGTCTAGTTGAATCTACATCTTGTTGAGCAGAAAATAATTACCCAGAGCTTAACAAAATCCAACTTTCACAAAGGACCTGCTTGAATATGGATTACTTTGTGCAGCCTGGGTGACAACTGTAGACTGTTTTCAGGTTTCTTTATCATCACTCACATTTCTTTCCAAGTTTTCTGCCTTTGCAGTTTTCTTTCCCCTCCTAAGTTCCCATTTTAGCATAATTTGCATTCTTAAATCATCAGCATCTTGCAGAGGCTATGTAAAACACCTGTCTGTGTCCCTTGCAGTGGATTTGCTCTTGCCTAAACCACCCTTTTTCCCATTTCCACCTATGCCGCCAGACTACAGGAATTTGCCATGTCCACACAGAAGTCTCAGATCTGCAACCACAGAGCAGAATCACAGGAGCAGAGCACATCTTAATCTGACAGCTGCCTCCAGACACTGACTGACACAGGGCAAAGACAGGGAATAACACTTGAGTGCACTGATTTGCCCAAGCTGCCTTTCCAAAAGGATGTCTAGTCCCCTCTGCCTCTTTCCATATGGCAGCCCTGGGGGGCATGTTTTCTTAAGGCTCAAAGCCTGCCGAGGCTAGGAAACAGTTGTGCTTTGCAATCCAGACGAACATGCCCTGCATTCAGGAATTCCTTCTGACTATTCCTTTCATTAGGACTTTAATAGTATCCGAGTTTTCTTGTGGATGACTGACCCCATCACTGGTAGTCAGAGGCCCTCTATACTTCTGTTTTTATTAGAGGTCAGTTTTGTTTGGCACAGGGACAAGAGTTTCTAATAATGTTTGTGGAAGAACACTTATTCATTTTTTTTTTAATAACCTGCTTTACTGATGTAAACATAAATCCAGATTTAATCAGAATTTTCCTCGGGATGGCATTAATCTTCATATTTGAATAAATGCAATGTTGTTTTATTTCACAGCTTTAAAAATGAAAACAAACACCTATGCAATAAAGAAGTCACTGTTGCTAAAAGATGATGGAATGGGATGTCAGAAAGTAAGAAATGGAATAGTTTGTTGTGTAGATTGTGCGAGGCCATAATCTATAAACCACAATCGATTAAAGTGATATTGAAAATGTTAGGGCAGGAGGTGGAAACTTGCAAGTCAAGGTCCCTGATGTGGAAAGGAAAATGAGGTGAAATTGCCTCTGAAAATCCTCTGTCTGTGCACTGCTTCTTTCAGATAAGTTACATGTGTTTGGCTCATAAATGGACTTCAGTTTTAGAGGTCGTTTTACACTATGGCTTTAATTTATGCATTCAAAACAAATCATGTGCAGAGCAGCAATCACTGATGCTAAGCATGTGTGGGTGATAAATTACACACGCACACAACACATGCACACTTCAGCTTCTCTGCCTCTGCGTCCAGTATCAAATGCCAAAATCCCAAACCTTGTCTGTCCACATTAACATCAACTGTAGCCCTCACAGTGGTGGTACCTGTGAGCTGTAGTATGCTCTTCCTGAGTAGTGCCCTGCTCCACAAATAGCCCCATTAATTGCTTATGAAGTACGTGGCTACTCATTGTGAGGAAAGGGCAGTAGCATCTGGCATGGCATATGTTGTATTCACCAGCTGAGAAATGAAGCTGCTACTTGACCAGCGTCTGACTAAAGCAGCTCAGTTCCACTTGGCTTCTCTTCTCAGTGGGGAAAGATAATGGATTTGTACAGATCACTAACTCATCTCTGCAGTTTGAATTTTTAAAGGTATCAAAATTAGAGGGATTGTTTGAAGGTCTGGTGCTTTTTTCCCCTTTCTAATCTTATTTTCTTAAGCCACGAACATCCTTTTGATTCTTATTCTTCTCTTTTCATGCCATCTGGCTTCAGGGAAGACAGAAGTCCGCTCTTCCTTGCATGGGCTATTGAGGTTGTCAGTAATTATGATTTGGTTGGCTGGAAGCTAATATGATTATTTGTTTAGTTCATCCCCTCCGCAGGTTGATAGCAATGGGACAGTAAGCTAACCTTGTCAGGAAATGCCTGTCTGCCAAACACAGCCTCATGCTTGCAACTAAAAGACAGAGCTAAACCCCCCTTATTGCTTGCAAAGGGCTGTTCCCTCGGAGTTAAGTGCTCAAAGAGTGCAACAAACCAGTGTAAAATTCTGAGGTCTTATTCCCCAAAAGAGCAAGGTGAACTCCTGTGCTGCCCATGCTTCTGAGAAGCTGAGCACAGATGAGTGTTGCTCAGTGCCTTGCAGGATCAGGCTTATAAATGTTTGCACCGCACCAGTTGATAGTGCTGCTATCTCTGTGCCTCTAATGAACTAACTGGTGATGCCTGTGGGGGTTTAAAGGACTAGGTGCTATGACAATTATTGTATCTCCCTGGCGAATGTGATGTTCCCTGCAGGTTCCAAACTCATCAGCAAAAATGCAAAACCCTCTCCTGGAGCAGTGGCAGGGTTTTGTGAGCGAACACAGTTTGGGAAGGGAGCTTCTCAGGCTTTGGGTCTAGAGCCCTGTCTCTGCAGATCATCAAGTCCTGTCATTCCATTCCTATTCGCCTTTAGTCATCAAAACGGAGTGAGAAAGAGGTAAATGAAAAGAGAGGGAATGAAAACTGGGAGAGCAAGCACGTCCTGGCATATCAGAGGAGCAGAGTCCTTCAGTGTGAAAGCTCTGGATGACAGTTTTGTGGCTTTCGGTACAAAATGGCATTTTTGTGTGTCTTCTGTCTGGTAGTAAGAATGAGAAGAAGCTCTGGTAATTCTTTCTTTCCTTTGGTCTGTCGAAGCCTAATCTCTTGGGTCTAGTTCTATTGATTTGATGATCCATTTATTACACAGTCTAAAGTTTTAACTCTCAGGGAAAAATGACCAAAAGATTAAGTTATCTAGACACAGAGCAAATTAAAGTGAGAATGAAAAACTTCTGAACTACAGACAAGAATGAAGATTCTGAAAGAAGACATCATTGAGGCTATTACAAAAAAGGAGATCTTGGGCAGGACCAGCATCTTGGAAGCAGAAGCCTTTTTACAGCACATGCTATTAGTGAAGGCTCAGCACCACCAGGCTTCAAAGGCCCTGTAAAAACTCTTTTGAGTCATAGGTAAGAGTTTCCATTGACTTCAGTAGGCTGTGGGTAGTGCCCCACTTGCAGAGTCTTAATCTTTTGTGTTATCCCAGATCACTGCTGTAGAAATGATTGCAACAGCCAACAACAGGGAGGCCTACAGCTCCCAAACAGCAGGCAGCAGGTGAGCTCTTATGAATAAGATCTTATTTTCATGCAAATGTCCTTGGTAAGTGAGAATAAGGAACCGGAGAAAAAAATACCTTGAATAGGAGATACAAATGGAACTGTTTTTCAATTGAGTGTTTTCAGTGTATGCCTTTATGCCTTAGATAAGACATTTATTGCGAGGCAATGAGTTAAAGTGAATCACTATTGATAGTAATGCCCTGTCATAATAAATCCAACCTCTTAGATATCCGTCAAGAGGTATTCTCCCAAGTCCTCACCAAATGCACTACAGTTAGTAGATGGCCAGAGGGGGACTGGGGGCACGGACCATGTAGTATCATCACCATCTGACTTCCACAAGCATCCCACTTTGTGGGAATTCATGAACTAACTCATTAGCATTGATATAGCCAGTGTTAACCTGCTATGCTTGGGTAGTCTTCTGGGATAATGGGTTCTCTCTACCTGTGTGAATTATGATGGGAGACGATAGTGTGTCATTAGTTCCTTGAGGCATTCCCAGCCTGCTGCCACTGAGGAGACCTAAGTATGGTGTTCCCTGTATGTATGGTATGAAATCTGGCCCCGCTGAGCCAGTGGCAGAAGTCCCGTTACCTTTGAAACATCAGAATTTCATTATAGCATGTAAACTCCTTTGTATCTTATTTCACAGTATTTATATACTGCCCTGCGAGACTTGGGGTCCCACGGCCTGTGTGAGACTTTTCAGCAGTATCATAATACAAAATGGTATTTACACGTAAACATTTCAATTTATTTTGTGTTCTGAGCACAGGGAAATGCTGTGATATCTTTACATTTTCCACACCATGGTGCCTGGTCTACTAAGAATGACAGCATATTTCTGAAGCATTTTGATCTGTGCATGCATGTATGCATACTTATATTTGTCTTTTGGTGTGTGTTTGCTGGTGTGGTTTTATCTTTTAATGACATAAGTAGGGATATATATTCTAAAGATATTGTAAGGGTATAAATTAGGGTGGATTTTGAAGTGTTCACTTAAAGTATTTGCCAGAAATGTTGTTCTCTTGCAGTAATGCACATTGTAATGCTTTTCCTGCTTACAAAAGGACAAAAAATGCAGCAAATTGTGTGTAAGTAAATACATTCCTCCTCACCCTTGAGTGTATTGCTGTCAGCTGATATAATAGTTTTCTAACCAGAGTTGAGGCAGATGAGTGGGCTCTGAATCCTGAAGGGAGGCAGACAGCATAGCTATTTTGTTTCTAGATTTCAAATGGTTTTGAGGGCTTGCCATCAGATGGGGAGAAGTCCTGGGCTTTGATGGTTAAATTACAGAGTGCTCATTTTGACAACCCAGCGGAGCCCGGGCTGGGTCAGAGTTCGTTATACCCAGGATGCAGAGTGCAGGGACGGTGCAGCGTGGGATGGCCGTAGCTCCTTGCCACCAACACTGCACCGGGCTTTTCCCACGGCCCAGCATCATGACCTTCTGGCGGCTCTGCAGCTCAGTTACTGATGGCCCATCAGTTGGGGTCAGTGGTGGCAGTAGGGGACCTCAGGCTGTGATTCATTGAGTGCACTGTTAGGGATCTGTAGCTCGCCGCTCTCAGCCAAGAGCAGCACATTAGCTACATGACATACATTATGATAGTGCCAGCAAAGTGGTCAGTGCCTAACCGGGATATATTGCAGCCTGCAGAGTGGCTGAGGGCCGCAGCACAGAACATATGGAGATTATTTCCTGAATTTATGCAGCACATGTTTTCCTATAAATTAAATTCAGAGAAAATGTGTATCATAATAGGGTGATGCTCACAACAGCCTTCCCTGTTATGAATTACAATGACCTCTCTCAGCTCACTGGGTGTCCAGCGAAATGGCTTCATGCAGTTGGAAACAATAGCATATATGTGGTGCCAGGGTCTGAAAGCCTGGCCAAAAGGCTCTCTAACTAAAAGCAGGAGCTTCCCCCCCCTCCATTGCTTCTTTCATTCTTATTCTTCTCTCTAGAAAACACTCAGTTTCCTCCTGGATGGCCGAGTTACCAGATGCCCTGGTGTCTCCTCAGTAATTAACTGGGTGCTGCCCTTGCTTGAGGGGCTGCTGGACAGCAAAGGCAGCTCTGGACGTGGCAGCAGCCTCACTTCATGGATGAGGGCAGTGTGGGTTGCTGAAGCAGCAGGATGGGGGTCCTTAGCGAGAATAATGAGCAAAGCAGCACATGTCCTTGGACTGAGGATCCCGAGTCTTTTCTAGGCAAATATTTGATGTTCTCTTGCCTGGGGCTGGGACAAAATCATCTTTGCTTTTTCCTTGGGTGTCCTGAAGCAGCTTAAGGAAAAATGTAGTAGAGACAGTCATTCAAACTACCTTCGTAAAGCATGAAAGATAAAGTTATGTTCCTTACAACTCTGTTTGTGAAATCTTTAGTAGAGGAAATGTAGGAGCTGCCATGTAGGAGCAAAGTGGAAACTCAGAATATAAATATGCACGTGTGTGTGTGTGTGTGTATACGTATATGTGTGTGTGTGTATATATGTAAAGCAATGGGTACCAGACAGCAAAACAGTCTAGGGTTTGCTTTGGGACAAATCGCTGTGGAGTCAGTACAGACTGATAGAGTGTTTTCAGCTGTGCTTAAGGGACTTGCTTTTTCATTTGTGGCTGATTACAGGCTAATAGGATTTCAAAGATTTCTGGGAGGGAACAGTTCACATCTCATTGCATTTGATTCTTTTTTTTTTTTTTTGATGTTTCATTTATCATACTGATACCTACCCTTAGAATAAATTTTATTACTCTCCTGTTTAACTTCTTGAACTGAATTTTTCCCCTTAGTCCCTTGCTGCTGTCTAATTGGCAGTTTTCAAATCATTTGGGACTTTTGGAAAGATCCTATCAGCCTTTTGTGTGATAGAAGAGAGTGGATCATTGGAATAAAAAATAATGTTGCGAATCTTTTTAGGTTTAGTCCTCTCTTCTTTGTCTTTCACTAATACATGCATGATGTGGCTTGTACTGTTGTTTTCTTAATGAAAATCAACAATTTGAAAGCAACTCATGGGAACAACCAATACAGCTGAATTTTATTGGTACAGACTAATTCTGTGACTGACCTTCTCTGTTTAGCAGCAGTAGTAACCTTAGTTAATTTTCTTTAGCAGCTCACATGTTGGGAACACACACTTAGCCTGTAAATATGGATTCAGGAGGAAAATGAATACAGCAGTGTTCAAAGCAGCCAAAAGCTTAGAAATAATGTTCTGCTGTGACTTTTCCAAACTGACATCTTGATGTTGGGATTATAAATGAAACCATTGTTCCAGCAAAGGCCAAGACTAATAGAAAGCCTTTATTACTGGTCCATTGGCTAATTCTGCTTGTCTAACCCCTTTGGATGGACACAGTGTCAGAAAACATACTCACAGAGGTTGCTTTGTGTGAGATTTGGCCTGCTGAGTGATTACATGGGGGCACAAAGATATCTCAATGACAAGTGTTCTTTGACTAAAATTTGTAAAGTCATTTTCTTTCCCTAGGCCTTGGAGAGGAGTGAACTGATTTTTAATCTACAGCTTCTATGAGTGATATTTGCTTTGTGTCCTATCACCCTTCTATTCAGCCGTTCTCCCCTTCCAAGCAGGTAAACCTCTGCTTAGAAGAAATTGTTTCTTCTGCTGAGCCTTGGTGCAGTTAGCAGCTGTCATATACAAGCACTATACTTGAATACATGTCTTTAGGACTAGACAGTCTTAAAGAGCTTTAACCTTTTCTCTTTGCTCATGCAGGGAATGCCTAGGAGCCAGAGACCCCTACTGCGGCTGGGATAACAAGCAGAAGCAATGCACCACCATTGAGGACAGCTCCAACATGAGCCTGTGGACTCAAAATATTACTGAGTGCCCAGTAAGTGGAAGGAGTGGAAATATTTTATATATACTGGTGTGTGAGTGCATGCATATGTGTAGAAGGGAGAGAGAAAGTGAGTGTGTGGCAGGCAGCCTGATGAGGACTGGCTGTTAGGAGAGCATGGAGAGCCCAGTGGCACACTCTAATATCTGCACAGCCTCTTATTTAGAGCACAGAGATCCCAAATGTATTTGTTTGCTCCAAAAGGGGGATCCCAAAGCAAGCATTCAGTCCTCCTCATGGCCACCCATGCCTTAAGAAGATTGGATCATGCTGTTGGGTTACTGCTGAGAACTGTGTAAGCCCCAGATGAAACTTGAACTTTCTCAGGGCTGCTCCACTGTCTGCACGATTTCCTTGGCTTCCCTGCAGGTTGGGGAAATTGGAATAGCTGATGGACAGCATCCTTGGGCAGCATCCAGTTCATTTTCCTATTGGATCCCTGAGTTGGGCCCAGGGGACAACACTGGTAAGGAAGTGTTGCACTGGCAGGAAGAGGCATCTAGAGAGCAGCAGAGAAACAGGGCATGCATGGATAGTTTGCAGAGGGAACAAAGATGCAGTATGTACTAGAGGACAAGAGGGAAGGGGAGAGTGTATCCAAGAGAGGGAGCATGAGAAAAAGAGTGTTTGGTTCTAACCTCAATTTAGCAGACCAAAGACCAAATCTATCTGATATTTCAAGGAGGTGGTCTACTTTCCTTGCCCCGGTATCCATGAGATGCAGCAGTTAAAAAAAGGTGTCTCTGCTTGAATCAGTTTGAGTTGGCTCTCCAGCTCCCTTCCCACGCATACACCCACCCTCCTCTGACGACAATATCCAATTCCTGGCTGTGATCCCCAGAAGCCGTCTGGCCAAATTTAATTCCTGCTGCTTGAACTGTACCTGCAAGGTGGCTGGGGAGGAAAACCAGTCTTGTTGAATAAATTGGGGGGGGCAAGGAGGGGAGGAGAAATTCTCATTAATATCCGTCGTTATTATCTAACATCAATTAGCATGTTAATACTGCTAAGTCCTGTAGATAGAGAGAGTGGACTGGATGGGTTATATCTTCAGTATGCTATTTCTGTCTGGAGGTGCTGGGAAGTTTATTCCTCTTATCTTCCTTACTTCTCAGATATTTTCCCAGGAAATATTAGTCATTACTTCAATCCATCCTCAGCTTGGCAGGCTTAAGTTTTTCACTGCTGGATTCAGAAGCTTGTGTGTTTATAACCCTCCTGTGTTGAACTGGGATGCAGTGCTTCTTGATTGCCCATGCTGTTATCTCGTCCTGCTTAATGCCTGTGTCTGTTGATAGGTGTGTGAGGTGTTAATCCTCTAGTTTGAACATGTCTGCTGTGGTGCACACTAGGGAACAGGCTACTCCAGATCATTGTTTCAAGGTCATAAAAATCCAGTGCAGAATATTCAGGAGCTTTGGCTGTTCTTAGGGTGCTACTTTTACATTTGTTTTAGCATTTCCATTGTAGATTATTTTCTGTTTAGGTGCTCTCATTCTGGTGCATACATCAGCCTTGTGCTCTTTGACTGACGGGCTGCCAAGCTGTTTAAAATCCGCATGCAAGTGCTTTCTTTTTCATTCTGCTGTGCCCCTCGCTGGAATGAATTCACCTCTGGTGTGGAGTGGGATGGTTCATTTAAGCACCTACATTGGCAATATCCAAGTATTTCCTTGTGTTCAGTGCAGGATAAAGGTCATGGTCAACAGAGGCAAGAGTCTAGGGCAGCATGCACAAATGACCGCTTGAAAGCTAGGGGAATGCAGTGACCCAATGTCAAATTTCACTCTTGAAAAAGGCCTGTCTGGGAGTTTAATTGGATGCATTACTGTCTTAAGAAATCCTGGCTTTTCTCACCCCACTTTCCTGGCCTGAGCACCAGGCGCTGGTACAGCTGTATGTGAGATCACACTCAAGTGTGACATGGTGTGGATTAAAAGCACTCCTCCCAAATAAACCTTTCCTAACCCAGATAATGTCAGTGAGTTCTTCTGCGGCCTAGCCCACAAACAGATGTCCTGGCACAGCTGAGAGACTGGCACGCAGCAATTTTTAAAGCCAGAACTGGCATATTATTGAATTATATCCTACAGGGGCCAGGTATTTGTGTGAGTCAACCACAACACTAACACAACTTGACGGCTGCTCTTGCGCAAACATGCTTGTTCAGAGCTAGTCTGAACATCTTTGTACAGCACTACATCGTACCACAGATTCCCACTCTCCAGCTTTCATATTAAGGGACCTTAGACAGACTGTTAATCCTACAGTGTTAACATAGTACCTTGGGCAATGGTTAACATATGTTATTAGCAGGTAACACCCAGAACCTCCTAAAGGTTTGTTGCTAAGGTTGCAATGTCAATCATCTTTATATTGAGAAATGATAGGACACAAATTGCACATGCTGCTCTTCTTTCCCCTGTATGTGCATGTGTCATATCAGGGAGTCCTGAATACATGACTGCATGCTGTTTCTTCTTACACTTGGGAGAAGACGGTGAGGTGCTTTTTAGTTTTAGGAAAACCAACAAAAAGCCACATTCTACTTTATGATATCTTCCTGATGCCAACATGAGCCACCAGCAGGAAAGGAACTTTAGATTTGGCTAACAAACTCCATTAGACAAGCTCATGGGGTCACTGTTGATAGTGGTTGGCAAGTCAGGAATTGAGTATTCCCAATGAAGTGTACAGTCCTCCTTATCCCAAGCCAAATGATGCTCTTCCTCACAGGTTTTCATCTCAGTCCCACTCTGTGTGTCCAGCAAATCCCCATCTCAGTCATCTGGCATCTGCTCCATGCTGCCCCATTTTCTTGCTAATCAGTGCCAGTCTCCCCACTCCTTTTTTGGGGTGTCTAGCAGACTTGTACCCTGCTCTCAATTCATGTGGGCTTAGCCACTCAGAGCTGCAGTTTCTGGGATAATCCTGCTGTGGCCCACACTGGAGCATGCCCAGTACACAGAGAAGACTTCAGGTGCCAAGATCAAAACCTATGAATCTCTGAAAACTGCAAATTTTCCTCCCCACCTCCAAAGGATTTTATACCCTAGACAGATCTGAATCACTTTCCTTGGAAATTGCAAAAAGGTGTTACAATGACATAAAGTTCAGTTCCTTACTCTGAATACTAGCTTGTTTCAAGGAAAAGGTTACTACTTATGGACATTCCTTTCCCCTAGATTTGATTTTAGAAATGTTTGAAATATTTTGACTGAAACTTTGCAAGAATTTTCAGCTTCCATCAGACAGCCAACATGGAGACTTCCAGCTGAAATAACTGAAGCTTGGCAAAGTTATAAGCAGTTGACATCTGAATCCTAAGAAGAAGCATAGATGAATCGAAAGAACAAGGAATGTTTCTAGTCTTACCTGTAATATCAGAATAAACATTGAAAATATCCTGCAACAAGGGGGTAGGAATGGTCAGTCTGAATTTTTAGGTCCTGCACTTGAGCCTTTAGATGGTACAAGGAAGAAATGAAAAAGTGATGCCTTTGGTGGGAGTACGGCAGTTTACAAAATATGAGAACTCTGGAATTGGTAATATTGTCAAGTGAGAGAAGGGCATTTGATCACAAATGTTTTTAAAGATGTCCTCTCTGTCTGATGGGCACTGTGTTGGCTACAAAGGATTTGCCTTGTCAAGATATTCCTGAAAAAGACCAAAGCATATGGGTTTTTATCCCACTTCCCAAGTTTGCTCTTTTGAAGATATTTTTATGAATTTAAAGATGGAATAATAATCCATATGTAATTTCTTAAGTATAAAAACTTCCTACACTCACAACGTGACATGTTTATAAATCTCAGCATTTTGGTTATGGTTGCTTATTTGTTTAATTTTTGGGTTGCTTCCCAGTATCACTTATGAGCCAGTAATTATTTGTCAGCTTTTTTTTTTTAATTGAAGCCACGGGCCATATCATACCATTGATTTCTGAACAGAACTCCCTGCTGGAATCAGCAAGGCTTTCTGGCTCAAAAATGAATAGAAATGATCCAATACTTGGATTATGACTTTTGTAAGGCAGGAGGGAAAAGGAGATAAAAATCTAGTATTAAATATCTCAAAGTAGTTCTTTTGATTTTTTTCCCCCCTGACTTTTAGCAACCCAACTGTATTGACTTTTGACTGCATGCAAGTTTAAAACAACAAATTCAGCAACAACAACAAAACTCAATGTTCTCTTCTCTGGGCATCTTGCCTTGTAACCTGCAGCCCAGAGCAAATTTTTACAATGACATGATAATCTATTGCAAACAAAGGTTTGTAACAGATGCTTGAAACCCCCCAACTATAGCCTGACGAGCACAGTAACAGATCTAAATTACTTCCATGCCACTGCTGCATATTTTTGATGCTGCTGTAGATGGGTGAGAGGGGAAGATGACAGCCCACCAGAGGTGCACTGTGAGTGTTTAACATAGTGCCAGACTTGGAGAATAAGCACAGAGCAGCATGTTTCAGAGGATGAGTGTTTGAAAACACTAGTCCTGTGGCTGTGGTTGGCTCCCTGCATGGCTCCTGAGCAGGCTTGCAGCCTCTCCGTGCCTCGGTTTCCCAGTTTGTAGAGGAGGAGAAATTATTTCCCCCCTGGGGCGGTCTAGGAGACTGATCCTGCTGACTGCAGAGCTCAGTGAAGCATGGCGCAGTGGGATTTGTCAGTGGTAACTGGCTCAGGTTTGGGGCCAGGGCTATTTGCCAGGGCCCCAACCTCTTCCTTTCTTCACCCTTGGTTGTGTGCGACACCGAGGCCAAATCCAGAATTGCCTTTGCCAGCAGTTTTACCAAAGCTGCTGAGCATCCCACCACCCCATGGGTGACACCAGTGGGGATGAGCCACTTGTAGGCAGCCGCCATCGGTGCTGCCCCACCTGTGAGACCCTGTGCTTTGGGACATGGGGTGGGGAGGACAGAGGTTGCTGCCAGGGGAGAGTGCATCATGGTGCTGTGCTGCAGCAAGGAAATAGCTGTACCTAGGCAGGGCCAGCTTGGATGTCTTTCAGCCTTGTGTTTTGAATTCGGGAGCAGAGGGGAAGCCAGGGCAGGTGGGTTCAGGGCAGCCTCCCAGACATGGTCCTGGAGTTGCTGGATTTTACTGTCAGAGCTTGTGCCAGCGGCAGCAGTGGAGTGAGCATGAGAAGGCAGCGGTGGCCTGGGAGTGATCCAGGGAGGAGCAGGCAGCACTCATCTTCTCAAGTCAGCCTTGCTGCGAGGGACCTAGCAGCTTGCTCCCCCAGCCCTCGGCTTAGGGCTCACCTAGCACCACTGGTTAAAACAAGGCACAGGAGAGCAAGCTCTGACACCCTATCTTCTGGAAGGTCTTCACCAGTCCTGGGCTGAAATAGTTCTGTTTCTCATGCTTTTGCTCTGCCAGAACTACCATATTTTTACTTCATTAAAGTGCACAGGAAGCTCAAGCTCCAGCTTGTTCGAGGCTGTAGAGGCATGAAGCAAAGGGCAGAGGAAACAGATAGCAGTGTGGTCTGGTCTGTAAATTGCCTTGAGATGAACTCTTGCTCTTTAGCCCACTATGTGATCCTCAGCATTAATTCCAGTCACCACCATCTCCTTTGCTTTCTATACTTCACCCAGCTTAGCCATTTAGGCTACGGTTGTGTTTAGAAAGGGAGCCAGTTCTTACTGTGTGTTTGGACATGGCCGAACTCAGCGAGGCCCCAGTCTCAGCTGGTCACTATGGTTATATGAATGCTAACTCGGAAAATATTCTGCAGGAGCAGTCCCAAGCACTGCAGAGGCAGGAGCATAGTCAGCACCGGCCGTTGTGTTGCTTGAAAGGCTGAAGCTGTGCAGTGTGGGACGAGGGAGTGCGGTGGTTTTGTGGTGTGGCAGATGGATGCTTGTGCCTGCTGTGGTGTTGGCTGGGTCGGCTCGAGTGCCTGTGCACACACGTTAGGTATGCGGGGTGGAATTTGGAGGGTAAATATTGATGTGGCATTGTCTGAAAACAACCCTCTGTTTTGAATCCTGCTCACAGGCACAGACAGCTCCCATCTCAGCTGCATCCTAATCCCCCCGGCAGCTTTGTTTGGCATTTCTATTGTGGGGCTGTCTCCAGAAATGTAAACTTGCTATTAATGACCTTTTTTCTTTTAAAATTAGGTGAAAAACCTGACAACAAATGGAAGACTGGGGCCTTGGTCCCCATGGCAACTGTGTGAACATTCGGATGGGGACAGCACAGGCTCCTGTATGTGTAGGTCACGTTCATGTGACAGCCCTCGTCCTCGCTGCGGAGGTCGCGGCTGTGAAGGGGCCAGGATTGAGGTCGCAAATTGCTCAAGGTACCTCAGCATCTTTGTGCTTTTTAGGAAGGAAACAAGAGTTGTGCCTGTCCACAGCTTAGTTCCTTCCTTGTGTTTCTGTGACCATGTTGTTGTATCCCAGCCAAACTGAGGTATGTGAGGTCCAGCTTGAAGTCAGTGAAAAATGAAGGAGCCCCAGGGCTCTGAGAGAAGGGCCTTCAGCCAGGGCTCTTGGAAGATGAGCACCTCAAATGAGTGTACACATTAACCTTCCCTACACTGTGCCTTGGTTTCCCTCAACTGTGCAGTGAGTAGTGACCCATCAGGAGGAGGTAAGTAAGGCAGAGGTAGTTGTTAGCCAACTGAACAGCAATAAGCTAAAAAAATCCAGTAAGCTCTTAATTTTTCAGTGTTTGGATTCTGAGGTTGCATTGCCAAAAGCAAGCAAGGCTCCTTCATAGCAACGCTTGTAAAGATGGGGCCTAGCCTAGCTCTGAGCAATGTTGTTTGCCTTGTTCTGCGAGTCTGTGAACTGTCTGCAGCACACTGGCTAGGTGAAAGCAACAGATCATCGTCTGGCAGCGAGCGGCGCTTAGGAGGCATGCCTGCTGGGGACAGCACTTAATGCATGTACCTCAGCTTGTGTTTAAGTGCTGCCTTTCCAGGGAAGCCTGAAGCTCGTGCCTGAGCAGTGTGGAAGCTAAATGTCCTCTGGTTGGGTATCCAAACATAGCCACGGTGTTTGTGTCCAATGTTACCCCACCACCCTCAGGCTACATCATGTCATGACTCAAGGAAAGACGATGCAATAGTGTAAGCACTACTTAACTAGGGTGGGGCCAGCCAATATTTTGGTAAATATTGGGTCAATACAGTTTTATCTACTTTATCTTCTCCATAAACATTCATTCCATTAAGGACAGCTGCCTCTTGACTCCTCCCTGGAGATCAGTGCTCGTCTTGGCACCAAAAATTCAGCAATACTCATGTTTTAATTGGCACCTCTGCTTCCAGTTGTGGGCTGTGCTGCCCAAAAGGCGTGCAGTCATTCCTGCCCCTGTGCTGCCACCGTGGGCTGAGCAGAGCCTTCCTAAGGCAGGCTTTTTATGTCAGTGGCAAATGGAAAGCATGCCAGTGGGATGGGTTTCTCAGCACAGCTCTGATGGCGAAAGAGGCAGGAACAGCTTCTAAGAAGGGGATAAAAAATAGATTATTCACTTTTAAGACATAAGAAAACAGCATGGTTTGAAAAACAGGGACATCTGGTCATCTTACATCCACCTCAGCCCTCAAATTTCCTTTAATTGACTTCATATGGCATTGAGATTTCTTTTTGCAAAGAGGGAGCAGGATGCTTAAAGATAAGTCCTGTTAGAAAGCTGGAGATCGGAAAATGGAAGGTGTCTTTATTTTTGTTAAAAATCCCGAAACACAAATAGATGCTGAGAATTGTTGGGGTTTTGAGGAATCTTTAGTAGAAATTACTTTCCCTTTTTTGCTGCAATAACAGCAACCTTCCGTTGAATTTTTCTTTTAATGATTTTACATATAATCTTTCTTTTGGGTTAAGGAGTGGGGAGGTAGTAGGTGGGTTAAAACATGGCAGAATAAGGTGGAATAAGAATAGTAGAATTTTTATATAAGTGAATTTCTTGCTCTTTGACCTTGTTTGGGGTGGGAGAGGGGAAGGGAAGGAAGGAGAGGGATGAGAGAACGAGAGGAGGAGGGGAGAAATATCTAACACGGTTCTGAAATAAAGCTGCCAAGAACAGGCAGGAGTTGATAACAAATACAAAAACTGTGAAGGGCAATGTGGGTTTTAACTTTCATCCTCTGCCCTGATTGGTGCTATGCCAGAAAATATTTCTTGCCAACAGTGTTATTAGTTCAGTAAATGCTTTGAAAATTAACATCTGTTTTTGAGCTTAGCTTTCAAGAACCAGAGAGCACCTGAGTTGTTTTTTGACTAGACTTTTTAGAAAGGTTTTTCTTTATTAAAAAAAACAGAAACAAATGAGATTTTTTGGCTTAAGGCAGTGAAGTGTCAAGATTAGGCAGTTCTGTAGAACAGAGCATTGCCACTGGCTCCATACGAAATGAAACCTGCAGCACAGAAGAGATGAGATACTGTTCCTCCTCTCCTGCTCCAAGGTTCAGTAGTGCTGCCAAATCAGAGGAAGGTGAGCTTTAATAAATGCAAGATTTTAAAGATGAAAATGTTGGCTTCTGTGTAAGCACGCGGTTGAGTTACAGCATGGCAGCAGCGTCATAGAAGCTAGCCGCCTGCACGTGCTCAGCCTGTCGCAGGAGTGAGGCACAGAGCGTTTGCTGACATCTCTGTCGCTGAGGTGTGAACTAAGGGGTTTTACATCCCATTTGCTTCAGGCTAAGTTACCTCTGCTCAGCAGAGTTGTGATCGCTCATTGAACCGTGAAACTCGATCCTGCCTCTGAGCTCTTAATTGCTTTCTGGTTTCTACAGATTTAAGGTCACACTACAGTGACGTCTGCAGGCGGCCATGAAAGCTAGAAGCAATTATTGTTATTTTTAATGAAATTTGAGATTTCCACTTAATAGGATTCAATGCTGAAGGCTTTAGGAAAACACCAAATATTATTAGATTTGTGATAAGACCATGGGAGCTGGCAGTAGTAATGCTGTAAGAGATTTAAAGCATCAGTACCTACTGAATTAGCAGAGGGTAGGTTTTTTACATCCTTTGGCACAACTAGCATTGGTGAGCCTCAAAACCTGCACTCTTTGTGCAGAAGAGTCCAGGAGTTGATACAACTTTGGGATCAGCCATTGGCTCAGAAAAGGGGGGTTATGAGACATGGAGGAGATGATGGGGGAATAGTCAGTGAGAGTTATAACAACCACACTGTTGCCCGGCAAATCCTAGGAAGCATTTTCAAAATCATTCAATATTGGCTTCATTCTTTTCCTTTCCAATTCTTAGAGACTTAAATGGGAGGAAAGTTAGGCCAAGGCAAGGCACTTTTGAAACTCCCTTTTCTAGATCTCTGCTGATGTAAAGTCTGGTTGAAATGAACAATCTCTTCTCCAATGAGTCCAATGATTCCCCCATCAGTGCCTTATGTGTTTTGTTGTTAAGCACAGCATGATGTGGGCAGATCATTAGGTAACCTGTTCTCTCTCACCTGTTGTTAGAAATGGCGCTTGGACACCCTGGTCTTCCTGGGCCCCATGTAGCACCTCCTGCGGGATAGGCTTTCAGGTCCGCCAGCGATCCTGCAGCAACCCTGCTCCACGGTACGGGGGAAGGGTCTGCGTTGGACAGAGCAGGGAAGAAAGGTAAGAGATGTTCACAATGCTGGATGTTCATTTCTGTGGTTATAATGTTGGCAGCTGGAAGTGGTGGCTCTTCTATGAATGCAGATTAAAGCTGTTTGGCTGAATGCACAAAGCAGAAGGAATTCCAGAGCCTGCGAGGGATGAGGTTGCTCACATGCATGGCCACTCTCTTTCAATGAGCCTGTGACCATCAGAGACTTCAGAGCTGCCTCCCCTCTCAGGCAGAACCTTTCAGACCTTCACAAGTATTCCTGTCGACCAAACATAGGGCTGACGTCCTCAATGAAAGGAGCTGTGCCTGCTGTTAGCAGTGTAGAGTTTACGGATACAGTTACACTGTTCTGATCTGTCCCTGAGGAGGCAGTTGAATATGTCCAGCTTTCATTGCCAATTGCACCATTCCTAAGTCTGTATTAATTGTGCTGATGCACCAAAAGAAGTTCAAGACAGAATATAGCTTAACTCACAGATTCAGGGTTGAGTTTTTGCAAGGGCTTTGCATCAGAAAAACATATTTTTTTTCCCCTCTAAACTAAGCAAATTTCATGCAAAATCACTAGAAGACAATACTTTTTGAACCTACAGAGCCATCTGTACTATTACACTTCTTCAAGCCCGACCCCTCATTAAACACATGCTTCAAGGCATCCCAATTTGGTTTCCAGATTTGACATTTCATTAAAGGCCACCTATGCTTGGCAGTAGGCTGTTGCATGTCCCTTGAGTGGTCACTTAAGACAGATCTCTCTGCAGTTCTCAGAATACAAAGGGCAATTCATTTAACTTCCTTGATTCAGGACATTTTAATGTTTGGTTTGATTTGTGGCCATTCAGAATGGTCCTTTTTGGGTTTTAAAGATTACATCTGAGTCAATTGCAGTCCTGTGTGATTCAATCTGAGAACAATACTGATTAAAAAGCTGAACAAAATTGAAGTTACCTTTTGAAAAGGGAACATGAAATAGCATTAGTTTAGGGCCTGCTTTTAGATGCATACAGCATCTCGTTCAGCTCCAGTTGCAAATGCTAGTTTTTTAGGGTCCAAGCAGCAGTAAGGGCCAGATCATGTGAAGAGAAGATTCTCAAGTGTTTAGCACCTGCCATTAGTGACAGATCACTGTTGAGTTGACCTCCCATTAGTCATCCCATTGAAAATATTTACCATCCACGCTTTCTCTTTATGACACATAGGCTTCAGCTTTTGAGCTCTTTTGTGAATTCAGTGCATAAAAGTTATGAGCTTAGAGCACTTTCAAAAACCTGATCTTGACCATTTATTCCAACTGTCTCAGTGAGCTCAGCCTGATTAACCACTCCCCGTTCTGTACAAAGAGTACAGTTCTCTGCCATGAACAGGAATATTGCTAATCTGACTGTTGTGTCAGCCTTCTGCTGGCTTTCTGTGCATGCATGAATTGCACCCAAATGCAGCATGCAGTCTTGCATCCATCACCTTTTTGTCCCTCGGATGTGCTGACATGGATGTTTTTTGAGCAATGTACTTTCTTCTTTCAGATTCTGTAATGAGAACAGTCCATGTCCATTACCGATTTTTTGGTCTTCATGGGGTCCTTGGAATAAATGTAGTGTGAATTGTGGTGGAGGGATTCATTCAAGGCAGAGGTCTTGTGAAAATGGAAATACATGTCCAGGCTGTGCTGTGGTATGTATTGTTTATTGACATTGCATAAGGGGCACCTATTGACATCTAGCAACTAGGGACTTGGTATTTAACTCCTCTCTCCATCTTCGTTTTATTTCTCAAGCTAAAAGAAAATTATATCCTCAGCTTTTGCTGGAGAGAATGCTGAAATGAACTGGGAAGCAGAGAGCTAGCAGATTCCCAAAGTCAATGAAGTTGATGTGAAGGTGTGTGTGTCAGTATGTCTGTGTGTGTGTGTGCATGTGTGTGCAGGTAAGGAC
This sequence comes from Fregata magnificens, assembly GCA_013389945.1. Lineage (NCBI taxonomy): Eukaryota > Metazoa > Chordata > Aves > Suliformes > Fregatidae > Fregata > Fregata magnificens. Next base: position 300,289 of record WAAD01036263.1, on the reverse strand, counting down.
AGGCTGGTGTACAGAGGACTTCCTTTAGGTCTCTGTAAGCTTAGATGTCAAGTCCTTTACCTGAAAGCACTATACATGTTTTTTCTTCTGTCCCACTCCCAAGGATGATCCTATTGAGTCAAGGAGGACCTACATATATCAGAAATGAGTCTCACTGTCATACCTGAGTAAACAACAGGTCAAACACCTAGTTAACCCATCAGTGAGGCAATGGCTACCCATTTTCTCTCTTTATTTTCCCTTTCATGTTCTGGCAGCTGTTTCATGCAGCTGTTTTAATTAGTTTTATGAAGAGTTTTCTTTCAGTGTAAGCAGATTTGATCTGGAACCTCCCATCTGTTCACAAGCTGTTTGGCATTTACTCTAGAATCATAAAGTCCTGAAGCATTACATTTCTTTCCCTCTGTCAGAAAAGACTGGTTTATTTATTTATTTTTAAACAAGAACGCAATGTTTGTCACTGGAATTCCTCCCACTAGCGGCGAGAATTGTAAAGACCCCAAATCACCCCATCCCCATCCAGCCAGAATGTTGTCTGTACTCAGTGGATGCTCTACACCAAAGATGGCAAATGGTTCATAGCCCTCACTAGAGAGTTCAAAAAGCCAACAAAACAAAAATAGCTGTAAAAAGAGATACTCTAAGCCCATCTTAAAAATAAAACAATAAACTTTTCAAGGAATAAACCTTACTGACATTTTGTCGTCATGGGGCTCCTCTAGGCTGACCTGAGAGCAGCATCTCAGGGTCACAGCAGAAAACTTGTTTGCTGTTATTATTATCTATTGCCTGAATTATTTTCCTGCCCATAATGTACCAAGCTTTCAAAGCCCCACAGGACTTTGAGTCAGCAAAGAAACACAAACCTGAGGGAGACATAAAAATAGCAAACATAGTTCACCCTTGAGGTCCACCTAAAGCTATGCACCACCACCGCCTCCATAGTCACCACATTTTATGCTGTGCCCAGCACTGGCTTGTGTCTGTGAGGTCAGATAAGGTGGATGGAGGCTGTTTTAGATGCAGAGGGTACCCTCGTATTTTCTGGTGTATAAATAAATCTGTCAGTTACGCTGCAGCTGTTTAATAAGTAAGGAGAGAGTGGGTTTCCTTCTCGGCAGGAATATAAGACCTGCAACCCAGAGAGCTGCCCGGAGGTGCGCAGGAACACACCCTGGACCCCTTGGATGCCTGTCAACATCACCCAGAATGGTGCCCGCCAGGAGCAGCGCTTCCGCTACACGTGTCGTGCCCAGCTGTCCGATCCCCATGAGCTGCAGTTTGGGAGGAAGAAGACCGAGAGTCGATTCTGTCCCAACGATGGCTCAGCAGTGTGTGATACTGACTGTACGTCTTGCCAGCTCTTGGGGACCATAGGGCAAGCCTAGATTTTGTGGTGGAAGTGGGATCCTCTCAGAAAAACCAGAACCTAATTGTGTCTACATAAGTCTCAGCATGTATGACTAGTACCACTGCAGAATGGCAGGGATGGAGAGAGCCCCATGACTTAGAGGTCAACACAGTTGTGAGCTCTGTGCTTATGGCAGTGTATAGATTTGTTCTTGCTACTGTCAGGCTGCCCCAAAGAGAACAGGCAAGTAATGACGGTGTAGAGAAGAAGAGGCAAGCCATTCTACAGGAAAGTGTGTCTTTACTCTTCTTACTCTCTGGGGGTCCCCTTGTGCACTGCCTCCAGGGTTATTCCCTTCACTACTGCTGTGATGCAAGGCAGAGTGCTGAGGGCACAGCCTCGACTGCCACAATTTGCTGCCCAGAAAGGTCATTTATCAAGGTTATCAGTAGACTCGGTTTGTGTGTGTACAGATTTCATTTTGCATCTAGCTTAGCTGTAACCCTGTGGAACAAAACTCTTGCTAAGGGCTTTCAACAGAAACTCTTCCCCAGGGCACATAAATCATGATTTTATTCATTAGCTGAAGCCCTTTTTAAAAGCCCCACAACTGATTAATTTGTGATCAAGTGCTGTCTTGTCTGTTTTCCTTGAAGCTCTTGTTGATGACCTCCTCAAGACTGGTAAGACCTCTGCACGGATTATCAATGGGGGCTGGTCCTTTTGGGGGGCCTGGTCTTCCTGTTCCAGGGACTGTGAGTTGGGCTTTAGGATCAGGAAGAGAACGTGCACAAACCCTGAACCTAAAAATGGTGGCTTGCCCTGTGTGGGGTCAGCGACGGAGTACCAAGACTGCAATCCGCATCCCTGCCCAGGTAACCATGATCATCTTCCTGCATGAAGTTCGGAGATGTTCTTCCCCATCTTAATGGTAGAGCTACAAAAAAAATCAGTATTTCCAAGCTGCTTTTTTTTTTTTTTAATTTGGGGGATTTTTCCTTAATTTTTTTTAAAGCTATTGTAATGACCCATGTATGTGATCTTTAGTGCTATGACTTACGTTTCACCTAGGCTCAGAGGTTAACACAGCCACATCCTCTAGAGGAAGTAGTATTGTGGCTTGTGTAGCAATTTTTTGCTTCAAGAAGGTTTGACGCTCCATCCAGTGGGGGGCATCACGGTGCACCTGCACCTTGATGAGGAGACAGGCTTAATAAACGTGGCTTAATACTGTGTAGAGATGCTTGATGTGGCGGTTCTTCTTGTGAACACTTGTTTCTTCCCCCTCTCCTGCTTACGTATTGTTCTTGCGATGGGCATCTACTCTTGACATCAGTTACCATTTCCTGCACAGCCAGCAGGGAGTATTCTTGCCTGGTTTCCTGGTTTTCGAGTTTGTCCTCATGTTTATGTTGCACTCCTGGTCCAGAATAGTAATAATAGACCATTGACTACTGTATTCTCGCTCACTTATCCTTCTCCTTGCTCTGTAATAACTATCTAAACTAAATTTAAGTGATCTTACACAAATTACCTTGCCTCTTTGCAGTTCTAGCAATTATCTACGTCTGGCAATATAGTTTGTGACCTACACTTGAAAATGCTATATTATAATAGTATTATTATGATTCTAAAATTCAATACAAAGATAAAATTCCAATGCAGATAGGAAAATATGATCAGAATATGCAGCAAGAGCGTAGCAGGAGTGTCAAATACTGCATTTATGGCCTATAAAAAGAAAATAACTCTAGCACTATAAAGGCAGCTATTAGTACTATTTTGGAAGCTCTCAGTGGCTTTTCACTAATGTCTGCGCCCTTCTTCTGTGCTGTTTTCTCCCCTTGGACACTATGATGTTTTACAATCTGTTCTGAGTGCATGATTACTATTTCTCTGTGTCTCCCTCCTTCCCTGCCTCACTCAATGTGTATACACAAATCCTGGGTTTATCTTGCACTAAGTCATCAGGTTATTATCTTCTGAAATAATGGCATGTGGACCTGTAAATCAGGCAGTCTAGTAGCCTGACAAGGTGGGGTGGGAATCAGGGATCTTAAGTCCCTCTCTAGTTTTACTATTAACCTGTTATGGGGCTGTGCTCAGATAAAGCCTCTGAGTTTCTGTTTCCTGCAGGTTGGAACTAGAGGCCTTGGGGCCCCCACAGAAAGGTGCCATATAAGCTCCGCTTAGGTTGTACAGCACTTTTTTCCCAAGTAAATCTGCTATTGCTGTAGGTGAAGCATCAGGAGACACTATAATAATAATGACAACACTATTTTATAAAAAGATGTAGAATAGAATAGAATAGAATAGAATAGAATAGAATAGAATAGAATAGAATAGAATAGAATAGAATTGAATTGAATTTCAGTGACTACCCTAAAGAATAGTTTCTATTTTGGCACTTTATGATGCAGAGTCTTTGTGGGCATAGACTTCGTTCTGCATCTGTAGAGTGCAGCACATTCGTACCCTGTCCTGATATGAAGTTCTTGTGTCAGGCCCAAATGTCCTGGGGTGCAAGAAACTGCTAGCTAGTCTGGGCAGGGTGGATCTGGAAGGTGAGATACTGGGGCTCTCCAGATTTGTCACAGTGTAACCAACACCATCTACCTCTCTCTCTTTGCTTTTCAATGTCCTTCAGTGAAAGGCTCATGGTCTTGCTGGACTCCTTGGTCTCACTGCTCAGCAACCTGTGGAGGAGGACACTACCAGCGCACGCGGACTTGCACCAATCCAGCTCCATCTAGCGGAGAGGATATCTGCATTGGTCTGCACACTGAGGAGGCCCTTTGCAACACACACCCCTGTGAAGGTAGCCAGTTCTTGTCCCTGCTCCACCTGGCTTGGGTGGTGGTGGGAGCAAGGCACATCTGCAAAATGTTTAAAAAAGAAATCAGAAACACCACCAGTTAGAAGCTTTTCTGTCCATTCAGCAAATGTCTATTGAGCCAGGGAAAAAAGAGACATCCCAGTGTTCAACTGCAATGCATCACCTTTCTCTTTACCTGTTCACTAGCCCATGCTCTGGTATTCTGGTGCCAGACAGGCAAAATCTTGTTAATGGCTGATCTATTTAAAGTAATTGAAAAAGCAGGAGCTTGGTTCTTCAGTGTGGAAGCTTACAAGACAAACAAAAGGAGTCATGAAGCATCAGTCTGTACAGTTGCTGAAGGGACAATCCTTCCTTTTTCTTACAGACACAGGCAGATGAGCATGTGCTACAACTCAGAGGACAGGGTTTAGATCTGTGCTGGTTTTGAAATGCCTTTGTGTATTTCTGTTCCAGTGCAGGCTGACTCCTGCCCTTAGGAACATCAGCAAAACTCTTCTAACTGCTGTAACTTGTGCTGGCTGCTTGGGGTATCCCTGGGAGGCCACCTCAAAACTTGGAGGTCCTGGTGCAACAATGCCTCATCCAGCTCCTTGTATGTCTTGAACCAAAGACCTGATATAGGAGCTTTTAAGACAACTCCATGCTGAGCAGTGCTCCACCAAGGGTTGGTTCAGACTGTATTAAGAAAACTACAACCTGATGAGTAGAGTATGATGCTTACATTGTTATTTGTATTGAGAAAATTAAATCCACTAAAGGCCCCTGGATTAAATGTGCGAGAGAGGCCCAGGTCAGGATCTAGACATCCTTCAGCATGGGAGAAGTTTGGTGTCTACAAGGGTTCCTTTTCCTTCTTGCTGACATTGTCTGTGTGTTTTCCTGATCTTGCGTTTCAGGTGGCTGGTCAGAGTGGTCAGAGTGGAGCCTGTGTAATGAAGAAGGCATCCAATACCGCAGCCGTTACTGCGAGGTACACAGCCCAGACTCTTCTCAGTGCGTCGGAAACAGCACACAGTACCAAGATTGCCTGTATAATGAAATTCCTGGTACGTACAGTGTCAGGGAGGAGGGAGAGGGTGGGCCAATTCAGGAGAGCAGCTTATGCCCTGACTGTCAAGTTAGGCTGAGATTTTCTCTACTATAAATTGGGTTTGGATGCTTCTAGAAAAACAAGCAAACAAACAAACATGTTAGAAACTCCCTTGTGGCAGGCACAGGGTAACTGGCATTCCTTTAAGGCAGCTTGGCTTTTCTTTAAAACAGAATTACCTAGATCTGTAATAAATAACTAGTATTGCTTCACTTGAATTGAAGCTTTTAACATTGCATAGTTCTTCTCAGGCTGGGGTATAAAAATTATCTGTGTTCTCAGCATGGATATGGGCAACAGAAGGTCCTTGAGTTCAGGTATCAAAAGAAGCATCCCAAAAGAACAAAGAAATAAGGTGAGGCAGATGGATAAAATTGGTGTGTGAAGTGGGGGCATTAATCAAGGGTCTAGCAGAGCGACACTGTTGATGGACAGATGATCATCAACATCTTCCACACTGTTTTGTGGAAATTGAATCTCTCAGGCAAATATTTGATATGGGTCTAGACTGAATAACCCCTTTCCACATGTTCTTTTCTGGATTACAGTGCCCTGACTTAATCTGAGACCTCTAGGCAATGGTACTCTTCTTTTTCATGGTTTTCTCAACTATCTTCTTTCCTCTAAATCGAAGAAGCTAAACAGTGATCAGGAAACAGTACTGGAATTATCAGGTCTTTGGAGAGGTTTTGTTGCATGTGTTTCACACTCTGAGCTTATCATTCAATTTAGAGAGCTTGCTGCAGAACACGTGAGCAGCTTCTCGTGTCTGGAGCACAGGGGCTTTAATTACTTAAAGAAGTAAAGTGATGGCAAAATGACAACTTTCTCCAATCTTCTTCTCTTTGTTTAGTCATCCTGCCAGCCTCCAGCATCGATGAGAGCACAAACTGTGGAGGTAGGGTACCACTAACTATTTATCTTATTTTTATCTTAACCTGGCTTCTTTTCTCCCTGTGCAATATCAACCAAACCATTAATCTATACAGCTCATATCCCACTGATAGCCTTAATTCCACTGGAGTCTTGCTGTCTGAGTCAGACTGGAGGAATGTACTGCGTGGCCACTTGTCAGTTCCAAGATTTTTATTTATTTAGGGGTTTGGGTTGGCCGCTGAGGGTCATTAATTACCAGGGAGCACATTGCTTGTCTCTCTCTACCCACAGGGTAAATGGTTCGGGAGAAAGGAAGGGATATTCCTCATTCCACCACTGTAAGCCTCCAGCTGTTTGGAGGCAGGTGTTTTTAAATAACCTATGAAGATTTCAGTGAACAGGGTCTCTTATACACATCCTTTGCTGATATAGGATGAGATTAGAGTTTATACTTGTCCTCCAAGCACTTCCTTTCATTCAAGTCCTCACCTCTCACAGAAGTTGTGTCCTTTCTGCATGTAACTTGGAAAGATCCAGCCATTACTGTCATTTTTCCACTGCCCTAGGAGCCCCTATGATAAAAATGCAGACTAAAGAAAATGGCAGGTTCCTTCGACATTTTAAAATGCTAGTTTCACATTAATGACCATGTCAATTCCTGCTAGCGTCACATCCCTGCTTTCCTGAAGTCTAGATGATCCGCAGGCTGCCAAAATCTCTTCTCCCTGTGGAGATCATGGCAAAAAAGGCATGCCACCTGTGGCATGGAAATGTGGCCTCTCGGTTTGTGACTGTGGGGCAATCAATGGAATTAAGATTTCAGCACCTGCAATGTAACAGTTGGCTTTCTGCGTCACTCCTTCTCCCTCAGAGGGTGCAACGTATCTGCTTCAGTTCCAGGACTCCTTGCTACGGCTTGCACTCTGCTGTTGTGCACTGTATCCACATTTCCTTCTTTTACCACCACCATTGTATTTGCTGTTGCAATCTACATTTTACCGTAGCTAATATTATTTATTACTTAGTGTTCTACAATATTTGGCAAAGAAGCCAATCAATAGAAATTCTGTTGATGCATCTCAGAAAATCTATATTTTCAGAGTGATGAACCAGAAAGCTTCCCCCCTGGGGACTCATATGCTGCAAACAAAATAATCTGTTTTTTCCCTAAGATGCGGCTAAAAGTCCCCTGAAAAATCAGATGGCTCTTTCAAAGGTGAGAGGGAAATGTAAGAGAGCTTTATATTTTAGAAGGGATTTCCTACTGTACCGAATTGGTAAATGTAGCAGTGAAATGAAACATTCACTGCAATAGAAGCAAAGCTGGACAGGAGGAGAATGTGACAGAGTGTCATGTGGCTTCACTGAGCAGGGTTGCATATTCTGTGTTTTAGCTCTCATGAGTGACATAAAGCAGGCGGAGGTTTTTAGAAAGGAAATGTCTTTTTGGAAAAGTCTTGTAACATTTAGTAGGAAATTATTGTCTTTCTGCTGGGTTTTTGGACCATCATCCAAAACACAACAGAAAGTGGTAATCTTGCAATAGAATTTTATAGTGTGGTTTAAAAAATAAATGTAGCTCGTCAGTCTAATAAATTCTTTATGTTCCTCACTGTAATTATGATTGAAATGCATTACTTTGCTGTAGAACTCTATTGGTTTTGTTCTTTTTAAACTCAGGAGGATATTTTTTAACTAAAGATTAGAGGAGAGGAGTAGACTAATGGGCAGAATTCTCTATTTGAAAAGCATATCAGTTAAAATGTAAGATGGCACCAAAAAAATGCACACCGTGACCAGACTAAGAATGAACCTCATTTAAAGCCACTCTCTGAGTAGTCCCTTCCATTTCTCTGCACACAGTCAAGTCAACACAGCAGTCTGTCCAAATGAATTGGCTTTTTAAGTATTGCGGGAATTTTACTGCTGCAGTTGCCCCTGAGCCGATGTGGCTGTCCCTTGGGACAGCAGCCCTGGGGGAAGCAGTCAGGGGTGTCCCCCCAGGCACTAGGGCCCCTGTTACTCCTCTTTGAAAGATGACAGAGCAAAGGCAGAGGAAAGGCAGTAGCATTTGGAGTCATCATCACTGATTCTTTTTCTGTAGATCCCCCCCCGCACATAGCAACGGACAACAGGGTCATAAAGTTTTGCCACCCAAGATTGCTTCTGATTGCTTCGTTAACTTGGTGGCTGTAAAGGTCACTACTGTTTGTTCTGTTGTCAGTGGAGATCTGTTGGTGGTTGGTTTTACCATGGGGTTTGAGACTCTCTGAGGTGAGGGAGGAATGAGGAGTACTATTTGACTTTGTCTTCCCCCCACCAGCCAGAGTCGTGAGTTAAGCACCTCCCAGCGCGTGGGATGCACAACTACAGCTCCTTCCAGAGGTCAGCGCTGTGCCTGGAGGGTGCTGCTGCAATCCCACGTGGAGAGATCTCTGTAGGAGGCTTTTATAGTCCAAGAGCTTTTCTTTTTGAAACACTTGCACTGTAGCTACCCCCCCAGCACCTGCCTGCAACTGGCTTCCTATCTTTGCAGTTTATGGAGAAAGCCAATAAAGAAGTGTTTTTCAAGCAGTTCCCCCTTTCCTTTTTCCACCTTATCTCTCCCATTCCCCTGAGGACCCCCGTTTCACTGATAGTGGTACAAATACACCTCAGAGGTAGTGCAGACACGGCCAAGGCAATGCCGCCCTGTGAATAAGCAAGAATGCTGAGCACACTTGGATTACATGGGGGAGGAATGTGTATCTCCCCCACTCACACACAGTCCCATAGGCATTTTGGGCAGCCGACAAAAAGGACTTTCCCCTCCCTTCCTTCCCCTTCAGAGAAACACTGAGCATTTTTATCCCCTTATTTCCATGACACGCACATGCTTTGGAATCCATTAATGTGCATTGTTTGTACGGCTCATTTCTTTAGCTGTCAGCTTAACATAATGTTTAGTTTCAATATCAATAGAGGGGAGAGAGGAGAGACAGGCAGGGAGCTTTGAGAAAACAATGCATGAACCTGTTAAACTGCACAAGGCAGAGCTGCAGTGGGGAGACAGATTTGCAGGGAGATTATGTCAGTTTATGTTAGAACGTAAGACTCTGGCTTCAACAGCTTATTAATGTTGATCCCGAGATGTCATAGCTCTGATTTGCACCTGTGGTCTTGTCGGGAGAAGGAAAAAGGCTGTTCTTTAAAAATAGCATCTCTTGTCATTTCCCTTGCAGGTTTTAGTCTCATCCATCTGATTGCCACTGGGGTCTCCTGTTTCTTCGGCTCTAGCCTCTTAACGTTTGTGATTTACGTGTACTGCCAGCGCTGTCAAAGGCAGTCCCAGGAGTCGACTGTTATCCACCCAACCACTCCCAACCATCTCCATTACAAGGGCAACACAACACCTAAGAACGAGAAGTACACCCCTATGGAGTTCAAGGTAGGGTACTTGATGAGAAATACCACAAACAGCTTGATACTACCTGAACAAATCCTGTATTTATGTCATGGCTGGAATTGGGTAGGTTTGTGTTTCTGTGCCCAGCTGTTGGCATTACATGTGGGGTTGAAGGGGCATTTAGCCGTACTGTCACAAAGGGGTTAAAAAGTCCCATTACTGCAATGGGATTTTGTTCTGTTTCACAGTCCTGATGAATGCCAGTCTGGCAAGTAACATACCAAGATACTCCAGCCCGTTCTGACTATTGTATGCATACAAATTGTCCTCTAAGAAATCAGTAAGAGCTCAGTTCAGTGCATTGTTAGTGCATGGTAAGAGGAAACGGAGGGGAGGAAGAATAAAAATGGAAACTTCATTAGACAAATAGCTGGGAAAATGCTTATTGGTAGGATGAGATTCTGGAAATGCTTTGGGAACTGCTAAATTGGAGAGAATGAGAAAGCAGAGAGGGTTCTGCCCCCTCTATCAGTATGGGACAGAACTTACCCCAGGCAGCCATGCAGAATTCAGTGATAGCAGCAGAATTGGGAGTTGAAGCCTTAGGAGAAGATGAGTGTTGAAATGGCATACTCTGTTGGCATGTCTGCTTGCTAAAGCGAACATCACCCGTTATCTGAGCAGATAGGACTAAGGGTGCAAGGGACAATATGCTGAGACAGGAGCACATCACTGTATTTGAGCATCAGTCTCCAGGTGAAGTGTGGGATCAGAGAAGTGAGCAGTGGGATGGGTGAAGGGGCTTCAAGTCACCATGGGAGGAAAAGCCTGCCTAAGGTGGAGCATTATTTGGGACATGAACACAAAACAGAAGGAAACCCTACAGATGCTTGCTCCTTCATATAGCTATGTGCTGTTGACATTTTGATTGTCTGTTTCTGCTGATCTGGCCTGGCTTCTAACTGAGACCCAACAGTAAGATCAACGGTTGCCATAGTCTAAACTCCCTGGGTGTTGGGGACTGTTTCTACATAGGGATTTTATAATGCTGGGCACAGGATGATTCCTGATACATGGCCATGATTGGCAATGTGAATACCCATCAGAACTAAGAGCTTGCATCAAATCATTTGAAAAAAGTCAATGTTGTTTTGGTGTTTTAAAGGAAAACAGTTTGAGCTGGAAAATAACAGACCAGTTTGGCAATAAGCATGTGCTGAATTCCTTGTGTTGGGCACTGCAGTCCCTCAGAGAATCCCGCTGCCTATAAATGCAGTCTCAAAAATACATTTCCTAGTAGCATAAGGCTACAGTTGCATACAGTTTAATAAGGGTGGTGCATCATAATGCGAATCAGCATGGATTTGTGGAAAGTAAATCATGTCAAGCAAATTGGATTCCTTTTTAAAATTAAATAAATATTGATCTAGATAGGAGGGAAGTAGCACACATATTGGGATTTTCAGAGGCTTTTAAAAAAGTTTCACAGGATGTATTATTCGACACACTGCATATATGGGTTAGGTAATAAATTATTAGGACAGGTAAAGAACTGGGACCTGATCCTGGAAGCTTCAAACTATGAGAGTAATCCTTTCAGTTATGTGAACAGTTGTGGCAAAGTCAATAGGAAGACCCAGATGAGAAAAGCTTGCAGGAATAAAGAGATGAGCAAGAGTATCCCCTTGTTGCTTACGTAGCAAACAATGAAGAAAAGAGATAAATTTATTTTTGTGGCCAAAAGCAGGTGGTTACAGGGTTGGCTTTGCGTTAACATTTTCTTCATGATTTATATTGTGCTATCATATGTTATCAGATGATGCTAAAATAGGAAGAATGGTGAAAATTTAGAAGGATGAAGTTGTTCACAGAATGATCTTGATCAATTGGGTAAATGGATTGTGAAATGCAGTACATCTGTGCTGAATGGTGCAGTGGAGTAGAAGTAATAACAAAACTAAGCAAAGTTTAAAATAGCAGCAGATTAGTTAATGTAGTATCAGGAGGGAGTTGACCTCTTTGATAGATCCATCTCTGAATACTTGGATCTAGTGTGTAGTAACAGTGAGCAGCTGTTAGAGTCTTCTTTTGAGGGACATAAAGAGCCTAAGCATTAGATCAAGTTTTGAAAAGTCTAGTTTATTTAAAGGAAGGCATTAGCTAACTGGGACTGTATGAGTTAGGCTGGGGGGAGAAGGGACTTGGACAGAAGGAGAGATAGACCAGATGGGGCTTATTTATAGAATGTTAGGAAGTGAAAGAGTTCAAGTGCATAAATCTGCAGTCATTGGACAGACCAAAACTAAATGTTTAGGAGCAAGGGGCTACTTGCTGAGAAGAACTCGAAGTCATACACTTTCAGAGTGGTGAATGAGGCAAAGAGATTCACAGAAAGAGTAAAATCTGTTTATCAAGTGAAGCCCCTTTTCTCTATTCCTGTTGAATATTTCCTTATGTTCATCTTCTCTATTGGCCCTCCTTTCTTAAACTTTTGCCTGAAAATGTCTCATTTAATACTACAAATTTGCTACTCCTCAATGTTCCCTTGAAGGATATAGCGTTAGTGCAGCAAGAGGAAGGCTCTGTGTACTCTGTGCTGTGTAATTACTTACAGAACTTGTGATTAGTCGGCTTTATATTTAGGAATAACTGGCAGATTTTTCTAAGGGTCAGGAGGGAGTTTTTCATGCCTTCAAGGAACATGTATGGTTTTATTGTGATGCTACACAATTAACATTCAAATGATGGAGGAGCTAGAATTCACCTTCTGGAAAATGAGGGTTGGATTGAGCTTGGATATGGGCCCACCTGAATTTAAAATGTGTATGTATGAAAGAAAGTGAAAACACCTGAAATGCCAGATTCTAAGCCCAAGTAAGTTTCTATTCAGCAGTTACCAAGAAAACTGCCCCCAACATTTTTTAGGTAATGAAAGCAAAAGAAACATTGTAGGTTTGTATGTGTGTGTGTGTGTGTGTGTGTGTGTGTATGTGTGTGTGTGAAAGAGTTAATAAATCCACGATTAAGGAAATACATGGTGTGTAGACTACTTTTCAGTAACAGAAAATGATAATACACAGTGACGTGATGGTAGCAGAAGGCTGAGCATATGCACAAGTCTATTATTTTCCATTCTTTGATAATAATAAGCCTTCTGCAACCGTCTTTAGTTTGTTTTCATCTTGAAATATCTCTGCTCTCCAACCAGCAGGTGAACACAGTAGAAAGTTTGGCAGTGTTACATTCAAATGTACAGCACTGAATGCAAACTCATAAATCAAGGTGAATTTTATATGAAGGCAGATTTTAATGAAGGAGGTGCTAGCTGATATGAGCCTTGTTGGACATTTCAGTGCAGCAATGCAGTAATGAAGATCAGATGTAAATATCATACATAATGGTGACCTATTGATCATTTAGCTGATGCTAACTTGCCTAGGCAATGTTTTGCAGAAGAGTGTTTTATTTTTGCTGGCTTCTTTTCCCTTCCTGTTTTGCTTTTTCAAGAATGCTGTGAGGTTTATTATTAGCTATTTTAGCCATGATGTCTTAAAAGATTTCATGCATATGCATTTACCAGCAGCATGTTGATTTTGATTTGTTATTCACAGATCGTAGGGGAGAGACCTTTTGGGTCACCTAATAAGCAGTTCATGTTTCATTAATTGGTTAAAGTTCATACAGCACTCTGACAATATTGAAGACTCTGCAGAACAAGAGCATAATGAAATAAAAATTATCTGCTCTTCACATTTTGGCATGATGGGTTACAGAACCACCTACAACCTTCCCAGTACTGCCACGCCGATTAGTTAATAACTGGCTATCAAAGCAAAGAGGAGATCCTCCTTTTTAACATTTTGCTTCAGCTACTCAGTGACTTACTCATGTAAGATACTTATTAGAGTCATGCTGATGGAAAGCCAGATGATCCTGTAGTAGAAGCAGGAGGATGTAGGGTCAAGGTTGAGCGCTTGTGAATTAGGAGCTCTTGGAACAGCCACACATGGAGAAAGGGTTTGGACTGAACTTCTTCCTATTGCTAAATCCTCTGCCAATAAAGAGAGCCAACATTTTATTCTACACAGGATTTGGATAGGCAAAGGCACCTGCACATTAGTCCAAATCCAAAATCCAATGGCCTTTGGATCAGGCCAGATGGGATTAATGAGAAATGTAAGTTTGCAGGATGGTTATGATGATGATTCTGCAGATTTTCATCTCAATTGTGCTGGACAGACCTCCCTCTGTCCTTCCTTCCTTCCTTCCTTAAACACAGCTTTAGTCATGAGTCACACAGTGAAACTCTTTCTGTACTGATGCCTCAAATAAGCTGAGGAAGCACCTGAGCATTGCATCTGGTCTGGGGCATCACCACTGCTCTCATAGAAGCTAAGGGACAAACACTGAAGTTGTGCTCAAGCAAAACAGTCATTTATGTCAATAAGCACATTTGTTGTGGCGGAAGATGAGGTGAGAACTGAGTGAGATTGCAGGATATGGCAATGAAAGAGGGAAACTAAATATTTGATGTATCACCTGATACCTGAAGTTTCTAGGAGGACATCAGAACAATACACGTGAACTTCAGTAGGACTGTGAGTCCTGCACTTGCCAAAAGTTATACAGCAAATATAAATGCAGCTACCAGAAAATGGGGGGAATATTCAGTGGATCACTTGGGACTCTGTATAAATTAGAAGCTACAATGAATATTTTTTAATAAAGTGAGAACAATGATGTTGAGAATCAAATAACAGCGCAGAGCAGACACCCCCTGCGGAGGACTCCGGACACTGTGATCCACACTTCGTTACTAATCCTGAATAATTCATGGCAATAAAATACCAATGTGGAGGGTTATGAAACAGAAACCAATTCTGTCTTTGGAAGAAGAATCCTTCTGAATAAAACAACAGGCTGGGTGTTTGGTGTGGCTTTCAACACTGCAAAAAGAAATAAAGCTCAGGGTATAGGAAAGTGGATCCCTGTATGGATTTTAAATGTCTCTCTCTTGGTGATGGTCATTTTCATTGCTGCTGAAAATCACACCTTCTTTATAGTGGGGAGCCAGCCAGTGGTTCAAGTCTAAATGAGCTTTAACTACTGTCAAGTACCCTAGAGGAATGTTTGTCTAAGTCAGCCCTGATCTCTGAGGATGTTTGTTTCTCTCTGCCATGGAAAACTTAGGGCTTCAGTGTCCTATCTCTTAATTTGATATGCTGCTACTTCACTAAAATTGGCTAACCCATTTATTTGTGGTGATCACAGCACATACACTGATAGCACTGTGATATAAGCTTTTTTCTTTTCCCAGTGACCCTTTCACTGTGCATCATTCAAGCCCCAGGAAGTGGCTGTAAAGTTCAGACATAAGGCAGCAGTTGATGATACCCAACATCGTCAATAAGTTATCAACAGCCTCCCTTAATTATTTGCTTTACCTGCATGGCATTTTAGGGAGAGATTTAGCTGATGTAATCAGCTGGAAAAAATAAATACATATATACATATAAAAAAAATATAGTAAATCAGATTGAAACATAAATTTTGTTCCCAGTGAATTTCATGTTTAACAAAGACTATTTCCCCTGAACAAAGTGGCATTTAAGAACATTAAGTGCTTGAATGGTAGAGTACATATTTTTAGTACTTACCATGAGTATAGTATTATTTGAAAAAGAATAGTAGAGGCAGGGGGTTGTATTGGCAAAGGAGCATTGTGCCCTTTCTTGTATGATCCTGCAGTTGCAAATATCACTTCAGGGGACTCTCAATTTACATAATGCCTGCTAGGAAGGGAAAGGAAGAGAGCTTACTGATGGGGAAAAAATGATTAAGTGGTGCGTCTCAGTCAAAATCTGTTAGTGTCTTTTCTCCCCTTTATATCATTGGGGCGAGTCAAATTGAGCAGTCAAGCATGCCTGGAGGTGTGGCTGTCCTAGGATGATTGTGCCTGTAGAGTGATGTGCATCTCTTGGAGGTGTCCTCACCCCATGGCAGCAGTGGATCAGTGGGTTGCTGTGTGCAAGTCACAGATATCTCTCTCTCATAGATACATTATTCAAGAGTAGGGGAAACTGCCAATTTGGATCTGAATGTTTCCTTGCTCCTGCTCTCTCTGGGATGCTAAGCAGCTGCTCACAATGGTCACCCAATGGGAATTGGTTCCCACTCCATCCGCTTTTCATGCAAACCCTTCATTACTTCGCAGGGCTGTTGCTGCTCGTCATGGGGTGGGAATCCACATCATTGTTCCTCCTCCCCCACCATTTTGAGAGAGTCCAGCTTTTAGGATGACTTTTTGTTTTCCTCTTTAAGCCATATTGAGAAGTTTTAAGTGACACTGGAGGTAGATGCTTCATATTCATCCTGTCATGCTTTTCTCTATTGACTCAGCCTTCTCTCCTCCTTGTATGACCCGGTATATCTCCTCTACACCTAGGTCAGGGATATGGTCCATGCTCTGCCTTCTTACAGGCTAGGCTAGTCATCATGGATGCTCACACTGTCCTTTCTCTGGGGTTGTGTTACTGCAGTTGTGATAATCTGTGGATACAGGCGGGACAGGTTTGTAGGCAGACAAGTTTTGTTTTGTTTTTAATTAGATCAATGAGTATAGCTGGAAAAAGCTGGTGGGTTTTTGAACATGTGAGCTGCTATTTCAGACCTGAAGACAGGCAGACGTGTTCAAAAGTTTATCTGATTTTTTCCAACTACACTAATTGATCTAATAATTGATATTACCTTTTTCTTGCAATTTTTGCCTTTCCTAATTTCTCTGAGGTTGACATGTATCTTCCCCCACCCACCTGTGCTGGGAGAAGGAGAATTAAACGAAGAACTGCAGGAATGGGAGTAACAAAATCGCACTGCACTGACTGCTGTGTATTTACATGACTTCCCTCTACTGGTCAGAAGAGGAATATTTCAAATATACCCTAGCCTCACTTGCTAAAACTTAATGGTTCTTCCTTGGCCCAGGTGCTTGAAGTGGTTCTTACCTCCTGGTCTCCTCGAAGCTCTGGCTGGCAGTGCTGTGCACGTTAGCTGAACTGGGAAATCCTCAGTGCCTCCAAGATATGCAGGAGGAATTAATTATGTGTTTGCAGAAGAGTTTAAAGGGAGCCATGAAAGAGGCAGGGAGCTAAAGTAAAGGGAGAGGATAATATTAGACAAACAATAAATACCAGAAAACATATAACCTTTGTGGTACACGTGGAGGGGAGCTGCCTCACTATTCACTTGGAATAGCTCCGCTAGCAAATAATGGATTTTTAAGTAGAATTATAAAGAAATCTCACTGCATATATCCAAAATAAAGATAGCTGTGTCAGTATTCATAACTAGAGCTCAATGTCCAGAACGTGTTTGGCACCTCTGAGAGAGGACAGCCAAAATACCTGAGCTGTTTTTTCCTGAACCATGACCGACCTGTCCTAAAGAGCAATTGAGAGCTCTGGGCTGCGCAGGCTGCTGCCACCACACAGGCTGCACAGGCTGCAGCAATGCTACATCTGTTGCCACCTTTCCCTGATGCGTCATTTATATATGCACAATAGGTTTGGCATAGGGTAAGCAGGAGTTCTGCCTGCATTCCCCTATAGCTGGGGGAATCCTCATTAAGTCAGCTCTAACATCATCCTGACATTTGGCACAAAGCCTGTGAATAAAGGAAAGAACTGAAAATCTGTGGATGAAGGAATCTAGATGGACTGTATCCCAGCGTCTGTGAGAACCAGCTAATGAACAACTCCAATTACCTTTATAAATATCATGGATCTTGGGCAAACCCCCAGTGCCATGAAATGCAAAGGTAATACAAAAGCATTGGAAGAAAGCAGGCCAATTTCCTCCCAGCTAATTGAGTCACGGTTAAGCTACCAAAGTCCAATGCACTAAAGTCATACAAGTAGCTCCAGTAAGTCTGTGTGAGAAACGCCAGTTGGATTTGGGGATAAGAGAAACTATCTGTAATCATACAGCATACAATCGATAGAGTACGCCTGGACCTTACCCATTCAGCAAAGCGTATCAATGGGGTATTAAATCCCGCTTGGTCTTTAAAATTTGGCACAGTTGGGGCTATACTAGAGAGTGAAACAAGGAGAAACAAATGGGATTGACTCAACTGTGCTTTCAGTTACAGCGATGCAAGCTCATTGAAACAAATCTGTGTCAGTGTTAATATGCAGGCAAATCTGAATTAATATTTGAGAGGCAACATGTCACATACATACCCTGATGAAATGAAAGGTGGTTGGGCTGAACTGACAGCTGAGCCGGGACCTAATGCTGAGCAGGAAGAAATCAAACACGATCACTTTTTGCACAGAGTTGCAGCATTAGAGGATGAAGGGAAAGCATGAAACGGAGCTGCATAAGGACAGATTCTCAGCTGCTTAAAAATGTAGCTTCACTGGTCCATACACCAAAAGAAAAGAGGATGATATTGGTGTCTTAAATAATCTTGTGACGTGTAAGTAGAAGTTGGCTTGGACAGGAATGCTGCTGCAGAGATTGAAACCTGGCTAATGGACTGTGAACATCAGGCAATCGTTAATGGAAACATACGGGGCTATGGGGAGGAGTTGTGTGGGGCACTGCAAGCAGTAATGCAAGGTTTGGCTTTATTTAATACTTCATTAACGAGCTTGGAGAGGGTGCAGTCAGTGTGTTAATTAAACTAGTGGAAGACATTAAACTGAGAGGTGTGTCAAAAAAACAGCCATTGCTATAGAAATAATGGAAAATGACCTGGGGAGTTTATAAATGTAGAGAGGAAATAACAGGATGAGATGCAGCATGGGGAGAAAACAAAGCAATCTTGAGGAAAATAATCAAAAACCAGCTATTTAGAGGGTGGGAGATACTTGGAAAGCCATAAGACTATAAGAGACTGAACGGAGTTAGCAGATGGCAAATTAGGCCAGTTTTTACTTTTATTTCTATTTTTACTACTTACTTTTTTTTTTTTGCACCACTGCAGTTACACCTTTGCAATTCTCAGTCTAAATGTAGTGCTGTGGGCTGGCACCAGGCTGCATGACTTGTGTTGGTAATTCACCAGAACGAGCAGCTCTGAGGCCATCTGAAAACTCAGGGCTGCTTGCTCGAATATAACTGCAACGAGGCAGTGACAACTGCCTTCCCCAGACAGACCTACAGCCGGTCACTGCAGCCTTACTAGTTACTGTCAGCAGAAGCCCAGTCTAGCCCAGTTGCTCTAGATGGTCATCTGCACCCAACACAGATTACTAAACGTAGTTTTAGAAAGCAGTGATTATACCTCTGGTGAGTTTGAGTACTACAGCATGCACGAGGGCGGGTGCTGTAGCTCAACTCATGAACCCCTGTAGTAACACTACAGTGTACGTGAGGGACCCAGGAAGGGCATACACTGAAGCATAGTAGTGCAGCAAGGAGACAGTTTACACCTTCCCACACAGCTGAGATCATGTCTGCTATATCCTGTGCACCAGCTATATTGGGAAGCAGCTTGGGGCAGCCCTGAATTCCTCTTTTGTGTCTGGACGCCACGTCATGGGTGTTGCCACCACCCAATTACTGGCAAGCCAGGGATAAATAGCAAGCTTTAGGCTAGACACCTGCACTTGCCAGTGGGAAGATTTCCGTCAACTCCTCGGACTAAAATTTCTAGTTCAGAAAAATACTTAAACCTGGACTTAGCTCTAAGCAGGGATTCACTTCAGTTTGCCTTATGATTACATACAGGTTTTTTTGTCATCTTATGTGCTTAAAGTCAGAGATGTGCCAAAGCATCTTTCTGACAATGGTCCTTTATGTTGCCAACTCTGAAGGTTTTTATAAGTTAAAATGGCAGTAACATAACCTTACTCCCTCCTAAGTATAAGTTAAAATAGCTATTTTCAAACAGCTATAGAAAACTGTAGCTATTCATTTTCTTATAATTGAATGTTAGTTCCATTGTCAACCCGAGCACATCTACAGATGCTGCCGTCATTTGGGGGTTGTTTAATTTATTTACCAATAACAGTGAACAAAGAATTTCCAGTCTAAAAATATGATAAACTTCCATCCAAAAAGAGCATGCAATCATAAGTTTAGTGTCCCAGTGGGATTTTTTTTTATCTCTTTTTGAGGGGAAAAACCTTCTTAAACAGAAAATAGGTTCCTCATCTGTACATCTACACTTCACTGTAAATCCTGCAAACAGCCTTATTGAATTCATCAGAAAAAACTCAACACATAAACCCTGGCCACTACTACCTTTGACTTCAGTGTAGGCAGAGCTCAAGAGATTTTATGAAAGCATCAGGTGAGATAGTTTGTTTAGTGTAAGACACTAAGCAAATTTTTAAGAAAGGTTGGAAAGAAGAATCATTAAAGTCTCAAAAATCACTCTTAGCTTGCAGTAAATACACAGGTCTCATGAGGTCTTTCTGGCAACTTTCCGTCTTTCCAGGGTCATTTGTAATGCATAGCTCGAGAGGCACAGCAGTGTTGTGGCATCCGGTGGATCAGAAGAAAGGGAGCATGTGGGTGGGCCAGATGTCATTTATTTTCCTGGTGTGAATTATTGCCAAAAGAGGTTATTTTAGTTGTATGGTTTATTTTGTTGAAATGTAATTATTATGCTAATTATTTCCAAATTTACTGGTTAATTATAATTCTGAGATCTCTGCCTTGGTACTTCCAGAGATGTGCAAGCTGTGGGAAATGTTTCTTAATATTAATGTATTTCCACAACCCTAAGTCATTTGGCTAATGTTCCTAGAACACAAAAAGTAACATCCTTTAACAAGAAGGCATGGTAGCTCCATAAAACAGCTGATCTGCATCGAAAAGGCATTTTGCTCAATCTGATTTCACTGCAAGAAACAAATGACTTAAAAGGAGCACAAGAGAAGCTAAATGTTGGATCTTGGCTTCCCTACATCATTGCACAATTCCCTTATCCCACCATTTTCCTGGGGGATGAGGGGGAGTAATGGCCATCCCACTGTTGCTACAGGAAGTCTGTTGGATGCTGTTCCAAGGGAAATTGAAAACACTACTTTAATTCTTAGGGCTAATTGTGCGACTTAGTTCAGTGGGAATTTTGTCCCCGATTTCTGCAGAGGCAGGATGCACATGGGCTTGATTTGGATGTTGCTAAGAGGAATGGGTTGACTACAAAGTTGCCATCTGCTACCAGGACCCTGATTTTAGACCTTTGCCTATGTCCACAGTGGATGACCAGGGTTAGCAGTGGTTCGAGTTGTTACCCTTGGTTCCTTAGTGCCTGCGCTCACTTTGTGACAAAGGAAAGGGGAAGTTTCTCTTTGTAGTACGCTGGGACCTTCAACATTACAAACTTGCAAGATGGAAACTTCCAACTATGCAGTCAGTCCTGGCACAGGCAACACATCTCTGATGAGTCATGCCCATTGGAAAGGCGCGCACTGTCTTGTTCAGCCCCTGCAGAGGTTAAACTGGTTATAACTTAACCATAAATGCTAGACGGAGTGGTTTGAAGCTGCCCAGGACAGTCAGCCAACTTTTTCTTTCTTCTTCTTACCTTTTCAAAGAGGAAAGTGTCATGGGTGGGAGGTGGAAGAACTGAAATTACACCTGTCAACAGAGAAATAGTAAAGAAACTGTGAGGCTGGGGAAAACTGTCCTTGCTCACTGACTTTACGGGGCCTGTAGTGCTGCGTAGCTGGTGAAGATTAACCTACAAAACTCTTGGGAAACTTGCTGACTCTTCCCCCACACCGCCCCCAAAATAGAAAAGGAGATCTGGAGCTCAAAGAGAATGCTGAGCTCCAGAAAACTGAGTGCTTTCTGCATGAGAAGATTAAGGAAATCTTGCTGTTGCATGTCACCCTGTGGGAACTACTTTATGGCCCTTATTTTGGTATTAGTTGTATGTGTATCAGATGCTTTTAGAAGCATCCTTTTCACTTTAGCTTCTCAAAAACTATATGGAATTCCTTTTAATTGGGGGTGGGGAGATGTTCATCCCCCTTTTAAATCAAGTTTTGAAATTTTCATGACCGTTTATTGAAAATTGAAACATTTGATCTGTTTATGTGTGTAAGAAATGTTTATACAGCTTGTACATGCAGCTGTAGGATGGGAGTAGTACTGAAAGTCCCATACTGTTACGCGTGAAGATGTTTTGATACATCTGGGAGAACGTAAGCAAGTAGGTCAGTGGATTATGACTTAATGATTTGGAGCAGAGGCAGAATTTGGGGGAGTAGTGGCAAGGCATTGCTGGAGAGAAAGTAACAAATGGAAAATCTGAATGATGACTTAGGCTAAAAATATCAATGGAGAAAGCTGAACAAAATTAAATGTGTGCATATGGCAACCACTTCTTGGCCGCTGTAATGCTGGGGACTTGGCTCAGAGGTGGCTGAGGTGAAGAGGCACTCATGGGAGGAGGGCTGTGAGCAAGGGTCTGTTCTGTGTTTGTTTTTGTGATCGACTCTAGTTGTGCTATGGTGACGACTCTTGGCCTTTCCTGTTGGGACTGATAAATATTGGTGGGAACCCCTATGGCCGCAGCAGGCTGTTTTCATCCCCATGATAACTCCAGTGAGTTCAAGTTGTTAGGAGGCCCTGACCTGGACGGCATAACCCATATAGCGTTGGGGGAATATCTTCCGAAGGGAAAGTCATTGGCCATCTCTGTACTGTCACAGCGAAGAATTGCAGGGCAAGAGCAAGGGTTAAAGCTCTGAGTAAGACCAGCACGGGAGCCCACCCAGAGAGATGTAACTGTGCGCCTCTTCTCCTGCAGTGCGTGCAGGAGTATGTATGTATACATCGCTCAAATTCACTGCTGCCTAATTTCCCTTCTTCAAAATATCAACCAATTTCTAGTGCCAAGGAACCTAATCATCTATTTATTAAAATGAGACAGACAATAAGTTTGTGTGGGGAAATGTTAAGGCAGTGCACATCGATCATGCTGATTTAGGACTGTACTGCCATCGCAACGTTTCCGGAGACAAATTCTTTGCAGCTAATTGCATTATAAATTCCGCTAAACCATTCTCATAAGGTATTTTCCTAAGATATAAGCCCTCCATCGAAAACAAAACCAAAAAGAGCAAAGGAGCAGTTGTGGGGTTTTTTCCTAATTAAATGTTATATAAAAGTAAGATAAGAGAGAGAGAAAAAAATGCAAATCATGTTAATTAAATGTGAAGTCTGCTGTAAGGGGCTACTTTTAGACACCGTGGGACATGTTGAAACTCATACAGATTTTCCAACTGAAAGCCAAAAAAGTGGAGTCCTGAGGTCTTTGTCCTCAGATCAAGACGGTCTGAGCCATCCCAGGTCAGGATTTTGATGTCACCAAATTTCAGAGGTGGTAATCCTGGCATGTCATGAACCTTAACTGTCCTGAAAAGCGACCCAGATGAGGCCTGGATGCAGGACCACCTTCAAGAGAGCCCAGGGAGTGCAGCAGTGGGAATCAGCCTCTTCCTCCTGCTGTGGTGGACTGTGGCCGTGTGGTTACACTGCCTGCAGTGGGTATCCTGGGCTAGAGATACCGATGGGAAATAGCAGTCATCGCGTACAGCCGGTATGAACACCTGCAGTGTTCGCCACAGAGCTGTTCCCCCAAACACTCAGTGGCGGTACTTAGCAAAGTGCATTTCTACAGGGGATCTCAATCGTTTTTATCAAGCTGGGTCAGAAGACACTGAAGCAGAGAGCGAGTTAATTGGATTTCCCAAGGAAGCAGAGCAAGCAGTGGAGGACCGAGCCTGGCTTCCTTGCTTCCCAGCCTCCAGCACAAAGCAGCAGACTGTTGCCCACACTATTTTATTTCTTTGGGTGACTGGGAGCAAAGCATGACATTTCTTTTCTTCCTTTTCTTCCTACCATATCGAAGGGCACAAATTCTCATTCCTCGGAAATATTTGTCACTTTGAGCATGCCTATACAAATTGTGTCCTTGGTTCCTACAAGTGACGTGCTGTCAGCTCATTTTAGAGAGTCCAGGCGGGGAAAGATCACAGTCAGACGAGGAGGAGGCTGAGTCTGCTCCGGGTTTCATGTATGAGATGTTTCAGGTAGTGCCCATTTCCAAAGAAGTTATTCGGTAGTTCAGCAATTGGGAAATTTCTTTGCCAGGGTACTTTTGCCATAGGAAAGCCTTCCCTCCTAATGTCTTGTATGAAACTGGGAGTCGCAGCTCCCAGTGTAGCTGTAGCTTTCGGTCTGCTATCAGATTAGAAGAAAGCATTTTCTTTTCTTCCTCCTCCTCTCCCCCTCCCCATGCAGTAAAATTACTCAATGACAAAGAAATTGGCAGATAAATGTACTGCCTGTGGTCTTGTCTTTGAGCCTCAGGGTAGCTCTGATCATTTTCAGCGGTCACGGCTGGGGTGCGGCTAAGCCCTGACTGTGCCGTGGGTATGTGCAGAGGGCGAGACCCCGCTCACCTAACTGTAGCCTCCTAAAAGTCAGGCACCCACTGTCAGCAGGTCGCCCTGCTGCTGCCAGGGCTGGGGGGGACAGGGGCTCCCCCAGAAGGCAATTTTCATCCGCACCTGCCTTCATGCAGGAAGGAGGCTTCTCCCTGGCTTGCCGATGGAGCCCCAGTGCCTGAAGTTTAGGTGGCTGAAGTTAGATGAGTTGAGTAAGGCTAATGGAGCTGGGTATTTCATGAGCTTGAGCATTAGTTAATTAATTTTCATCTTGCCCTGAGCTGGGTCGGGTGTGAGCTGTTTGTCTCAAGGGGGAACTGGGGTAGAGTGGTTCCCCCAGGAGCATCAGGTTGTGGCAGAACAGCCATTAGGTCCCAGGACTAGCTGCCTCATTAGACCTCTCCCATCTCTCTGCTCCAGACAGGAGAGATGCTCATGCCCTCTTTAAATGTGCTGTGCCCTGATCATGAGGATGCTATAGCATACACACCTAGTGTTGACTCCCAAATCAAAGGAGTGAGTTCCCTGCATGACAACCATTAAAGGTGCACGTAGGAGCAACACAGGCCAGAGATATTTATAAGAAATTTAAGCCAGGGGTTAGTTGAAAAAATTGTCATAAATGTTCCTCAGGCAAATTCACAAAAATCAGATGACTATAAAGATGAAGGAGAAAGTTCCATAAAGGTATTGCATCATCCCCCAAGATGGAATTTCATCCTTATGCGTAGGTCATGGCTGGCATAGCAATGGGTTTCAATCTGGGGGGAGGGGGACATCTGCCTGCTGGTGGGAACAGTAATAGTAATTCATGCAAAAAGCAAAGAAGGGGGGGAAGAGGGGAGGGAGAAAAGCCCCATCTCTAAATTTTTACGGTAAAAGGGGCGTTTGTGGTTCTCATTTTTTATGTTGTTACCAACAATTGTTACGTGGTTGTTAATTTTTTTTTTAAGTCATTTTAGTTTTTCCAAAAGTGACCATGATTTGTTACTTATACTGTAGCTTACAGAAGTGACACACTTAATATCGGGGGGTCCAAACCTGGATATCTACCAATGGAGATGGAGATCAGGTAAATGCACACCTGCTCTTCCAAAGAGAAAAAGCTGCCGTTTGGCAACTGGTTTGAGAGGGAGCTGCAGGCTACAACATGAGCATTTTGGAAGAGATTAGATTGAGCGCTGCCATTAATCACCAACTTTTGTGTAGGCCCAGCATGGTTTTGTGTGACAATGATGTTCAGACAACACACCATCTACCAGGAGACTCCGGGTCCCTGGGGAAGGCTCTGAGTTCTGGCCCTAGTGGTAGCTAAGAACAGGTCCACCGAAGGAGACCTGGCAGGAGCTGTGGTCCCCTGCAGAGTAGCCCCATAGCGAGTATGATGTACCGTCTTACTCTCCCAGCCGGAGGGAAGGTGGTGGTGGCTGCAACAGAGACCGTGATGGAGAAGGCAGGTGAGAGGGAGGTGTCTGCAGGTAGAAAAGAGTAATTACGTGGCACCATTGCCATGCCTGTCATCTCCTCTTCTCTTTTACAGACACTTAACAAGAACAATTTGATACCAGATGACAGGAGCAACTTCTACCCGTTGCAGCAAACCAATGTGTACACGACAACCTATTACCCCAGTACACTGAATAAATATGACTACAGGCCCGAGGCCTCCCCTGGAAGGACCTTTACCAACAGCTGATGATGGACAGATCCTACAGGACTGGATCACTTCCTATATGAATTTTTTTTTAATTGATTTTATGGACCAAATACTGGCCCAGTCTCTAGATGTAAATATTGTACAGTAGAGTCTTTTTTTTTCCTTTGGTTAATTGTATTTCTTGTAAACAGCACATCTCCTTACAAGGACAAAAATGCATATGGACCATTCTGCAGAGCCTTTGTGGATATTTGGCTGGAGATGGCTCTTACTACTGCAACTGTTTATGGCTGGAAGATCAGCCTTGCTGTCCAAGGCCGATGTTGTCAAGGAGGTGCTTGTGTGCTGGGCTCAGTGGCCACCACACAGCAGCACACGACAGCCAGGTGCACTCTAAGCAAGGCAAGAGGTGGTCTCCTGGGGCAGGGGTGTCTGTCTGATGAGGAGCATCCTTCCTGAGACAGGGTAGCAATGGTGCACTGGATGACATGCAGCTTATGAGACAGGCCAAGCGGGACTTCATCGTGCCAACAACTTGGAGAACGTTTTCTTTTTCTTTTCCTTTTTTTATTTTTTAATTTTTTTTATGTTTCTGCAAAAAAAAAAAAAAAAAGTAACTTTCTAGGGCAGTGTTCCCTGTATCTTCAACAGAATCTTTTCATATTACAGGAAATACTCTCCGCAGCCTTCTTTGGTAATATGCAGTTCAGCTGATGAGAAACAACACACAAACAAAGTGCATTACCCAAAGAAGCTTTCCAGAATGTTTCCAGTCTTAATTAAAAGAAAATTATACAGGCAGTGAGACACTGAGAAAAGTAAATGTTGGAATAACATCGGAGACATGAACTTGGAGTGCCTAACAAACGAAGTTGTTTTTATATCACTGGAAAAAAAGATGTGATGATTGCCGCACAAGAGCCATGGGCTTTTTTTCTTTCTTCCTTTTTCTTTTTTTCTGAGACAGTGTTAACTCTTTTTGTTCTAGCTTTGATCCTGATTGCATCTGCCAGGAAAGGCAACTTTAGAGGCCATGCTGTTCTTGAGGGAAATCACCATGCTTTGGGCTAATTTTTCCTCTTGTTTTATTGTTGGTTTTTAGTTCATTTACTTTCAAAGAGTGAATAATTCTGACTTTGCAGGGGGAGGGTATCTTTGTAAGGAATGTTTCCATAGTCTGACATGACCCAGAAAGTCTGCTGCACATTCTTATAGCGTCTTCCAGTCAGTACTCTATGAAATAGTAACACAGCTGAGTAATGTGCGTTGTTTGCCAATATTTCTTTATCTTTTCTGAACAAAAAAACAACCCAACAAACAAATGCTGCTGCAGCTATTGAAGTAAATTGGGGTGGTAGCATTATTAAACAGTATATCCAGCCTTGAAATGTAATTTTGTGTATGTGTGTAACTGTCTATAAGAACTGTATTAGTTTAATGCAGAAGCCATGTTGTCTACAACCAGATGTTTGTCTGACATAATTGTTTGGCAAAAAGGAAACTTATTGCTCGTGCTTAATGTACAATTACATCCAATGTGTTAGCAACGTGAACAAGTTCACCGCTGTTATCATTCAGTGTTTCTAAATATTTATAATGAACTCCTGATGCTAAGGATTTTAGAATGTCGCAATACTGAGCATGAGATAAAAGTACATCCCGAAACGCGCATGAGCTCCACGTGGTCCCGAGCTTGGCTTTGTCGTCTGCATCTTACTCAAGCAATTGCCATGCCCATTCTTGGCCATTGGCTTGGCTGTGTTCCCAGCGGTCCCGTTTGTCTTCGCTTTATTTCAGATTTTGCTGTAAGCCGACACAAATCGTTTGTCGGTGCTATTCCTTTGCAGTTGCTTGTTTGGAAGCCCAGCTTGGGCTCTGTGCTCAGCTCTTTCACATAGGCAGCTGGTAGGAAATGAAGAAAGACTGTGTTGCTCGTGACAAGTATATTGCTTTTCCTGCAAGGAAAAGCCAACATGGCTCTGTAAGCCTGTGTTATGGTGGTTTGACCAGAAGGCAAGAATAAAGTAGCCTCCCATTTTTAAATTACTTTGTTCAACTTCAGTTTGCAGTGATTGAAAGCTGCAGGGATATTTGTAATGAAGTGGGGTCATTAGCACTGCCACGAGGACACCGTAGGCTCAGTGGTGCCCATCATTTCCAGGAGCTGTTTTTCTAATTTAGCAGCTCATCCTGCTTCTGCTCTGGTCGCACCGGGTGAAACAGAGAGAACAGAGGAAGAGAGAGAGAGGTGCCCTTAAATAGATGTACTCACATTTGAAGAAGCAGGGACAGGAGCTAATGCAGACCTCGAAGCTCTTTCTGAAGCAACCTGCTGCAACCCTCCAAGTAGGCACAGCGGCTCGGCAGCCCTAACCCCGCCTGGCAGTGTGGCTGGGGCGAGAGTGGCAGGAGTGAAACAGGATCGCCAGGGAAGCAGGAGAGCATGGGCAACAGGTACCAGTGCCTGCAGGGGGGCTCTTCCCAGGCCCCCAGGCCCCATTTGAGGACCGATGCCTTTGTGCCTCGTGCCATAACGAGTTCACCCCTTCTCACTGAATTTCCACATCCCCATCAGCAGCACTGAAAATCCTCACTTAAAGTAGTTTTAACAAGTGTGTAGCCCAGGGGTTCAAAATTATTACATTAGACTATCAGCATGGGATTTCCCACCTTTAATTTATGTGATTCAGAAGAAAACATTGGCTCCCAAGATCACTCTAGCCATTGTAAAATTAAAGCTGTCTCTGAGCTTCCCCTTCAGAAGATTCCCTGTATCAACACATTCTGCAACTACCGTGCACGTGGCAGGGTTGCAGCTGGAGTTTGGGAGCACACGGGCGAGTCAAACCTTGCAATTATTTTAATTTTCTATTTTTCCTTTCTTTTTGGTTTTTTTTTTCCCCTCCTTAAATATTTTTCCATTTTCGGCTTCACAGAATAACACAATGATGTAAACCAATTTTTTTTCCCCAAAGTGCCACATAGCAGCTGAAATTATTTAAATGTTCAGCTCACCAAGATAGGTCATTACTGTCATTGCACTCAGGAGGTGGATATTTTGTAGGCTCTTGAAGGGCAGATGCTTCGACGGTGGTGCACATGGTTATAGTTTCATCAAGACGTTCCTTCTTACAGCCATGCAAATGGATTCAGCCCTTTTTCATATAATTGGCAATCGTAGCAAGGGTCTGTAGACTCCATTCAAGCAGAAAGTAGAATCCAGGAGAGAGTGAGAGAGAGCAAAAAAAAGCAATCAGAACACTTATTACTCAGTTAATGTTTGCATGAGAGTGCAGGTTTTTTAAGGACGACGTTAATGCAGTGTGAGGGTTGCATTTTTTTATGAGCTCTCTAATGTGTGGCAGGTTAATGACACCATGTACAGTGATATTCTTGCAAACCAGGTAATTCGGCAGCTTGGTCATCAGGTCTGTAGTATCTGTAGCAGCTTGAATTGCTCCTGCAGCTGGATGTTAAACTTGCTAAAATTTCCTATTCCTGAGGCCATCTTACAGTACACTCAAAATGCATTTAGTTTGGGAGCATTGCTTTCCAAAAGACTCATCTTGCTATATATATGTTTTTTTCTTTCACATCTAAGATAGAGAAGGGGGACCCTGGGCAGTTCCTGTGTTGGTCAAGAGACATTGGTTCTCTGCAAACCCTTTGGGTAGGATTCAGGTATACAGTATGTAAAATATTATGGAAATCTTACAGCCAAGTATGTAGCGGAAACATCCTTCATTAGGCCATTCTTTCTTTTTCAATGGAATTGGCTGCCTTTCTCCCTCCAGAAGGGGTGTGTGTTGTGGTGTTATCCAGGCTGCGTTGTGCAGTTGCTGTCGGGCTTTACTTAATCAGCTGTCACCCACCAGAAGAAATAACTTCTGCAGCTCACTAACAGACAAACCACTTGACAATGAACCCACAGCATAAGAGGTGCTGTTGCTCTAAAGGTGCACTTGAATGTTCAGCATATGAGCCAGGGCTGCTCTTAAATATATGAACTGTACAGATACTATAGGAGAAGAATGTGTATTGTCTTACCACCACTGTTCCTAATGCCTTACATTCAGAAGATGAGATGGTTGGTTTGAAATCAACAGAGAGTAGGAATGGAGTCCACGTCTGATGCAGACAATTTGACGCCTCCAGTATTAATCTGATGTTAAGCCCACCTGGAGGGGAAATTGCTGTCCACTGAGATTGATTTATTCTTTGTACCAAATGTAGTGGGGGGAGAGTTTTATATATATAAATATATATATATATAAAATGTAAATGTAAAGTTTGTGTAACAACTTACTCTTTTTTTGTAATACTGTATACATCTATCAGTGGATAGCTACAGTATATATTTATAATATATACACACAATATATATATATTTAGCAAAATGCCTGCAGAGGAAACTTAGAATAAGAAAGGCAGTGCTGGTATTCAAATTCAACAGGGACAAAGTGAAGGAAAAAACCTGTAAAAATCTAGTATCCCTTCCATTAGGTTTAAAAAAACACTTTTGAGGTAAATGAAATATAATTTTTTTAATTGAAAGGAAAATTGATTTTTCTAGTTAGAAATGCTGATTCTCCCCTAAATCATGCTGGTTAAGACTGATTAAGTAAAAGATTCTTGTTACTGCTTATATTTTCTGAATAAGCCTCCCAAATCTCTCATGTGTATCACTCTATTGTTTTTGTAATTATAAGTAGGGAGTAATTGTGCAAAGAAAATTAAAATAGCAAGTAGGAGTAACAAATATTGTACCATTAGACAAAAAGACATCATCTATTAGAACGTGAAAGATGTCATCTTCCATATTAAAGAAGTTAGCAACTGCTTTGTGAGTTACCAATTGGCATTATAAGCCTTACCTTATAGTCACACTGGGAGGCTTTAGTACAAAATTTATGGAGGAGAAACTCTGCAAACCCATGGCTTTTGGTTTTCAGAGGGGTCCAAAAAAGCCACCTGGTGCCCTGGGTGTCTCTGGAGCTTCCAGCGTTAGCAGTCAAGGCTCTGCATCTATTCCTCGCCCCATCACTCCTGCAAGCCAGCCTGCGTGCGCAGCAGGGCACAGCACCCCTTGGACCTGTCTGGCATAACACAGAAACACCCAGTAAATTGGGTTGGAAGGATTTTTTTTTTCCCAACAGATCACTTTAAAGCACTGGTGACCAAGGCTCAGACTCATACAGGTGAATCTTCCCCTTAAGCTTGTTAGGAGAAAACTTCAGGTGGCTTCAAGAGCAGATTTGGGGTAGGTGAGCAAATCCACAAATTTTGATGCTGCCTGATAGCCAGAGCCTTCAAAACTGGACAGAAACCCCTCTGGAGCTGGGTCCTTGTGGAGCTTATCCGGTCTCAGCTGTTCTACCTGGAAATTCCTCCTCTGGGCCCTTTGGGAAATTTTAGTGTCTGCGTTAGTCCTGGCTGGAGGAGCAGAACCAGCAACCTGCTATTTAGATAGTCACAAATATAAGTAAGTGCTCAATAGCACTCAACACAAGTTTGAGTCCTGAACTTGATTTTTTTCTGTTCTCCCTCCAGCCTCAGCTGCAAATTCACCCCTGTTACTCGAGAGGGTTCAGTGCTGTACGAGCAGCATTTGGCTTGCTGCAAGTCCCAGCCACAATTTGGTTTTAAACAAATCTGATCGTGAAAAGTATTAACACTGCACTCTAGTTCTGAAACCTCTGTGAGCGGGGTGCTGTTAATTCCGTGCCACGGAGTCAAGCAGAGGTCGGCGTGGATGGGCCATTAATAACTGAAGCAAAAATGTTTTTAAGTACCAAAATGTTAAACAACGTAAAAACCAGCCAGCTGCATGACAGTGTGGTTTCCATCCACGCGCCCCTCCTTAGATAACATCCAAACCTGCGCTTACTTAAAAGCAATGCAGTTAATGAGGAGCATTCCCACAGAGGAAGGTTTAGGGAGGATGACCGGTATGTGAGATGGAAATGATAAGATTTAGCTTGTAATAGAGGTGGGAGAGTGACAGATGCAATACTGGGTCTCATATACATGGGTAACTATTATGCGAACACAGAATGCTTGCCCCAAAACGGCAAAACCTGGAGAGTATTATTGGACTCTGTTGTGAAGGCACATCACCCTTCCTATGCAATCAAACTTGATGGTACTTTAGTATAAAGGTGACCTAGACTGTAATCACTGCCTTTAGACACTGTGAATTTTTTTGGGGTACTCTGTATTTTTATATATTGTACAATATAAAGAATAATTCAGAAATAAAACAGACCAACCTGGCAAGCCTGTGAGTTATTTCCCCTCCGTGAATGATGCGCAGTGGGGCCGGGGCTCCTGAGCAGTGCTGGCAGGACAGGTCAGAGGGAGCGTGGAGGAGCTTCCTCCTGATGCTGGGGGCCAAGGGCAATGCAAAATTTGCTCAGCCGCTTGTGCGGGGATGGGGAATTGCAGCATACGCCCTTCTTCCCTCTCTGCACTCCGGCTGCATCCTGAGGCCCCCAGTTTGGATTATATTTGTCGTGGGTTGTAGACTACGTGGTTACAAAATTGTGTTACTGAGTAGAACGCCAAACTCTGTCGCTGCAATTCAACTCCCCTCCCCCGGAAGCCTGAATGTTGGAGTACAGCTCCACACCAAACTTTGGGTGCATTTGAAAAATGGTATTTCTGACTAAGGTGCCTAATGAGGTAAGATCAAATCTGTCTGAAATTCGGGGTGCCAAAGCCACATCCAGTTTTGCAGTATGCCTCTCACCTCTGCTGCCCAGCTCTCCACACGTGACACCGATTCTCCAAGGACACAACTGCTCACCGTGCCAAGGAGATTGGCTGGCTGCAGCGAGCAAAAATACGCTCGTCTTCTGCAGAGCCTTTCAGGTGTACATGCTCAGTTGCAATGAAATCTTATCGCTGCTCCCTTCTCAAGCCTTACATACTGATGTGAAAAGTTATAAAAAGCTGAGGGACACGTTTTGATTGAAGGATGATCATAGCCTCGTATTGAAGAACATTATAGCTCTTGTTGCATTTATTAATCAAAGTAAAGACCATGAAAAGTGACAGTCAGGAACATTTTAGTTTATGTTCCGATACAGCTCAAGACTTATATTGAAGTTCCATACAGAAAATTACACCATAATGTCGTAAAAAATAGATTGGATTACTAATAACCTGAAACGTGCTACACCTGCATACATAATACTTTAATCCTACTAAATCATAAGCTATCATTTGGGTGTTTTCATATTCTCAAGTGTGCATACAGGAATTTCTTTTCAATGCAGACCATTAAAAAGTAATCGAGAGGCACAAGATCAGTAAAAACAAACTTGCTGTGAATAAGATGGATTTTTTTTCCCAGTTAGTTTTCACGATAACACGAAGAGGCCATTTCTGGATGGTTTTGTTTTGCATCAAGACACCTCTGCGCACAATTAGAGCAAAAGTATCACGTTGGAACCTATTGCCAATTTCCTTAAAATCCATCTACCACAACATTTTTTTTCTAGTTGCTAATTTGATTCATTAACATAACAGTTTCACTTGTAGCCTCAGTGCATTTTGTTCTCTCACCTTCACTACACATCCCAGCTGTACCCTTTTTCCTCTTTAATTCTTAACTGTGTGTAGTAAACAGCAAATTCTTCGTTACTTTGCAGGTTCCCCACCAGCTTTTTATTAAGCCAAAGCCTTAGGGCTGCGCTGCTGACAGGGCTGCCGAGCAGCACCCGCTGCCCGTGGGGTTTGCTAGGGAGCACCCACAGCAGCGCAGGCAGAGGTCGGGCCCTGGGCCAGGGTGCGGAGCTGTCTGCGGGGACCACAGCGACTGCCGCAGCACCGCCGCCCCCCTCCAATCTGCCTCCAGCACCGCTCGGGAGGTTGGGTACAAGAAATGGAGGAAAAGAAAAAAGCAGAAGGTTCCCTGTGATTCATTTCTACATGTTTCCTCCCAGCTCCCTCCAATAAGTGCTTTAGGGATGCCCTGAGCCAGATGTTGCAGTGACGAACCTGTCCTAGCCCTGTCCCTCCGTATGAAGCCCTTTTGCTGGTGTTTTCTTCTCCATCAAGGGCTGGAAATGTCCACGGCCGGTGGGACACTTGCCTGGGCAACGGCACAGCCAACACTTGGTGTTATGTAGGAAATGAGGGGCAGGGAATTGCAGCCCGGCCCAGTTAACGTCAGTGCTTGTGAAAATGCCGGAGCAGGGACTCCTGCAGGAGATGAGCGAGCTGTAACCACCGCAGAGCTGCTGAGCAGCTGCATATTGGCACCAGGACGTTATCAAGAGCAAGTCATGTCAGACCAAGTTAATTTCCTCCTCTGAACAGGCACCACGTCCTGCAGATAGCACAGAAATATGAAATATCCTGCAGCCAGATTATTAGGAAGGCTTTCAACTGTCTTGTACATGAACCTCATATGCTGCCTGCCGCAGTGGTGGGGCAGAGCACCATGCAGACACCCACCTCAGAAAGCAGTCAGGCTGCGGCGATCAAAAAAAGCCCCAAGTGGGTCTACTACTGCTGTGCCCAGAACCCCCACCAGTGCCCCCAGTCCCCCCCATCACGATGTGACCACAAGCCCTGGCTCTGACTCCTGCATTTCCTTCTGCCCATGCAGGCATTTTTTTCAGCTGTAAGAGCCCACGTGGCTGTGCCGCTGTGGCTGGGCATGGGGACAGTCCCCAGGCTCAGGGACAGTCCCTGAGTCAGTTTACGTCAGCTCAGTGCAGCCAGCCCAGCGCAGAGCTCAGCACAGAGCAAGCTGCACCTCAGCATGCATGACAGCCAACACTTTCTCCTGCAAAAGCATCGCTTCCCATGGCGTCTCGTGTGTTTTTTCCCCTCGAGTGTACAGCCAAGGGACTGCACGCTCTCGAACACACAGCTCAATTACTGAAAGCTTTGGAGAGTCATTAAAAATGCTGTTTTGCTAACAGCTGAAATGCATTTTGATGTGATTTGGTTTGCTTGTTCATAAAAAGCCACTCATGGAGTTGTCATTGCACTTTCTGTTTAAAAAGCTGACTTTCAAATTAACCAAGAGGAAGGCAGAGTTCAGCACTGCCCAAGCCTGTTTCCAAAAGAAAAAAAACCCAACACAACCCCACCACACACACCTCCCCCCTCCCAGCATGTGCGGTAAGGACAGACAATAAATTCTTTATATTGTTACATACGGAGGGAATCAGGCTATGAGGGTAAAACATCAGCCCATTTCCCAGGACGCCCCCCGCCACCCAGCCCGTCTTTGGTCGGATGTCAACCCTTCAGTCTGCTTACGATTTTGCCAAACCAAAGAGTTTTCCTCTGGAGAAGGGACTGAATCAGACTAAGGTAATTTTCTTTGCTGAGATAAAAATGTGAAGCTGGCTCTCAGCAGCTGGGTAGACTCTCATCTTTTCCTGCTTTGCTCACAGGGCAGGTTTATATTGTGACCCAGAGTTTTATCACCTTTTTTTTTTTTTTTTTTTTTTTTTTTTGTTGTGACTGACGCTACGTTGACCATCTCATCTCATCAACTCAAATGCATGTAAGAGTAGTTTGCTCTTTATAGTTTTAAAACTATAAAGATGACAAGGAAATGCTAGCATGCTGTACTCAGACACTGGCCACATCCATCCCTCACCTCCATGGTGTGTATCTCTACTGAACACGGAAGATTCAACTCATCGAGTCCTTGCACCAACTGAAGCAGGTCTGGTATCCAGCAAACGCTTAAAGCTCCTTCTGGCTATGGGGCAGAGGTGTCTTCTGGCTGAGGAGCTGCGCCATACCACTGTCACGCTTCAAAATAAGTTTTTTGGAGATTTTTCAAGGTCAGACTTCACCATTTATGAACCAGCAATTAGCTGGAAGCAGAAAGTAGCCCTGGTTTTCCATCACTCTGGAGACAGTGTGGTGTCTCCTAGAGCTCGGGTTAGCATCGACCACAGTGAATGGCAACAGGCTGTTGAGGTTCGATCCATCTAACCTTGCTGTATTCTTTCATTTTTAAACCTCCCACAGTCATTTCCTTGCTGTCGTGGAAATAATGGAGCCAGCAATGGATTGCTCCCCTCTCAAGCGCAGGGTAATGAACAAGCTTCAGAAACATTTGATATTTCCATGATGTGAAGCATCAATGGCCACAGAGAAAACCGTACCCATTTTTGCAGTACTTAATTTACTGTCACGAGCAAGCGATCTGTATGAGAGAGCAGGCATAACGCTGATACACTTTTATTACCCTGGCAGGAGCTACATTATTGTTTTCTGTTTTCACATTTCTTAGCAACAACATTTTTTTGTTCATGGGTTTCTTCATAGGAGCTCGGCTGAAATTCTTTTTATGTTGTACCCAATTTACATGCTGACGTACATCAGCCTGTCCACGAGCAAGAGCCTTGCTTTCTGCCTGAAAGCCTGCTGGCAATTACTAGTGTCTTCTGCTGATCCATCACTCCTCTGGCGCTGGAAAAGACAAACCTCGCTGCCTGGTGGAGGCAGCCCATCCTGGGGAGCAGCTTGGTCCCTGGCAGTCCCCGACACGCTGGGTGCTGTTGCAGCGAAGGAGGGTCTGGAGCTAATAGGTACGGACTCGTGCTCCGACCATCACTTCTGCGTGCCAGCCCAGAGACCCACAGCCCCGCCCCAGCCAAGAGAAAATCATCTTTAAGTACCACATGAGTATACAAGGTAGGATGAGCTGTGATGCTTTAGCATAGGCTAAGACCTATTCTAAAAATCTCTCTCAAAAAGGTCTTTTCTGTACTTCAGTGGCAGTTGAACTCGTTTCTGCGTGAGGTTGTGCTGGTTTAGTTCACACTTCCGCTGCTCATCTGCTCACCACAAACCCTTCAGAGCCACCCTTTCCTTTGCCCATGAGAGATGCTCTTTCAGCACCAAAACTCAACCTTGAAGCTACATCCATAATCCCAACCCTCGGCTCTGCAATCACAGGCAGGTTTACGAGACCCCTGGGGAGAGTTTGAGGTTCAGGATACGGTGGGGTCAGTTCATCAGCTGCCGGTGTTTCCTCTGCCTGCGCTGGCCTCACTCACCGGGGTCCCACCAAGGTGGCGTTTCCCTGTGTGCTGCCCATGGGGAGGTTTGCATCCCCTGCCCGCTGCCTTTTAGTGCTTGAGCCGGGTACTTACTGTGGCTGTAGGTCTGTGGCCAAGCAGACAGATGGACAGACAGATGGATGGACAGGCTTACTCACTGCACAGCCCTTGCAGCCCCCAGGGAAGGGGCCCAGCCCATCCTAGTGCCACCGGCAGAGCCCCTCCAGCGCTGGGACCTGCCTGCAGATATGGAGCAAAGCAGAAAGCTCCCCAAAAGAAACCTCACTGCGGGACCTGCCGCAAAGCCTCGTGTTGAGAGTCTGGGACGACCCGGGGCTCCCCACCGCTGTGGAGCCGTGCTCCCGTGCTCGTTTGGCTCCCGAAGAGTTAAGGTGGTTTTTGTAGCCCTTATCCAAGGATGATTTCACTGGGTGACTGGCTGTGCCGGGAGAGGAGAGCATGCTGCTCCTGGCAGCTTGTGTGAGGAGTCCTGGCATGGTGCACACTCTGGGGCTTCCCCTCTGCCTGCTCAAGCCCAAGTTGTAGCAAAAAAAAAAAATCCCCTGGTTGCAAGTTTGTGTTCATATAGTGGTGGTTGCAGAGTAATGTCAGTGGCGTGTGTCAGGTAAAGGCTAATGCCTTGGTTCCCAATGAAACTCACTGGCTGCAGCCCAAACCGTGCTCCTGGAGCAGGTAAAGCACCGCAGCCGCTCGGCCCTTGCGACCCCTAGCAGGAGAGTGAAGGCAGGCCCACCTGCATTTGGGTGCTGCTGCTGCTCTTACCCAACGTCAGCATCCCCCAGTGCTGGGCTGCAGCCCAGAAATGCCAAAACACCCATACCTGGCATCTACGAGTGGTCCTGACTTTTTTCCCAGCTTCTGCTGGTCCCGCGGCCATAAGACACGAGATATCTGTGAGAGGCTCCCCCACATTTGGGCACATCTGGGCACACCACCAAGTGCCTGCACCTGGCCTGGCCCCCAGCCCAGCTGCTCCCACAGGTCCTGTCTGCCCATGTGCAACTCCAACGTGGTCGGGAAGGAAGCCACCACCAAGCACCCAGCGAGGATGTGCCAATCAGGAAAGAGAGAATAAATGTTATTTATATGCCACGGAGATGGCACGTTTCAACAACAGGAAAAATAAAATAGAAACCGGGTTAAAAAAATCTCTTGGAGAAAGGATGAGCATAGAGGGTTCACCAACACACAAAACTAGGGCAGGGATCTGAGATGGCCCAGAGATCTGAGATGGGGGATGGATCAGCTCTCATCCCCCAAGGGCGGAGATCTCTGTAACACCACAAAGATAAATACAACCGGGAACTGTATCATTAGAGGAGCCTTAAGCTCCCATATATAGCCTGGAAAGAGACTGTTGCTAAGAATAGTGGGGCCCAGATATTCCACAATATGAGAGCTGACAGATTTCTTCCCAGCACTAATGGGATGTGAGGCTATTTTAAACTTACCCTGGTAAGTAGTCAGGGCGTTAACGAAGAGCTGGTCCTAGAAAATAAACATGGATCAAGAGGTCCCGGGTTTGGGCTATTTCAATTAAATGCAGAATAAACACAAGGAAGATTATTACGAAGGTGTCCCTTCCAAAAGCACGAACAGAGATGTTAACGATAGGAGCCAGCAAAATCAACCAGCTTGCAGCATCCTGAGCCGTGACCCCAGATGAGGCGGGATGTGAAACCAGTCGGGATGGCGTTGTGGGGCAGCGGGGACTGCCACTGCTGCCAGCGCCTTCCCCTCCCTCGATCACCCGCTTGCTGGGGACCCCTTGTCCCAGCCCTCCCCCTGCATCCCTCGGTCTGCAGGGACCCTCGGTCCAACAGCAGTACCAGACCCCCACCCTAAAACCCCACTGAAAGCAATGGAAATTTTTCTGTTGGCTGGGTTGGGCTTTGGCTGAGGCTACATTCATTTAGACTAAGCAACCCCCATTTTGTAGCAGTATCTGCAGTGTTTTTCAGTGATACTATAGCAGAAATACACTATTCCCCTGTATTTTTTTGGAATTAATGAACAGTGATGGCAGCACATCTGAATAACGTCTTTAATGTGCAACAACCAGTACGTAAAGTAACACGCACTTCATGGTCAGATTCCAGTTTTAAAAAGAAATGACACGGTGGAAGTGTTACATTGACAAGTATATAGTGGTTTCAACATTATTTTCTTAAAAATAAAAATACATCACATCAGAATATCGCATACAAAAAGTAGAATTTGCCCTAAAATAAAATTCTATCAAATCATTAAAAAAATTACAAAAGTAAAATGCATACAAACTCCAGTAAAATTGAACAGTCTTACAGGTTGAGGATAGTTTACAAAGATGCTGTCCAACATATAAACCCCTCTTCTTTCTCCATATGTTCATGCAGTTCAAAAAACCCCAACCGTTAGGTGCATCACATAATTAAAAGCTGTTTTTTTCCACCTTATCAAGTACTTGTTTCTAAAATGCACAGCGGAAGACGTTAAACTTGGTAGGAGAAAAAGAGATTTCAACCTAGCAAATATCACAGTCAGAGAAAATAAATGTATCTGGAAAATACATCGTTGTACTGGGGGGGAGCAGCAGCCGGCAGCCGCCCGCCCGTGGGGACGCCCCGCGGCTCTGCTGGGCTTGCTCAGCCCAGGTTATGGGTGGGAGCAGAAAGATCGGGGCACGCAGGAGGTGCAGGCAGGACAGGTGCAGGCAGGGGCCGGGGTGAGGGAGCCAACTCTGTTTTCGCATCATGGCTTTGATTGCACATACAGGACATCCAGAGAGGATACAGCCCGGGGGCACCGCACCCCCCTGACCGCCCCAGGCAGACCGGCTCTCCAAGCACCCCTTCCCTAAACATAACCATTTCCCACCAGTTTGTTAATGTAACCTGTACTGCCAGAGGGGTTTTCTGTCTATACAGTACATACTGTCTAGGGCTCATAGATTACTCTGGCCAGGCACAGAAAACCAGGTTCTGCGTTCCCCACAGAAGTTTCAAGGCTGAGGACACGCAGCCCATTAAAAAGGGCATTTCCCAGGCCCTGCTCCAGCCCGTCCCTCACAGGGTCCCCAAGCACTTCCCAGCCCTGACCGCAGTGTGTCCCTGCCTGGGGAGGTACATGGGGCGTCCCCCTCCCCTTTTACAGGTGGGGAGAGCAAGGCACCCCATGCATGAGCAGCCGTTCCCCAAGCTCCCGAGCAGCTCTGTAACAGAGCAAGGGCAGCGCCCAGGCTCTCGCTACCCCCCCCAGCGTCACACAAACCTGCACATCCCCTCTGCAAAGGAAAACATGGGGTTTGGGGCTTTTTTGGCTTTTACAGACAGATGGACTAAGGTTGGAGAAGTGGCCTGAGCCTAAAGGGAAAAGCTCCCCATAAAGAAAAAAAAGGATTTGCTCATGGTATTTTCTTCATGTAGAGATACAAAGTGAGTGCAATGAGTCTGTCCAGATCTAACAAGCGGAGAAATCACATGGGGGTAGCTGGTGGGGAGAGAGACTGTGGAAGGAAGAGCTGTTATTGCAGAGACCAAGTCCCGCCTGCCTTCTCTGCCACACCTTGGAAAACCAGCGCCTCTACGCCGTGTGCCACAGTCATAGCTGTTCCTGTGGCACAAATCATGTCACAAACATAAAACGAAGCTCAGAACCTCATCCTTCAGGAAGTAAAAAATGACTCTGCTAAAATCAGGGTGCAGAAGACATCCCTCCTGCACAAATAACCCAGGCGCTCACCAACGTCACAGCTTCTGGGCCTCCTGGCTGCAGCACTTCCCTTCTCCCCCTCTGCAGCGATCGCTGCCCCCCGGCACGGGCACGAAGCTTCCCGCAGCGCTGCTGGGGGTTGAGCAGCGGCAGGAGGAGTGCCGGGGCTGCGGGAGTGGGTCCACACTCTGGGCAGGCACCAATTGCTCCAAACACATTGCAATCCCAAGGAAAAGGCAGCAGCCAGCACATCTGCGCAAATATTTGCTTTTGCTTGTCAAAACTTTGGACAGAGTTACATTTCTTCCTCTATTTATTAGTTTCATCTGTGTTGAAACACAAACTGCAAAAAATATAAGCTGATTGACATCATCTTCTCACTTTACCGGGGCTGCCGTCTGCTCTGTGGCAATTCCCCTCTGCCATCTGAAATGACGCTCCTGGAGGAAGCAAGGCAGATATTCCTGTGCCACCTACAACCCACCTCGCAGCAGTAATGGCTGCAGGGAAATGAATGAAGCCTGTGTTGATACTTGTCACCTCCCCCACACAAAGCGGTAAGTCTGGAGGCTGTCTCTCCATCGGAAGGGAGGCAGCAACCACGAGGAGGCTTTTCCCCCCTACACGTGCTCAGCCCGACGCTGGGACCCACATCCCGGAGCCATGGAAGATGATGATGAAGTTCTCATTCATTTTGGCAGGGTCAGCCTTGCGCAACTGCGCATCCACGAGCGCTGCTGCCCCCTCGCACACACACCCCACGTCCCCGCTCCCCAGGCCTGGCGCTTTAACAATGCTGAGAATAGTGGCACCAACATCAAACACCAAATCGATACCAAATCCTAATGCATGCTTTCATACCAGCGTAGCAGTTGTCTTGCCAAATCGTTACAATGATCCAGACTTAGTCTGAAAGAAAACCCCAAAAACCTAATGAAACATAAAACCATCTTTGTCACAGATAATTATTAGTATTTGCAAGTGACCCAACAGAAGAAATGAAGATGAAAAACTAAAACCCTGCTGTCGTAGCATTACAGGATGGTTATAACCACTGTGCAAACGGTATAATTCCCATTCATATTTCAGTCAATCTTCACAATTAAATAGCACTTCCCTTTCTAGTAACAGACAATATATGCGTATTAATTCAGCTTGTTTATATTGCAGTGTAAGGCTATGCAGTCACTTGCTAAGTTTACTGTAGAACAAGCCAGGCATTAACATCCCTGTCATCACAAAACTTCACATTTTATACGGATTTGATGAACTCCATGCAATATTTCAGTGCTGAAATGCCCTCTGGAACCTCCCTCCCCTTACTCAATCCATCAGCCTGGTGCTCCCCTGAGTTACCAATGCAAACGCTGACGCAGCCTGGGGTTTTCCAACCTACTCCAAGATTAAAGACATCCCACTCCCATTCATTCCAGCTCTGTCAGATGGTTGGGAATAACTCCATGATGCTATGAACCTGAATACGTAACATGCACGGTGCCTATCAGCTTGGCCTCTCCAGGTGTGGGAGCTAAAACTCTAAGTTTCAGGCAAATTATAGTCTGCTCATAACAGACTATCTGCTCACATATGTGCAAAATCCTTTGGGTCTGCACTTTCTTCCAGCTTGCCTGATTTTCTAAAAAAAAAAAATCACCATTTTTATGCATATTAAGTAGACGGTCGGCCAACCCATCCGTCTAGAACTGGCTTGGGAACGGGGAAGCTCTTCTCCAAACCCCCTGCACGGACTCCGGCTCAGGGGAGCGGGCAGCCATGCGGGAAGGCGAAGGAATCAGAAGGAAATTAATGGATAACAGCAGTGACGAGAGACAGTAAACAGTGCCGTAAGTGGAGCCTACATCTCCTAACCCTGAGCTTCCTCATTAGCAGCATGAAAGCTAGCACAGCTCCACAGCTCACAAGAAAAAAAGCGAGCAGCACTGGAAGCTGAACCGATAGTTGTTACCAAGCCAAGCAGAAACCTGAGGAGCAGCTCATACTTAAAATGAAGAACTATTAAAGAGAGAGCCGTCACTACAGAGCATCCTTCCTAGCGTTTTCAATATGAAACATAGCACAATTACTTGTATTTTAGGGGGCTCTGTGCTGCTGGGAAAAAAAAAAATGTTCTTCAGGGCCCTGAACTTATGGACCATAAAAAGAAGCAAATATTGTGACTGCCCAGGGCACCTTCCTCTGCTGGTAAGTCACAGCCCAAGCAACAGCCAACATCGGCTACTCTGCGGCAGTGCAAGGTAATGCCTCATTTAGATAAAAACCCCTGTTGCTACTGACTCAAAAGCTATAGAGAGACTTACAACTTTCACCAATAAGAGAAATAATAACTGGTTTGAGCCTGTTCTGCGCTACTGCCAATTGTATCAGCATTGCTTAGGGCTCTCCCTGCGGTCTCAAACTCTGACTCCCAATAAAGTGCGGTTATCCTGACAGCTCGGACCCTTGGTAAATCCAAAGGTGGACCTAGTGATAACCCATATCCAAGAAATATTCCCACAGGTTCAGCTGGGTTACTGACATGAAATGGACTGCTCCTCCAGAGAAGGATGCTGCTGCTGGGCACAGATGAGGATAAAATATTTTTCAGAGATCTCAGCAAGCACCTTTGCAACCCCCACCTCCGTCCCGAGCCAGATGTGCTAATCTAATAAAATCCTAAGGCCTGAACATTGTGTGTGTGGAATACAGCAGCGTCCTGCACAACTTCAAGTAATTTGGGAGCCATCCTTTGGTTTTCACTCAGGCAGATTTCCATCAGGCTTGCTGGGAACTCTGGTTGAGCCCCGACTGCAGAACGGTGCCTGCAACCCCCCAGTGCAGGTCTCCAGCAGAGCCCTGCCGTGCCACTCAGCTCTGGATAACATCTCTATTTTGGTGCAGAGGCATCGAGGGCTGTAATTAAGACCACACGCTACAGTGCCCACGACAGACACAGAAACTTCTACCAAAGCATCAAAGTTCAGGAGAGCAGTGAGCAATTCACACCAGCTCAGCAAAACAATCAGCGGGGTT
This sequence comes from Fregata magnificens, assembly GCA_013389945.1. NCBI lineage: Eukaryota > Metazoa > Chordata > Aves > Suliformes > Fregatidae > Fregata > Fregata magnificens. The sequence continues at coordinate 256,897 of WAAD01036263.1, read as the reverse complement.
TAAAACAAGATGTTCACTCTTCTCCCCTGACTGTATGGAGAGTCTGCATCTGGCACCACTGACAAATATTTGGAATTGTTCAATGCTTTCTGGAACAGAAGCAGAATAGGTTATAGTCTGAATATTGCCTAAAGTGCTTCTCCATCTTAAAATAGTCAGGACAGTGAAAGGATTAGAAATCTCTGTCACTCGGGACAGTGCCTGAGCTGTGCAATTTTAATCTTAATATAGCTACAGTAAATTGCAGCAGCAGAGCTCCGAAGAGCTATCCGAGCTTGCCGTTCTGCCATGACAATGCAACTCCAATCAGACTCTTGGCAAGCAATCCTTGGTTTCAGAAGACAATAGGTAGCAGCAGCTACTGGATACTGAAACTATTCCAGGCACTAAAACATAGTAAAAAGAAGTTGGACAGTTAATACCATTCATCTGAAAAATGGTAAGAGGATGATGCCAGCGGTTCTGAATGCGCTGGTTAGATTGATTTAGTTATCCGAGTGCAGGTTAGCTCCATTTCTACAAAGAGTCTGCTCCAAGACAGAAAAGATCATTTAGTAGCTGATATAGGCAATGAGCTAAGTCAATTTTCTGTTACTACAGTAAATACATCCATTGCTCTGAAAACAGAAAAGCAGGGAACAGCTTGTTTTATTTTACTGCAGATACACTCCTGAGTTGAAGGTATTAGTGGCGTATTCTCTCTGCAAAAGGAGAGCAGACAGAATGAACGGATCCGTGTCTGAAAGGCAGTGCTCAGTTCAGGGTTTATTTGAGTGAGTTTCCAGTGTCGGTGTCACCCCAGGGTGGCAGGGAAGAGCCCCGCACAGGAGCAAAGGGCCTTTGATTCAGACTTCTGCAGACGCAGAACCCTGCACACCAGCCTCCTCCAACACGTGCACACACCCCCTGCGATGAAATTGCTACAGCAGGACATCATTCACCCCCTGAAAAAAATTCATGTCGCAGACAGCGTATGTATGCGTTTCCATTCATGGCAGTGACTGGTTTAGTTACCAACAGTGGCATACCACCATCCGGAGACATGATTACCTAAAATAAACCTATGTAAACACATACCCTTATATAACTTATATATAAAAGATATATATATAAGTTTTATTTGTGTATACATAGATATAAATACACACACACACACAAACACACACCCCTAACACAAAGCACAGAACACACACATGGAAATACTGTAAATGATGCTGAACTGAAATCTAAGAATGTAATTAAGAAATTATTAGCAGGTTTAAAATTGAGTTAAAAAACTATTCGAAGTGTCTTTAATATTTATGTTCAAGTAAGGGCCAGAATGACCACAGATTAGTACTGATAAAAAGAGCTGGCATTATATTTCCCATATTATGCCAAAACTCATGAGTTATTTCTCATTGTCAAACTCATTGTCATTTCGCCATCAGGGCACCTCATCAACTAGAAAGACTTTTTTTTAGGAAACAGTGATTTTAAAGATGTGGGTTAACAAATGATATTGTTTATGCACCCTCAATCATGAACTAATCCTAAAAACCACGCACACCTTGGAGTATCAGAAGAGAACCAGTGGGACTCGCACATCCACACCCACAGTATTCAGTGGCACAAACAGGACTTGACAGTAAAAAAGGCAGTACTGGAGACGAGGGATGAAAAGGTGACACAGTGGTGGCCTTTAAAACAGCAACATTTACCAAGAGTGACTCTCCAGTACACTTCTGAGATACCACAGATGCTCCGTGTTCAGGAGATACAGAACCATGGTGGTATTTCAGCGGCGACTGTGAGTGCAAGCTGGGTTTCAGTGGCAGCTAAAGCTATCGTTTATATGTGCTCAAGGGTGATAACAAACACCTCTAACAATACTGTAAGGATTGCTTGGGATATTTAGTATGGCTAAAAACCCTGGTACCAGTGTCTTATATCAGAAATCACTTTATTAGAATGTAAATGTAGTGTACAAGCACCAAATCGTTTTAGCTTAACTGTTTAATGGACTTTCATTATATAAATGACTAGCAATTTAAAAGAGAGATCTTTAAAAAAAAAAAAGATTTTTGTTTTCCTTTTATCTTTTTTTTTCCTTTTGTTAAGATTATCCACTATTTCTATTCTGATAGAAGACTCCGAAGATTACTGGTACCCCGGTGTGTACAACCTTGAGTCGGCACACACGCACACACACGCACGCACACACAACTGTACACCTCACTGCTACATCAACAGCCTTTTAAATAGAGAGCCCCAGCTCTGACACTGGGACCTGTACATCAGATATATTCTCTTTGTGCATTTCGGCATCATTATCACCACTCAAGTTCGACGTTTATCGCAAATCAAGGTGGTCTTGAACGTAAGAACAGCCTGTCCCTCACCCTCTCTAATAAAGCCATGATTAAGTCTTGTAATTTCTTTGTTTTTCCGCTGTTCAGCCTTGCAAATCCAGGCAGATGTGCAGACTGCAAAGCTGACTTCCAGTCTCTTCCAACCCCTCACCAGTCTGGCGTTATCACACAGAGACGACGACATCAAGATAGAGTCTGTCGTAGGACTCGCGGAAGCACAGGATGAGGAGCAGGCTGAGCAGACACGATCCTGGCAGGCACCAGTTGAACCAGGAAACCTCTGTAAAGCAGAAAACAGACCCAACCTCAGAGTTATCAAACATGTTCCGTGTTTAAAGCGACCAAAACTTTGATTGATGGTGGGTTTGAAGGAAATTGCTGTGTTCTGAACAAAATCCTGACAGCTCTCAATCAATAGACAGTTAACGTGGTCTNAACCAATGCCTCCAGTTAATGTTAATCCTCCTTATTCAACCTGTCAATGGAGAGAATGGGGAAAAAAAATAAAATCTCTCCTTGCTAACGGAGAACAAAGCACTTCCGAAGACTACTCATTAGTTCTTTGATTTCTATGGATCGAAAACTAAAACAAATTAAAACCGTAAGAAGCAGCAAGATTTGATTTCAAATCAAACCTGCTACACGGTATAAGGAGGGAAAACCAATTCCTCAGAAGAAATTTGTGAGTAGTACAATCAATTCCATTTAAAACTAGTTGCACAAACAGCTCCTCAGAAGCCTCTTTTCAGCTGTTAGACATAATGTACTGCTCTTAAAAGCCTGTGTTCCACGTTCAAGAAATCCTATCATCTGATATTTGACTACTAATTAGCAGTTGTATTCAAGTTTTTTTTTTTTAAAATAGTGCACCACAATTTTCTTTTTTTTTTTAAATCTGTGAATTTACTGAAGAAACATTAATGTTACTGGAGATGGTGTTTTATTTCTTTTTTTTTTTTTTTTCAAGTTTCCTTTACTATTATGATTTATTTATTTTTATGGAATCTAAACTCTCCCTCAAGGTCTGAGTTAATCAAGGCAAGACTTCAGCACTGCTACTTTCTTAAATCTGTAATTTATNTTCAAATCAAACCTGCTACACGGTATAAGGAGGGAAAACCAATTCCTCAGAAGAAATTTGTGAGTAGTACAATCAATTCCATTTAAAACTAGTTGCACAAACAGCTCCTCAGAAGCCTCTTTTCAGCTGTTAGACATAATGTACTGCTCTTAAAAGCCTGTGTTCCACGTTCAAGAAATCCTATCATCTGATATTTGACTACTAATTAGCAGTTGTATTCAAGTTTTTTTTTTTTAAAATAGTGCACCACAATTTTCTTTTTTTTTTTTTAAATCTGTGAATTTACTGAAGAAACATTAATGTTACTGGAGATGGTGTTTTATTTCTTTTTTTTTTTTTTTTCAAGTTTCCTTTACTATTATGATTTATTTATTTTTATGGAATCTAAACTCTCCCTCAAGGTCTGAGTTAATCAAGGCAAGACTTCAGCACTGCTACTTTCTTAAATCTGTAATTTATACTGCTAAAACAAAAAACACAATTTATATTACACAATGCAAAGGACAAAAGTCAGAAAGCCTAAAAAATCAACCTTCCAAAACCAGTAACCTTCAACAACACCCTCCCGCATCCACCAAAAAACCTTACAGATTTGTTTAGGCAGTAATCTTATTAAAACCTTAGTAAAATTTTCCTAGGCTTGGAGAAGACCATGTTTTGTGATGCCAGAAGTCAATAGGCAAATGCTTTGCTATTATTTTCCTTATAATACTCTTGCTTAATCGGATTAAACAGACTTTAACCCAAATATCCTAAAAGACCAGAATTTAACTTGTGAATCCTTCATGTCTTTTGTAATCCAGAATTTGTGACAGCACTGGCGATACATGCTAACACATCGATCGCGTGAAGCTAAAGGTCGATTTGCTTTTGGTTTTGCCTTGGAAGTCCCTGCAGAAAAGGTGAAGGAAACCGCATCCAGAGGCTGCGACTTTGGGTCTCAGGGCACAGCACTAGCAGGGAGGCCGAGCTTTAGAAAGGTTTACATCCCCACCGTACTAGCTGGACCAAAATCTTCAGCACACTGGAAAGTTTCCAGTTGGCTCTTTCACACCCTTTGCAATATCAGAGTACCAGGAAGAAAAAGAGAGAAATCCGAATTAAAACTACTAAAGATTATTTGGTCTCAAAAGCAAGAGGGACAAGATGAATTTGACTGAGTTCTGGTTTATCTGTAAGCTTCTTAAATGCCATTAGAGGATGTATTTGAATCAAATGAAAGACAAATGTTTAAGATCATTATCTACCTTCTAAAGAATTTTTTAATCAAAGGAGCCAAAAGCACCCCCTGGCATTGATCCCCCCCAGTGACCACACACGCTCTCGTACTTTTGATCATTTGCGATACTTCGTCACGGAGAATGGATCATCCTAAGCACAAATGACTTTTTGAATTTTTTTTTTTTCTTTGAAGAAATAGGGAAAATATTCCAAGTGTATGGATATACTAATTTCAGGTTTATCCTTACCAGCATTTACTGATATCTGCTTGGGAAAGAAATACTAGAGACAAAAAATGGCCCCAAATACCCTATTTATGAGGGAACGAGTTCACTTCCTTATAATTCTTCATTCATAAGTGAGACATTGTATCCCTATCCTCAATTATTAAGTAATTCCGAACATGGGATTATTACTCTGAAAAGTGCTGAAAAAATTCTCAGAATATTCTGCATAACCTTTTCAGCTCAGGTTGGAACAGAGTTCACACCGATTAATATTAATCATAAAAGCATTCTTTAAAATCTAGAGACTAAATATCATGCCACCTGAGCCTAGCAGGGATGGAATTCAGATTTTATAATGATGCTGTTCAATGTCAGTATAAAAAAAAAAAAAAAACCAAAACCCAACAACAACAACAAAGAAATAATTTCTCTCAGTTTGTGTTCACAGACCACAGTCTGGAACGGGGCCGTTAACCTGCTTGTGATTCCCTGGCAGAAAGACACACAAACCACGCTGAAAATTTGCCCCAGGCTGTAACTTTCATAATTTCAAGCACGATTCATTCTGAAATTTGTCAGTCTCCTCTTGGTTACAAAACACACCATCTTAAGAAGTACATGCACTCATGATAATATACAAAAGCTCCCAATTTCTAATGCTTCCAAAGCAAAACACTGCTTTACAAAGCTTGCATCATGAAGCAAACGTTTACCACAACAACAAAATACAAACCAAAAACCTGCATCTTTGAAAATCATTAATAAAGACCATTTCCCTTTTAAAGCAAGATGGGTTCTTATTTTACAGCTTAGAGTAATAATATATATAATAGTCTACTAAATAGCAAGTTGAAAGTTAGAATTATGAATTATGAGGAAGCAAATAATACTCAAAAGATGAGAAAGTCTGAAGAAGTTGATGAAAAAACCCACTGTTCTGCCTTATTAGGCCACTACATTATCTAAAGGAATGAGTATTTCATCTTTGAGCAGTGGTCAAGAGACGCTCTCTCCCCTGCAACGGTATGTCCAACCCACCGAACGGAGCTGACCGTAAGTGGGGCATTTCTGCTCTGCCCCTCCTGGGCAATACAGTTATACCCTGAAGCATGAGACGGGATTAGCTTTATTGTGGTTTTGAACACCCATAGATAACAAACAACATTAATGGTCACATTACCCAGGCCTTTATAAAAATATGATGACAGTGTGTATCTTGATGGTTCTGGCTACAGCAAATTCTAAGTAGAATATGACTATATACATCTTGCACTAAAGCATTTCATTTTTATTAGCATGCATACAGAAAAGAACAATTAAAGTTCTTCTCCCTTGCTGCTACATAGAGGGAGTCAAACATTTGATTATTAACAGAATTCATATGTGCAAATCCTCCCTTTACTGACAAGGGTATGTCTTCATGGAGAACTATATTTTCAAAGTAGCTTATATTTCCTACCTGTATGGTAAAATGTGAGGAAAAACAAAAGCACTCCCATAAACACATTACTCAAAAAGGTGACAACTCCGCAGGTAATTCCTTCTGGAACAGGGTAGACTGTCTCCACAAAGAGCTCAAAGAATATTGGTACGCTGCTGTTGAGGAATATACCCAACAAAATGCAGGATGTGTACAGTGTAGCTATAAAAGAAACAAAAACAGTTATTAATTTCACACTGGCATTTTTTCACCCCTATTCAGAGCTGCCAAGAATACTAATACTTCGGTAACCGAAAAGTGCATAAACTTATTTTTATCCTCTGTGTATCATAAAGCATACCACATCCCACTAGTTTTAGGCCGAATGCATGCATTAATTTGGAAAAAAATTAGAAACACACTGATTTATTTATTTTTTTTTTAAACAAAACCCATGAAGACACATTCAGAGATTTGGAATTCACTTGGAAGTAAAACAAACAGAACAAAATTATGAATGCAAAGTATCACCTACAGTTTGATTTACCTCTGAAATGAACAGGAACCATTGTCCTATACACAATTAGGACAGGGAGCAATTAATGCATCAAATGGGAAATGGACATGGATTAACCTTTTGACTTAGCTCTAAACGTCAAAACTAATTTTGCTTCTATTTTACAAATAAATGCCAATGATCTACCAGATATCAAGACATTAGTATTCCTCATGGCCTGAGCTGCAACATGTTCAATCCCTTTTGGCTTCAAAAGGAAATGAAGGGCACCCGGCGCCTGGCAGGAACAGGACATATTTGATAATGCAGATTATTCACCGCTGTACAACAAAGTATTTTTCTTGGACGAACCAACAGAAGAATACAGACAGTACTTCTTCAGTAGCCTCAGATATTTTGTTCTACAGTTTCTGACACTGCCAAATACTTTACAGTGCTCAATATCTTCATAGAGATGCTTAATATGCCTATATTATCTATTAATAAACCTATTATATCTATTTCTGAAAAAAAGAAAACTTCAGAAGAATTTAGTACCTGTTTAGAAATGTAAATAAGTCTTTGCTAAGCGCTGTCTTGGGAAGGGGAAGATTTCCCGACCTGCAGCCTCAACAACCTGAGCTTACTGATCAAGTAAAAAGTATAAGGAAACGATTAGAAGGCTTGGGAAAAAAAAAAAGAAAAGTTTGGAATATTTTCTGAAGTTTCCACCAAAATTACAAGAAAACGTAAAGAAAAATTTTTCAGATGCAAAAGTGTTACCCAGTCACAGGGAAATTATTTATAGCATCTTTTCACTGCAGTATGGTACAAAATCCTTAGACAACTTTTTTTCATATGGATATATATGTTTATATAAAATAGAAACTGCATTTTCAGTTTAATTTACGTTCTTCTGTCTTGGAAAGGGGAGAACTGAAACAGCTCTGTTTCATCTTCTGTTAAGCATTGCTCAATCTTTCAATTGAGAAACTGTTCAGAAGCAGAAAACTTCCAGCTTAAAAAAAAATTTAAAAAAAAAGAAATCACTGTTTCTTAAAATATGAAGAATCATGGAAAAGAGACAAAGGCATTAAGAAGCAGAAAGGGCTATCTATCAGATCCTCCATTCCATGTGGTTTGCTTCCAAGGCACAAAGACATATTTCTTTCTCTACAGAGGATTTGCCTGGATAGGAAAAAGAGGACAGAAGACTCAGCCAGAAAGATGATACAGATGGCACGACTTCAGGAGGGACAGCTGGCCCCCACTTATTTTTTAAACATACCAGAGCGTTCCAAGTTGTGAAGAAAAAAAGAAAGAAAGAAAAAAACCCCAAATAAACCATTATAACTTTTTCAACTCTCAAGTTCTGTTCTATAAACTGCAGAATAAAAGTCAAAGAAATGGATGCCAGGCATGTTCAAGAGTTCTCAGAGAGGAAGGAAAAAAACCAAACCAGTGTTAGGATGCTCTTCCTAATGGGCTCTTCTAGCTAACACCGAAGAACTGATGCCCTAGTTACAAGAGCCATAGATTTTTGCTGCAAGTCCTCACCAGTATTTAAAATTTCATGAACCTCTCTTTGAATTCCTGTTTACCTCAAACACGCCTGCGTATTGCTCTGTCTGTCTCTAACTGCTATCAGGTGTAGCCAGCAAATCTGAGCATTGCATTCAGCTATTTGATATTTTTGTGTTGGCTTGAGAAATCAACACAGAAATGAACGAGAAGTATATCTCAAGAGAAATGAACATCTGCCCCTCATTACACTCAATTAAAGGCATCTATAGATAACTACTTGTAACTTCAAGAAATTTTCAGAACTTTCCCCAAAGAAAAGGTGACATCCAGCAGTAAGTCTGTGTTAGAAACTCAAACAGTGAATATAGTCGTGAAGCTGGTGAAAGCCATAACGAGCACCATCAAAAGTGGAGCTGCACAGAGAGCAGCAGAAGCAATACCTCTACAGGAAGAATGAAACCTCTTCCATAAACAGTAACAGCCAGGAAAGGGGAATCATCTGCCCCTGAACAGAGACAATCTCTAGACGTATAATTTCCAGAAACTTAGATTCACTTGAGGTGAAGGCAAAAGTATGCATCTAAGTTTAGCAGCCATTTAAAAGACCAAGATTTCCAATTTTAGTCAACACGGTAGATGCAAAGGTTTCCATAAAACAAACAGAAGCCTTCAAAATAAATGTGAGTTTAAAATATGCTAGTTGAATTACACCATTGCTCATCACTTACTAAAATGTATTAAGACGACGAGACCATAAGCAAGTAAAGCACAACTCTGTACTTTAGAAACTACACCCTTACACTTCCTTGTCACTACGGTTTGCCTTAGTCATACATTTAGCAAATACACCCTCTGGCACACAACTCACACTTCCATACTACCATGAGCAAAGCAGCTTTAGCATTACCTTTTGTTTTCCCCAAAGGATTACCTGCCTCATGTGTGCACGCTGAAAACTGCCAGCTGAACACTAATGACAAAACCTCTGCTGAGATCACAGATAATACTTATAAAACAAGGTGTATGTATATGTACGCACATACGTGGAAACTAGTAAGAGGAAATGTCAAGGCAAAAGGACAGGCAGAATACAGTGTCCAGTGGATACCAGTCTAAATTCTAAGATCTAATGGAAATGACAGCTTTAACTGGTAAAGCTCAAAAAGCGGCCCTGAAAGTGAAGGAGATGTACACATCCGAAAGCCTACAGGGTTCTCTACCTAATGGGTACATACCGTAGTGATGGGAAAATATTTTTTTATTTCTTGTTTCTGTAAATCATCCATGGTCTTCCTGAGTGCTGTACAAATAAGCTTATTCCATTAACGTGGCAATTAAGTCACAAATGCAACTGGTCAACTAGACAGAAAGTCAAAAATAAGATACGTAGTTTCAGAAAAATAAGTTACAGGAAGAAGTCAAAGAAGAGTTCAAAAGTGGGTTTTGCCTTTTATTTCATACACTAAATAGCACATCTCATATTCCAGCTTGTGAGCAACAAGACACCATAGCAGGGAGAACACCACCTATTAACGGAGACCATTTACTTTCCATTACAGCGACCTTGCATTGAACGAACACAAACAATTACCATGATTTTATACTGCAGAAGAACAGCTGCTAAGGTTACAGCGACTGCTTTTTCAATTAAGACAATCTTGATGACAGTCATTGGAAATGAATATAAGGATACGAAAGCACTGACAAAAAAAAAAAAAAAAAAAAAAAAAAAAGAGATGATTTACCAAGAAGCTAACATTATGTCCTAAAGCCTAACAAGGGCAAACAACTAGCTTGGATAGGCATATGCTGAGGAAGCATGTCATGCTATTAGTATTAAAAAAAGATCATTTTTTCTTAGGAAAAGGAATTAACTGCCTATGAAGCTATGCACAAGTTTGCATACCGGAGACAGTGGCAGCTGTGGACATCAATAAATAATGGAATTGGGCTGGGTTTCTTTAAACTACTTTGACTAATGTAATGTTTTAAAGATGTTTGTGTGACTTAAGCAGCTATTTCACAGGTTGGCCACTGCAAAAAGAGTGGAAAAGGCAAAACACCTATCCGAAGCCCAGCTGCTTCAGAGAATTGGCCTGTAGCTGCCGTGGCAGGAGGCTCAGGCCGGGCTTCGTCATGTAATGTTCATGCTTGCGGTGTGAGGCAACTCATGCTATTCCCTCAGTGCTCATTCTTCTCCTGGCCAAGAGGGAAACAAGGAATGAAACATGCCTTGATAATAGCACTAGGGATGTTATCAGTTAGATGAAGCAAGGTACTGACTGGGGACTGATGGTGATACAGTGGCTTAGCACAACAAGGCGAAAAAGCGGTAAGAAGTTAGGTTCATTCCTGGCTTCTTATCCCCTGCAGGTCTTCAGCTACCGGATGGCAAATACATGCCCGTATCCCAGAAACAGACTTTCTCTTCTCCCAGCCACAAGCTGTGGCAAAAGCTTTACACCAAAAACAAAACCCCAAAAACACAAAAAAAACCCAAAAAAAGAATTAGGAATTCGAACAGGGATGTGACTTAAATGACGGCGTGCACTTGGTGTCCCCAGATGAGCTCTGACATCCAAACAAGTTCCCAGAACTTCCCACGATGTTCTGCAACATATTTAGCAATTTACTCTTAAATTATAACATCGCTAAATGTGTAACTACAGAGCCCAATCCAAACCCAAATGAAATAAATGAAAGGACCTCCACTGATGTAAATAGTTCTCATCAACCCGCTGGCGTGCACATCTTGGCTGATTTTTAACAAAGAATATGAAATACTACCATTTCTTTAAGAAAAAAGTATTTTGCAGATAAATTTACAAAAGAAACGCAGATACTCTAGAGCAGTATCAAGTGCAAGCAGGTGGTACAGTATCTTCTTCCAAAGTCCTTTGCCAGGAACTCTTGAACGCTGTACATTTTGCAACAGTTCTCTTCTCAGACAAACCGAGCCAAGACTCACGCAAATTTCATATGGATAAACAGGAAAGTAAATACAACTGAACATGTTCTCTTGGGTGCAGCATACAATTTAAAGTGAAACCTACAGGGATCTAGGGAATTTTGTTACTGACCATTGAAACAGCATCCCAAATGCCAAAATGAAAGGATAACACTTCACGTGGATGGCTGCTTTGTTGACTTTAGTACGTTAGTATCCCCACAAATGATCTCAACAATTCAAAGTTAGTTCCTATCAAACTCTCTAAAGTCTGGTAAAGTGGAATGAAACTTCCACATAAATTAATTCTTCCTACTGGCCATGGTAAGAATAGTCACGGAAGAAGTCCTCCTTAATTTTTCCATAAGAAATGTGACTCCCTCAAGGTAAGACAGTAATTTTTACTGTAATTCACTTACAGGAACAGAAAAACACAATAGAAGAAGGATCTCCCTGTAGTGCACGTTTATAACATCAATATGTTTCATTGCCTGGATTTCCATTCTGGCACACGCTGATCAAATTCTTATCTCATGGTATAGTTATGAAAGTAACCAAAAATCTGATCAAATTGGATTTGTTCTATATAATTCCCAAGAGAAAAGCAAGTGAAACTTGCTTTGAAAGCAGAGCATTCACTTTGAAGAACTAAAAAGTGAAGAAATTACTGAGTGAGCCTCAAAAAAAAAAGGGGGCCCCCCTGCAAATTATACAGCATTTGAGGCTTGCTATCAATGGATATTTAACGTGGCCAGATTTATAGATATTCATCCCTGAAATGCTCCTCCCAAATTTCAAGCATTGTACACTATTTAACAGTGGGTTTTTAAACTGTTTTTGAAGACAAAGGTCATTATTCCCATCTTACAAGTGGGAAAAGCACAACAGGAGCAGGGGTAATCATTTGCCCACAGCCATAAGCAGGTCAATGCTGAAGCTAGAAAAAGAAAAGTTTTCAGGCCACTTTTATCCTCTGGGTCGCCCTGCCTTCTACTTACCAAGCACATCTTGTTTATAGTAAAGAAATTAAACTCAAAGAATAAAACAACCAGTATTAGATAATTAACATATCTCTCTTTCAATACTGTGCTTTGTAGATGAGGACAGGGAGACAGATGTGTTTATACTGTTCAATCTGTTGAACCTGAAAATAAAGTGTAAGCTGCTTAACCTAAATATAGTCATCAACTCATGGAGTTGCCACCGTATTTAGAGTAGCTGCCATGCAGCACTAGAAAAGGTTTTGTAAAGCAAAATTCTGCTGAATGTGCTCATAAATATTAGAATATTCTTGATATGCTATGCTGAAAACATTCAATCCGAGCTGCGAGCAACTAGTGTTGCATATCAATTTTTGGAAAATGCTAGTATTTGTATCCAGAAATACTACCAGCAATACAAAGTGGCAAGATACTGAAACTGCCGTTACAATGCCTTACACAATTATTTTGGGTCAAAGTATCCCATTGTACATAAATTCACATAATTAAGTTCAGTACAAAGCAAACTAACAATGGACTTGGCACAGAGAAACAGATCACCAGCTGCATTGGGAATTCAATGGAGAAAACTATTTTAATGCTCAATGTGTACATAAGATTGTCTTTGAAACTTGCTGAAAAATGCAAAAAATATACATTAAAATTAAAATTTCTTAAAAGAAAATTCAAGCTTGCTTAAAATATAAACCGACTCCAGAATCAAGGGTTTTTAAGAGCTGTGATTAGCTGATGAGAGGTGTTTTAGACAGATGATATACTAGCGATGATGGCACTATATCGTTATTGCCTTGCTTTCCTCCCACCCCACCCCCCCAGAAGTTATACTTCACACACATGACTCCGAATACGCTTTCTATAAAATCTTTTGGAGATACATTAAGAAGTCAGCAAATGACAGAAAACTTGCCTTGCTCTGTGGCAGGAGGAAAAATGGAGCATATTATGATAATGCAGAGCAATGCAGGCAGCATACAATACAAACAATGCTAAACAGTATCGTTTCAAGAAAACACAAAGCAGTCATTGATTTTTAATATCTGCATTAAAGGTCTCCATTCTAAGTAATTACATTCTGTAGGAAATATCTTTAAATGATGTTGTGCCTATTTACAAGGAATTAGAAGAATATTATACAAACAAGTCCAGGAAAAACATTTTGCTGTGACCATTTTTTCAAATACAATTCCCCCCCAATATTTAAATGAGGTGTTACTACAACTGCTACAAAGAATACTGATTAGAAGAGGGGAGTTCATTTGTATTTTAAAAACAAATCTTTAGACATTTTCTTCCCTTCCCTTTAGGGTGAACAATTCGCCAAACTCTCTCATCTTTTTAGCATTTCAAAAGCCTGCTTCCATGCAAACATACCCACCTGAGTGCTTACTCTGGAGACCAGGTGAGAGACAGGCAGAGGGTTTTCAGAAGATGGGAACGAGCGTGTATGCCGCACAATATCCACATGCTAAAGGAAAAGACTATTTTTGGACCTGGGGAAACCACTGGCAAGGTCTACCTATGGATGCAAACTTTATTCATGGATCAAGCAGCTGTCAGGTGAGATGAAGAGGATGACAATGTTCTCTAATCAGCCTTCATCCTTAGGGTGAAGCCTGCCTTAACACCTGGGCCAGTACAAAGACTCCTGTGAGGTGTCTTGCTTCCTCATCAAAATGACTGTCCTGTCCCATGGAAGAGCTCCCTTTTAACTGTACCACCAGTAGCAGTTTCCAGGTATTGCTGAAGATGGCAACACTTGTGGTTTTGTAGAGCAAAGTCTGACTTGCTCAAGAGAACAACACCAGAGGCAGAGCAAGAGAGGAGGGGGAAGCACCTAACAAAACGGGAGCTAGATAGTTGGAAGGGAAAATCTCCTTGCAAGATCAAATGTACAACCCCACAAGTTTCCATAACTGTCAGTTTTGAACCCTGCTTGCTCTGCCCCAGCATTTGAATAAGGCTGAAAGTGTGGACTGAGATCCATCACTGGCTCTGTAGCACCGCCAAGCCTAACACTTGCGCTCTTTGCCACAGGACAGGAAGAAGTTGAGGAGCCTATTAACCTCCTGGCAACATCAAACCCTGGTGCTCTCAATAACACAACAATCCCTGCTTTGCAGCAGGTGTTCAGTGACGCCTGCAAAGTAGCTCTGGGATTCTAAGCCTTACATGGACCTCTACTACAAAAAAAAGGGGGGAAAAGGGAGTGGGGGGAGAAAAAGAAAGAAGAAAAAAGAAGAAAAAAAAGAGCAAAAAGAAGAAAAAAGAAAGAGCAAAAAGAAGAAAAAAGAAAAACACAAATAAAAAAGAAAGGGAAAAAAAGAAAAAAAGACACCCCTCACAATGATGGCTGCTTTTGTTTTGTACATCTTCCAGCTCTACAAAATCACACAGAGGATAACTACCTGGAAGTCCACTGTCAACACTGGTCCACTGAGTATGCAGAGTGACTTCCACCTTAACCAGCTACCTCAAAATCACTTCCCAAAGCTGTCAGCCAACAGCCTGCATTTGACCTCCTACATTTATACTCTGATATACTCTACATCTCAAACTTTTAATTAAAAGAAGAAAAAAAAAATAAGCTAATCCAAATCAATTCAAATGTACCGTTTCTCCCAATTACTGTGGAATGCAGAGGTCATCATCGTATTGCATCATTACGTTGAGGAATAATCTAGCATGAAGTCCTATAAATTAGCTTAAATAGCTTGTGTGTTTTCATCCATAACCGCGTATTTCATAAAGATATACCACTGCTTTTCTGTGTACAAGGTTCTAAACTGAACAGGCACATTACATCTATTTTATATGAACTTTAATGAGAAAAGGCTGATATGAACCCCCCTCCGCCTATCTATGAAGTTTAAACATTATGCCACAGAAGAAAAAAAAAGAGATCTTATTTGGTGGCTGCACATTAGGCCCTGATGCTTTAGATTGCCTTTTTTGAGGAATGCACCATATTGCTGGCATTTCTATTCAAAACAAGCTCGTGTTTTATAGAAAAGGGTTCAACATTTACAGTGACATATATAAGAACAGCACAGACAGAAAACTCCAAAATATAATTTACAACTCAATCTGAGGAATCATCCATTTTAAAAGAAACGATAACTGCATGAAAAGAACAACCCAATCCCTAGATTTTTATCAGAAGATATTAGTTTAGGATACTTTATATCAAACCCCAAACACCTTAGGTACTTTTAGGTCCTGACAGTGGATCACCTTTTCAAAAAAACCAGCATAATGCACCTACATGCTATAAACAAGTAAGAATTCTTCTAGAACCTATGTTGCATGCTGAGTTCTTTACAAAAAATAAAATAAAATCAGAGACAGAGCTCCACCAGTTTTGGTTTGGATCATTGGTGAGTGTATATGTAATGACTTTCACCTCTTGAAACCTCTCTGCTTCATTCTTATGCATAGACTTGAAGCGACATTTATGTGTTTGGCTTGTTGCATCAATTCAGATGATAAAGTTACTGTAAAAATTCACATTACTGCAGGCTTGTAGTGATGAAGCAGGCAAGCACAAGAAATAAGCTTTTATTGCATTTATTTTAGATTTGATGGAAAAGGAAAGTGTAGTCATTTGGTATGACAATAGCCACCATGAAGTTTGATTTGTTTATCGATTACATTTTATTTAAGCAGAATTTTTTTTAAAAAGTTGACATTTCAAGATAAATCACAACTTTGACCTATCCATCCAGATGGTGTTTCTCCTGAATTGATCATGTATTTCAATTTGCTGTACCCACTTTAGTTTATAGTTGTGACATATGCAATGTACCAAGGACACTTACTGAAACTCAAAGTTAATTTGAGTAAAACAGTATTTTATATAGTACTCTCCACAACAAACTCTTTATTAAAAATGGGAAAAACAGTTTTCACTTCTCCTATAATGCACAAACTTGCCTATAACAAAGATGGCACTTTATTTAAAATGGATTTACAGAATTCTTTAATAAATAAATGTTTTTAAAAATCTTGATGGCTTAGTTTTACTGTAACTCATTACTCTGTTGAAGGTCATGGAATCACAGGTGGATCAATCCTTTGGTGCAGATAGGAAAGCGAAGGACAGATTTTTAAGAACTAAGCAGTGCTAATTTTCAATTAAGGGTACAGCTTTCTGGCAGCTTGGGTAGACCTCTGAGCTTTTCCCCCACTCCTGCCAACAGCTTTTTTCCCCGTCTTTTTGAGGCGCAGGCTGAGTTAATTTTGGGCTGGAAGAGTTCCCTGAACCTGCATGCAGGTGCAAAATGAGGACAGCACAGTGCAGGGATAGATTCAGACGGCTGAAAATACTATGGGTCACCTTGGTTTGAACTGCACCACGTTTCCAGTAATTAATGTAAGTTTCAAAACCCTAAATTCCTGGACGTGTCACTGTTTCTTATACGCAACACTACTCCCATTCATCTGATTTCTCTTGGTTTATTTCTCACATCTGTTATTCCAAAACACTCAAAACAGAAAACCACTCAGTCCCAAAATAAATTTTAAATGTATATTCTGGATTCTTATTATTGGGTTTTGTTAGGTTTTAATCTTTTTATGAAGTTATTCAAAGCTGTTAAAGAGATTTCAGATTCAGTAGGTTTCCTAAATCTTGGTTTTGTCTTGGTGAAACTACTGTATTACTAAAGATACCAAACCAGGTTATAATATAGTTGATTTAAGACTGCAAATACTTGCCTGCAATACCAGCTATAAATAATAGGAATTAAAATAATTGTCGATACCTGTGGTTAAAGGCAGATGAGTGACACTAGTTAGACAGGTGAGTGTGAACCAGGTTGATGCTAACGTTGCTCCAGATAAAAGCAGTAGCAGTATAAACTTCAGCATGCCCCTGATAAAATCTGCAAATCTAAAATAAAAGCACAGATCAGAGCAGTACAAATGCTGATTTTCATATTATTATATGTGACGCTTGACAATTAATTCAGTATATTCTCATTAAAGATTTTGGAGCTTACAAAAACAATTTAAAAATCGTTTCTCATTTTCAGAAATAGAAAAAAGGCATTTTTATAGAATGGTGACATTTCTAGCTGTCAAGGTGAAGAGCCATGGATTTTTTAGCTGTCACAAAATAACAACAAACCAGAACAATTCTCAAGGCATCAATTGAAAACACTCGGTATACAGGAAGGGGTTTTTTTCCTTCTGCATTTGTTGGACACAACATCACACCACTACTTACATCGCTGTTTTGTCAGCGTTTGCCAGTCTCCCTTGGCAGACACACCGCTCAATTAGCATATGAGGAGGCTGCTGCATTTCATTCAAGACATAGTTAAGTGTCAAGATTCATTCCTGTGGGAAATGACAAAACTCCAAATACCAGAATCCCTAGATCGAAGATGACAAGGAACAGCTTCTGAACCCTCGGATGCATTGGCGATGAAGCTCTCAGTGGCTTAGGCAAAGGAAGAACTCTTTACACAGGCGGTCACTGCCAGTGGCTGTTCTGGGTTGAAATGTTCCAGAAACCAAGAGGTTGGTGCCACTCCTCTCCTACGCATGCCCCACTGACAGTCTGGGGGAGGACAGCCCCACAAGTCCTTGGGCAGTCTGGCTGTTATACAGAGGGAAATATGATTTTTATACCACCTGATGGTACAATTTCTTTTTTCATCTTTTTTTCTTTTTCTTTCAAGGAGATATAACGCATTTGAGCAGTGCTCACATGGCATAATTATCGGTGCAACTGCTCTTTTCAAAAGGGATTTCAACACAGCTACTAAAAAAGATATATTAGAAAAGGCAATGAGAGTTATCCACTAGCAATTTTCTATAATCTCCTGCTTAGGAGATGCGATTTTGGGCTGGACGGGTTAGGTATGTATGTCTAAAGAATGTCTTCTGCCCTCATAGCCTCCTACCTCGATTAGGCTAACGGCAGCACAATCCACCGAGGTTGGTCCATGATGAAATCTGTCCTGTCGGTCAGCTAACTGCCTTCTCCCCCCCTAACAAAGGTCACTTTACAGGCAGATACCATGTAGCTTACTTGATAGAACAGATAATGCTACCAACATTTTGAGAACTAGGAAGCCTAGCTCTACATATACCATAAGAGATGTACAAGTAATGCAATCAAAAAACCCCCCAAAAACCAAAATCAACCCCCCCCCACTTATTTCCTCTTATTTTGATTCTCCCTGTGCTTTAATTCCACATCGAATTTAGCAGCGAGTAATTCAATAAGCAGCAGAGGAAGATCAATGCTCCATATAATCTTTAAAGTTTATGACTGCAGTGTTCAAGTGGCTTATGCATTAATCTCTAATAGTCAGAGGTTAGCTGCTACTGTTGTTTTTTTCTGACAATCCAAATCCAGCAATCAGGATCACCTCTTCTCAGTGGTTTGCCAGTTTCTTTAATCACTCTTTGGGATCACTGGGGTCAAAATCAGCAATTTTAAAAGCTTCTCAGAAGCATCTCGAAGAGCAAACTTCAGACTTCTTCCACAGAGACTCCCTGCTTTGCCTGCCAGCAAACATCACCATTCCCTCTCCTTACAGGCAAGAGCAGTTACGTGTATCTCCTGTCTAATGAACAGTGTGAGAAATATCAGCCTTCAGGGAGGGACATTCAGACAACAGGTCTGGAAGGGATCTCTAGGGGGTCCTCCATGTCTATCCTACCACCAGGGATATGTGGGATGGGAGGACAATACACATCTAAACCATTCAAGATAGTTAAGTGGAGCAAATATCTACCTTTACTGAGCAGTTCCAACTCCTTTTGACACAAAGATCCTGGTTTGGGTATCAGTGGTTTGGGTGTCAGTGGTAGCAGTGTGCTCCAAGGAGCTCTCAGATATCACAGGACTCCAGAAGGGTCAAATACAAACGGAAAGGTTTATGCAGCTACTGAATTCAGCCAGCAAAAGAAATAATGGGAAAAAATGACATAGCAAACTAGCCTGAACTTGGTAATCAAGGGGCTTCTGCTTCTTGTCTTGTTACAGGAGGATAAAGACAACCGTAAATCTAGTTAACTCTTCAGAATTCTTGTTTCAATCAAAAAATGAGAGAAATTATTTTTATCCTCTGACCCCAATATCTGCTTTCAAAACCCTCTGTTCTGTTTAAATCCTTCATCATCATCTAGCGTGTAAGGGGATGTCTGCAGCTGCTAAAAAAGTAGGCACGCCAGGAGAGAAGGTGTACGCTTACTCAGACACTCTGAGCCTACTGCTGGTAACAGTCCCCTGCAACCCAGCAAATCCAGCCCTAGGCTGGATCCTACAGTTAAAATCACAAACCTGCATTGCTGACAACACTGTCTGTTGCTAAGGTAATTATCACCATGTCATAAAGTTTCAGCATTTTGACTACACTGCAGGTTAAAAGCAGGAAGAAAAACTGAGCCGCAGAGGACAAAACCTCAGAAATATCTATGATCATTAGCAAATGTGGCAAAAAAAAAAAAAAAATCTGAGAAAGGGAATAGATTTATGTTTCCACGCAATGATATGAATGTCGCTCTTTGACACTGCTTTTCTTCAAACCAGGATCATTTGAAAGCTGCCAGCAAAGGGTACAGCACCTGCCAGCTGCCCAAAATAGCCCAGGCTTTTCAATTATAAAAATGCATCACACAAATTAGCTAAACATATCTAAGTTCATGGCTATCGGGACAGCAGTGGGTGGAGAGTGGGAGGATTTATGTATTGTGCTGAGGAAAACTTGCACCATTTTGAAAATGAGAGAGATAAACAAATTTCCAAACTGGGCATTACTTTAAATATAGATGATTTAACACCTACTGTGATGTGCAGGACCAAATGCTCTAGGGCAAAGCTCAGGTTGTTACAGTTCTAAGTGGTAGAATCTGCATTGACAAAAATGGAAGGAGCAAATTCCTAAACTGCACCAATTTTGCTTTGATAAATTAGCAGAAAAAAAATTTAAAAAAACCCCAAAACCAAACCCAACAGCGTCTTGAGAGGTGGTTAAGGGAGAGAGCTGCTTGCTTGGCAAATCACAGTTCTGACACTGAAATACATCAACTTGCCAGCCTTGACAAGAATCATTACTTAATTTTCCTAATTACAACTTTCAGCGGATTACAGTCAGACTCGTCATTGATTCAACCCTACACAGATAAATGCTGAATAGGCCTAGGAGGGAGAGTCATCCATCAGGAGTGACAAATCACCTCCTCCCTCCCTTTCTGTGTGCAAACCCTCCCATTTGAACTGTGTATCACCTAAGTTAGAAAGACATATTTGGAGGCAGACTGTTGGTATTTTTTTAATTTACTCAAAAGCAAAGCTCTGAATGCTACAAAATACCGGTATTCAATCAGGTTTGAAATCAATTTTGAAGCAGTTAAAGAGACTGTCAGCGTTTCCTGAAACTTAACCCAGCCAATATATTAAATAAATTAATCTACCATAAAGATTGAAATTTGCATGTTGGCATTGAGTCAGCAGATTCTCTCCTAACAAAGTTAAGTGAGCTGCTAAGGGTGCCCCTCTACTATTGAAATGTCGCCAATATAGAAGAGATTAACCCATGATGGAAAGATTTAAACTGGCATGCTACCTGCTTCAGCACGTAACATGCTACGGCATCTGTGTCATTTACAGCAGTTGGTTTTAAACATCTACTTCTCTTAGAGAGAAAACCTCATATCTGAGCTTAGCTAATCAAAAGTAACTCCTCTTAGAGGAAATCAGGGTGTGAACTTTCACACCCTGTTTCAATAGATTAAGTCCTTTGGCCGGCATCTGGAGTGGACAGGAGGGAAGCGCTTGGTTTTTTTCCCTAGGTCAGGAGTTTTTTCCTCTCCCTCCATTGCAGTTGCTAGGCAGCCTGCAAAATGTCAGGATGAGAAACTCGCATTTCTTTATGCATTGTGTACTCTGATGACGCACAGCAAGTGAAAAAAAGAGAGCTTCAATCTCTGCCCTAGAAAGATCCCTCTTTGGGTCCACAATCCCAGAATGACTGCAACGATGACAGACCCCTGCACTTGTGCTAAACTCATTGCAGAACTGGAGTCTACAGAGTGGACATAAAGAAGCCATGACAATGCTTTGATGTCCACCAGATGCAAGGGGAACATGTGATTGGTTTTAATCAGTTTTATAAACTCACTGCTCAAGTACCTCCTGAAAGACACTTCCTCCTCACCCTCCCCTTTTTTTGTTGTCAATGAAGAAAAAGCAGAAGCCTTTTGGAAGGGCAATCCATTCCTTGCTTTTCAACTCCCCGTGTCATCAACATTCATGATGGCCAGAGAGAGCTGTGTCTGGATATTTAAAAAGCGTAGGTATAACCATACCACCCACAGCAGTATCACAAAAAACAGTTAGGCCATATAGGAATCCAGCAACCTGGCCAAAACGGGCCCAGACTAATTTCTCTGTCGAGGAACATAACGTTATTGTGGGTAGGCTGCTTGTGCTACTTTCCCAATATCCCTTTGGGAATCAGTATGCCCAAAAGCATTGATGGAAGGAGACAGACACTAATTTCTTCAATGCTTTCCAAATGTGCTACAACGGCTTCTCCCTCATACCAGGCAGCTGAATTCACAAGAATTGTGTTTAAAAGGAGCATACAGGAAGCACTTGTCAGGAGTAACAGTATGACTTGCATGTGCCTCAAGTTGGCATGTGGAGTTCTCAACCCCCAGCGACCACTAACATGGAATATACAAATCATTGATCTACAAGAAACACATCGTAACCCCAGAACTACGCTTTTTCCATTTCAAGTAGCTAAGATGAGAGAAAACAAGTTATGTTATTATGAGGATAAGCTAAATGACAATCACAGTTGAAGAAATGGAGAAGGACATGTAATTATTCCTACCTTGCCATTGCTATGCCAACAACACAGCCTCCAACTATAGACCAANCCACACACAAAACAAAACCACAAAACCAAAACAAAACATAGAGAAATATGTTAAAGCAGGTAAAATAAGATGAGATGTTACTTTCAAAACAAATGGTGTGTAGGAGCCGCAAACTGCTAGCAACAGCCCTCGACAACAATCTGAAGTGCGAGACTTTTTCTAGGATATTCCAAAGGGAACATTCACTAAAAGAAAGTATGACTAAGTAGCCTATACCCTAAATATGACCTCTCTTTATAGAATCTGAGTAATGTCCTCTGGATTTTTATAATACTCTGTCAAAAGCTTAGAAATCCTCTTCTCCCCACTTCATCTTTTCCACCTGGTAAACATTATTTTCTTTTACTAAAGGTGCTGCAGCCAACAATACTCTCATTTGTTTACCTGCCTCTTCCTTCTTGTCACAAGGTGCATACAGATCTGAAAATACTCACTGCTGGTGGAGAGTCAGCAGGGAGAATTGTGACAGTTTGGGATGCCAAAGCTACAGTTTATTTTGTTTAAAATCTCAGGAGAAAAGTGTGCTATATGTATTAATAGCACCTTAAACATAAAAACCTGATAAAATTGTATGCTAGTGCAAAATAAAAAAATGCCACTTACAAAAGAGAAGCTGATTATCAGTCAGGAGATACTTACTTGGCTTACGTGAACTGGCGTTAATATCAAATCCAGAACACCAGACCAGCCAGAGAAAACACCCAGTGGTATAGCATAGGCTAAAGCAATCATCAAGAATCTGAAATTGCTGTGAAGACAAAACATACACAATTAGCTGCAGGTTATATAAAAAAATCGCACCAAGATTAGCTGCTAGAGTGAATAACACCCTAGAATCTATATTCTGCCCATTAAGAAAAATAGCAGAGGTCTGAAGGAGGAGTGAGCCAGGAAAACCAAGAAAGGTATCCAGCCATGTCACTGAAATTCCAGTGGCTGAGACGTTATTGCCTTAACACTGTGATAATAAAAAAGCCAGTCTCTCCACGTAGTTCAAAGATTTTTCTAACATGCTGGGCTCATGTGTTTCTCATTTCCGCAAGCAATTCTTCTGCATTTGCACGGGTAACCTTCTTAACCTAAGTGTATGTTAGGAACAATAAGCACTAATTTAAATGACGAAAAGCGTATTCCAAGAATAAAATCAGAGATTCATACTTTTTGAACTGTACTCTTTTTTTTTTTTTTTTAAACTGTTTTACTTCTCTTTATTTTGGTGAGGGAGAGCTCTGGGAATGAGATGGGTACAGTTGCAAGAGTGGAAAATTTTGACAGTTTGAAGTGTCAAAAAACAGAGACAAGTATAATATTCTGCTCTAAATAGTCAACGTGCTTGCTTTTTCCTCCCAATTAAAATTATTCAACCTTTAGTATTCAGTGAAGATGAAGCAGTCAAAGCTGTGTCATCATCTTCACCGTACACAGCTAAACAGGAGTTGGCAGACAAACACCACCACCGATTTCCCCCACCCACCTACCACAACCGAAAGCAAACGCAAAATCTTTGCTAAGAGACATCCAACTTTTCCTCAAAAATGTTTTGATTTGGGAATAAACCCAGAAAATATACTTTGGACTCTGGAACACTGACATTTTAAAGTGAAGAGATTTTTAAAGTGAAGAGATTTTATGGTGATTCCAAGGTTATCCCATGGGATGTCTGTGTAACCACAAAATGTGGCTCCCCCTGTTCCCAAAAATTTACATAAAACTGATCCTGATCAGTACCGGTTCCTTGGCAAGCAGTGGCAATTTGATAGCACGTAGTAACGAAAGCCAAGAGGGAGGGAAAGAGCTTCAAATACTCTCCAAAACATTCAGAGGTTTGCAGCTTATGCTGTTTTACTCCCCTAGAAGATCCAC
This sequence comes from Fregata magnificens, assembly GCA_013389945.1. Taxonomy (NCBI): domain Eukaryota; kingdom Metazoa; phylum Chordata; class Aves; order Suliformes; family Fregatidae; genus Fregata; species Fregata magnificens. The sequence goes on along the minus strand of WAAD01036263.1, from coordinate 232,866 downwards.
GCATAGCACACCAGCCAGTGGTTTTTTTCCACTGTTCTTTTTCACACATCCTGTTCTTGAATAACACGTTTCTATCACATGAACATATACTCCTCTTTCAATACCATTCATGTCAGATTTATTTTTTAATGCAAAGAAAAACAACTTCCAAACTTTCAGCTCTTCCACACACGGCTTATATTTCTCTGAATGCTAAAGCATTTGCTGTCTTCCTGACAACTTTTTTTCTCTCTTAATAATACCATACTCTTATCCTAGTCTATCTTGTATCATCTCGGCACCTCCTAAGGCAGGTTTCCTGACGCTATTTAACACTATCCATGTAAAAGCTAATTCAACATCTGTAGAATAAAATAAAAGGGAAAGTGCCCATTTTGCATGGACATTATATAGCCATGTTGTAGATTGCAAAGAGGGAACAAGTCTGAATGCACTCTTCCAAAATAACACTTGCTCAATATTCAAAACCTTTGGCTATCTGAACCTCGTCTTCATTAAAGAGCTGCTTTTGGTGGGGGTGAGTACTTTGTAACTTACTTGACTGAGATCTCCTGTGGCGTGTAAGTCTTCCGTAACTCAAGCAATGAGACTGACTGGCACATGGGGTAGCTGCTCTGTGCCACATGCAACTCCTAGTCCCAATACTAGAGAACCAGCTCTGCATCATGACGTCCTCCGGTGACAGAGGCTGCCACCCTGACTAGTCTCCAGAATAAGGAAGCCGACCAGGAGAAAGGGTGCATGGCAGTGAGAAAGTGGCACTGATCGCCAGATGTCATTCTGTCCCCTTGTCTAGCAATAGCTAGCGCTGGCTACATTAAGTGCTAAAGCTATTTGAAACATACATCTTAAGTAGCAGCTCTGCTTTTCATGGCTCCAGTCACTTGTATTTGTTTTTGCAATTTTGCAATTGCTCCACTGAAAATAGAAAAATGTGCTGTCTGTCACACCATCGGTTGGTGAACCCACACTGTTTTCCATTATATCGGCCCTTATGACAGGATATCAGCATTAGCCTCTGTTAAACCATTCTCCTGGAATACGAATTGGCTTTTTCTTCTGTTTTTTTCAGAAACCTACTTAATGCCACTAGAATCCGTAAGACAGGCTGGTTCAGAGGGGAGCCCCGTCGAAGAGAGTCACCATTTTCAGAATAACTTTGACAGCGCCTATTAACATCAGGCACACTCTGAGCAGCTTCCATCACTGGATGGTGATGTCATATGAAAGTTTCATTAAAGAAATAATGATGCACAAAAACCCTATTATGGAATTTCAAAATTGCTTACATAGTCCCTTGAAAATATAAAAGGCATGTAACCAGCTAAAAGCATCTAATTACTTCAAAGCAAAAATCACTACATGTTTTCTTAACACAGATTTTAAGACTTATCAGCTATTTACTTGTATTAGAATTTTTTCCATGGAAATTTGTGGCATATTCTGAAATAGGAAGGGAAAAAAAAAAAAAAGTCATATTTGCTTCACCCAAGAAACTGAGAAAGGGCACTGTACTTTTTCTAATGGAAATTCAAACCACACTTGTCACAGTGTGTGATAGACTGTTAAAAGATTTGGGCTTAGCTCCCAAACCATGACTAATCTGTCGTCTCCCACTGCAGGCTGAGAGAGTTGGTATCAGGAGATAACCAGAAATCAGCTAATCGTTATAATCTGTCAGAAGCAGGAATCCTCCAAATCAGGAGGAAGAACCAAGTTCCTAAGCAAGTCCCCAAAAAAATGGCCTACAGGGGATGGTTGACCCTAAGAAGATATTTGTAATACAACTCTGCAAGAAGCAGCTCATGAAGACGACTGCTCAAGGACCTGAAGGCTTGAAGGAGTGTGGGAGTTGCAAGGATGTGATAGACCCCTTTGGCATCCAAGGACGGTCGATGACTTCAGTGGTAAAGTTATGCTACACAGCTTTATTTTGAAGTAATAAAACTGCAGCCTGGGGGAGAGAAGAGGGAAATGATGAACATCTCAACTCTCATGAGTGTTTACTGGTGCATACTTGAGTCAGTCCACCAGCTCACACACATCCTAAATGCCTTACACACAGTTCTCATACCAGAGGGTAAGTCTGCAATAAAGGGGAAATTATGATTTCGTAGTACTCATCAGCTGATTACCTTCAGTCTACACCATTAAGTCAAAAGAAAGAGTGTCTGTGCCAAGAATTATGAAGCCTAGATTAGGCAGGCAACAGAGCTTAGAAGCCTAACGAACCAGATGATGGATTTCTCTTGAAGCACGGCAGACACCATTTTATTTTATAAAACCCCCTTGCTTGATGGATTGTTGCTGAAAGGCTCCCCAAGATAAGTGGGTTTAATTATGAACTGTTGATTGTTTCATGTACAGAGGAATGAAGAAGGGCCTTTGATAAGGGGTAGCATGGAAGAATGCATAAAGACCAGAAGGAAGGGAGATATAATGATCTACCTGACTGCATTTTAAAAAACCTCTTGGTTCTTGGAGACACTGTGAACTATGCTCATTATTTAAGCATCCAGTTTGTTTTCTTAAGTTTCATTCATTGCAAATAGTAAGCCAGCTTTGCTGTTTACCTCCTGACCTTACCAGTATCTCAGGTCCACTGTTTACAACACTTTCAACAAGCAATTTAATGGTTATAAAGCTCCCAAATGGAGTACTGTCAACAGAAATTTTATATTTCACCTGCAGAGTCAGTTGCTGTTTGAATTTCTGTTCAACAGCAACATTTTTACAACACAGCCCTCAGGCAGGGTCTCACCACACACCAGCTTGGGTGCGTAACAGCATTATTGTGTGTGCTAAGTGTCCTTATGGGAATTGCTATTTTTTAATATTCTGAGTAGGTCACTTTGCAGACTAACCAACAAGCTGTACTCACACCTTCTCCCAACTGCCAGCCTGCTCCTGGATGAACACACAGGATTAAGCATCTTGTCAACTATTTACTCCCCCAAACTGAAACAAAAGCCTCCAAAAACAAAAGAAAAAACCCAATGACAACAAGGGATGAGTTGTTTTTGCTGGCTCTAAATACACTTTTAGAAAGTACAGGCCACAATTGGTCTGTAACAACTAAATGCCTAAAGCTCCACAATCAACAAGTTTCAAGCAGCCCTTTGTATGCAGATTCAGCTCCTATCACTACATCACCCAAGAAACAATTACAGCAAGAGTTTAAAGCTCTCCAGTGAAGTCAGCCATACTCCACACCATGGGAGCAGTTCTTCTTTGACCCAGGAAGTTCATCTGTGTAGTATCACATACAGGGCACAGGCCTTCATAATTATTCAGCATTAATATCACAGTTGCTTTAGCTGTTCCTCTGAGATTACATTCCCATTACACAAGACATTGTACAAACACTCTGTCTTACCAGAAGAGCCCAAGTGGAAGAAGTTGCAAAGCTGGAGATGTCAGTTTCTTTATAACCTTTTTTTTTTAAACCCAAAAATTTAAAGGAAACTAACTCACCTTTGAACCTGTCCAGAAACACATCTGGAGACACTTCTCCTATCCCCACTTCATATTTTAACATACAATTAATGAGATTTAATAGATCATATAATGGTTTTGGATAGTTCATTCATTGCTCCCACGGCTGAATGAAAGCAGCTGGATACTCCTTTGAATGACAAGCAAACCCCAAATTCGTTCCAATATAAGAAGCATGGAAGAAAGCAGCTTATGCGTTAGTTATGCCCAGTGTTGTTAATTGTTATCTCACGCCTAGCAGTACGCACACTGTTAATAATCTTGTATAACCTGATGGAACAGAAGCATTGCATAGGAAAAGCCATGCTAACAGGATGACTAAAGCAGCATTGGTTCTGAAGGACTCTGGCATGAAGGCTTGAGATATACCCAATGATTTAAAATTTAATGTCTGCTTTTTAGCAGTTAGCATCCTTTTATGTCTCAGCATTAATATTTAATTTGATTTTGTTTAAAAGCACTACAAACCAACTTGTTTGTTCAATGAGAAGATTAAAGCACACTTGTTTTTATTTATTTAGGTGTTGATCTGCTTTGAAGTGGAAACCCAGTGAGGACCTACCTTAAGAGTCTGCAGAAACTTCTCCTGTAGCTGAGCCGTTGACTTGCCGCAGCCACGCTGGGAGGGAATGGAGGGCGCGAGGGGAAGTAGGCCAACGCTGCGGAAAATATCAGGGAAACCATTCCAAATTCTAAACAAGAGGGCAGAGAAAAACAAAACCAAGAACAGATGTTAGCATCGAAAGACTTATTTCAGTACAGCACTGTTATCAGCCAGCCTCTGACACATAAATCCCACGACAAGTGCTTTACTGCTCGCGAACACAGAACTCCGTAACTTGAAAGAGAATTTCTTTTTTCCTCCCCAAGCAAGATTTCAAATTGAGATGGAGAATCAATGAGATGGAGAAATACCGGCAGTCCATTCTAGTGACAGGAGCTGCAGAGAACCAGGCTCACATGGGGAACTCAGTGAAGCAAAAGGAAAGCTTTTGCTTTTTTTCTTTAGAGAGAACTGCATTATGAAGATTTGGCCACGTTTCCTCACGATGGAAGTAACGCAGTGGAGGCAACTGTGCTAGAGACTTTGAACAGATGGGACTGGGGAAGCCCCAGGGCATGGAATGACAATTACTCGGTGCACAGGATGATGAAGGCAAACAAAAGGTCAAGCAAGGCAGCATCTTGGACACAAACAGTATTACATGGCAACAGACTACAAAGAGAAAAGCGTAGGAGCAGCCATGGCTCAGGAATAGAAAGAGTACGGGTAATAGGGAACAAAATGAAAGAATACAGCTGTTTGCAGATGCTCCTCTTGTTCAGCAGCAGGTATTCTAGATCTTTGAAAAATTTCATAGCAGAAATTTGGACCTGAACTTGCAACAAGATGAGCACTTCACAGAAAATACTCAGCAAGCCCCATGATCAGACATTCTGAGGAAAAACAACTCTACCCACAGTCAGTCTAATTAATTTGTTTTACAGGCCTTTTACAATGTATATCATGTTCTCCACAGTCCTCAATCCCAATATTTCTCCTATCCCCTTTGAAAACAAGATTATTTGCTGCTGGAGGGAAAAACGTATAGCTGAAGTATGTTATCTTAAAAGAACCTGTGATCTTATAACAAAGAAGCGTTCACTGACACCACAAATAAATTCCAGCAGAGCTGGATACTCAATTGTGTTCATTTTCTTTTTTCTTCTCTTTTTTAATAAATCAATATGAACATGGCACTTTGCCAGCTCTTCTGCTAAACCAGAAGAAAATAAATTCGGGAAACTGAAAAGTAAATAACACTTGGAGTCTAAATGGATCAGCTGGAGATGGGGAAGGGAAATGAATGCTTCTATTTGGTATATGGAAAAAAGTAGTTCACACTAAATTTCTTTTGAAGGCATACTGGGAATGTGACAATGCCATTCACAATCAAATACTAAAGGATTCATCTTGAATTATGTGGTGTCTCTTTTCCTGCTGTGGTCTAATTGCATGTTTTGAGGGTCAAGGGCACTTTAACTAGACCTTCTCACTCTCTATCTCCTCTGTTCTCCAGAAAATAAATTAATTTCTCTTTGTGTACACTGTTTTTGAGACCATGAGCAATGAATAAAGAACTGGCCATAACTGATCATCCCAGATCTAAGAAAGGGATGAGATGCTTTGTCACTACAGGATGATACTGGACAAGGAAGCAAGGCTTGCCAAAAGCTGTTTATCCCCTTCTCCTGCATCTAGGTCTACATATAGGTTTACAGGTATACATATGTACATGCATACACACACTTTAGTCACATATTAAAGGAAGATTTCAGACTGCAGACAGGTATAGCCAACAAGAATGTGACCAAACCCATAAACTTTGTCCGAGGTGCTTATTATTTAACGTCATTATGCTGCAATGCCGTAAGGGGAAAGGCTATGTCTTTTTCTAAAGAATGTAAACCACATTGATAATTTTTTTAAGTCACAGTAATATTTTATAACAGGTGCCCATCTGGGGCCTCTTTTACAGGTTGCCTCAAGATTCCTGCCAGTCAAATTGCTGCAGTAGGAGCAGTATAGTAACACTTTTTTTTTTTTTTTTTTTTTTAATTATTAAATTCAGCATGCAGTCCTTGTAGTACCTTCTTGCAACTCTTTAATGTTTCCCAGTGTTATACTTTCCAGGCTAACAAATTTGCCTCGCAAGCACTGCCCTCATGCACAAAAAAAAAAAAAAGCAAGCAGAATTCACTTTAGAAACCAAAGCAGCTCCCTCTATTGAAGAATAAAAGCCTTTAGTGCTATCTTAGCTTTATGTATCACACTTGCATCTCTATCAAAAGTCCACATACTGCCAAACACTGCTGATTTCTTACATTTTCCATTCCTTCCTCATTAGGAAAACCATACCTTTATCTCCATCATCATTTACCCTACCAGACTAGATAAATACATTCCCAGGACAAGTTTTAGATTGTAGGTAGGTGGTAAAAGTAAGCAAAAGAGAAAAAGTAGGAAATAGGTCAATATTGAGACTGAGGGAGCTGCAGTCACAAAAGAGGAGCTCTTCCACAGGAGCCATCAGCTTCTCAACAGCGCAATGGATGCAGCAAAGCACTCTGAATTAGGCAAGTCAGCATAAGTTAGTGTGCAGAAACACAGTCCTGTGTATCTCTTGTTGAGGAGTGAATCTGGAATGCTTCACAAAAGCTGGGTACCATGCCACAGTGACCTGTGACTGTCAAAGTGGAGAGATGCCTACATCTTAGCCTAGGAATTAGGCACCCTGTTGCCTGTGTAAGCCCCAAACAGAAAGAGAGAGATTTGCAGAGACACAAGCCTCCTTGATACAAGGTTTTTTTCCTTCAGATAGGTTACTCATAGCACAAAAACCTACCCAATACCAGAAACCCTCCTCCCCATCTTATCCTGAAACGTAGAGGGGGAATGAGGGCCCTTTACAGATACACACATGCATTTTTTTTAAACAGATAATGATTTTACATTGGTATTTAGGCAAGCACATGACTAAAAGCTCTGGCTGCAGTCCAGAATAATTCAAGTTTCCTTATGCAATTCAGGTAATACAATTCAATCCTGATTTGCTAAATCTGTACTATTTCAGCTGGGAACCAGAATGTGCAGCAACACAGATGATACAGAAAGAGGCTGTGGTAATTCAGCTAAGCTCTTAGTCCGTGTTTGAGATAAAGGAACAGCAATTTATTAAAACACAGAAGAGACTGGAGTTAACAGAGCAATTTCAGAATGGGTTTCTAAGCAATTGCTTCATAATCATGTTTGAGGCTAAGTCCTTGGAAAATTAGCACACTCTTGGCGTGCTACTGATCCCAAGTTAACAATTCACATCACTACTGTCTTTTAGAAGTCATCACCTAACTTTTGGAGGCTGCTTATCTAACACTACCTCACACAAAAGCAACAAGCTCCATCACAAACACAATTCCGTTAGGAATGTAGAGTGCTTATCCTGTGAAACTGGCTTTCCCATAGTATCTGAAAGAAGTCATACCAAGCCCGACCACACTTGCTAAAGAAGTGGGGAAGTGGGACATTTGGGTCCAGCTCCTTGTTCAGCTACATTCTGTAACACCTTTGCTAGCAATCTGTGAAGTCAATTTGAGCTTAGTTTTCTGCCCAGCTGATTAAGGGGACGAATAGTACCCTACCACACCTAACAAGTATTTTTCGGTCCGCAAGCGAACAGAGCTGTACAACTACCATGAGGCAGCCTTCCTTCCACCTCGGGAGCCTACCCGGCAAACAGAGCACAGGGGAGGCAGACAGCGGGGACCTTGCTCCTTCAGCTCTCCTGGGAAACAGGGCTGAGGTGAGATAGGACAAATCCCACGAGGGATTCGAAGCAACCCCCTCTTTGACAGTTCCTACCAATTTTAAACCAGTTGGATGTTTTGCCACCGTCACTGCCATTCACTGCAGGTCAGTAATGTTCATAAACCAGTTCTTTTTCGTTGCCTGAACAGCTAAAGGGGTTGTAGCTCCTGAAAAGACGCACCCTGTATGACATGACCACAAGCACAGCTGCACAAAGAAACCACTTCTGTTCAAAGCACTTTCAAATACTAAGTAAGAACTACAGATGCCCCACAAAACGCATTTCCTGGGAAGCTGAAGAGCTGCTGTAGGATCATCTTATGCTGGGACCAGCCATCCCAAACAGGTCTACGGAATGTTCCCAAACCCTTGCCGGCTCAGAAAGGCAGAAAGAGCCGTGCTGAGACACGGGGCAGGCAAGACACACCTCTGAACTTTGGTGGCAAGCAAGATCCATCCCAGTTTCAGAAGAAAATGCTTAGGAAAACCTTCCAGAAAAGAAGTGAATCTAATGGGCTGCTGAAAGCAACAATTCTAGTGCTACCAGACTCAAAACAGTGGTTTTAGGCACAAAACTGTACTTCCTTTTAGGCGAATGAATTATTCTCTCTCCATGGAAAATCTGGAGAGGGAGAGCTAAAGCACTTCTCTAATCACTAGATTTTTCCTCCCCTTATCTACTGCTCCTTGGGACAAAGGCTGACTTGCCTTCATTTTTCCTTCTTTCACACTGGCTGTTTTCATCTGCCATGAGATTTGCAGAGTCTAACATCATATTTACCTCTGAAAAAGGCCTAACCAAACCCAAATTTCCTTGTTGTTCCAATACATTTGAGTCCAGTAAAAAGTAGGTTACTGAAAAATACTTGCTGAAATAGTGATCCAACTTCTACTACACTTTCTTTAAAATGAACAGTAAAGTGGCCCTCACCCAACAGGAGTATTAACGCGACAAAATTTCCGTAAGAATAACGTCCAGGAATAAATGATCACAAACAGCTAACTCAATCCCATAAACCTGCATATAAACTACACAGTATATATACTTTAAGACTTCTGGAACACTTAGGGCTAACTCCTGGCTGAATTTCAGAGGCTGCAATTATAAGGGGGGAAAAAACCAACCAAATGTGCAACTGCCATGATACAGTAAAGTTCAGCTGCTCTTAGTGCTATACCAATTTATATCCACTAAGAATCAGATCGTAGACTCTTAAGCCACTCAAGCAACTCTTTTTTCCTTAAAGCTTTCTGCTAATTTTTCTAAGTGACACAAAGAGCTGTAGAAGCCATTGCATGAAAAAGAGCAAGGACATAAAATCCAAGTTATATCAGGTGAATTTTATATGCGTTTTGTTCCACTAAATTGTCGTCACTTCATTGAAATTGCTCACCACATAAGAATTATGTGGGTTTAGTTAAAAACAAAATCTATTGAGTTTTAATTTCAATGTTAGATTCTTAAATACTAATAATCTAATCACATTTGAAAGGCATATGCAAGGCATAAATTAAGGTTGATTTAATGCAGGAAAGGATTTAATGCTGAAAGACTACTGGATTTCCATCCTTACAGAAACAAAAGAAGAAAACCCAACCTGTCATGGACACATTTTTTTAATGAAAATTCAAGAAGCAAAAACCGGTTTGGAAGCTCGGGGAAAGCGTAAGCTCTCCTAGAAGACATTTCTCCTAAGATCAGCCGATACAAACAACTGAAATACTTCATTTGGAATCGGTCTGTACAAAAGGTTATTTTAAAATCCTTCCTACACAAAAGGGAAAAAAAATTAACCCTTCTGATGGTACAACATTTTACCATTTCATTATTTTCCAACAGTCAGTAACTGTTTTCTGTGCAGACCAGCCACTAGAGGGTAGTGGTTCACAAGTACCAAACGCACATGAAAGTATGTAAATTTTTTATAATTTTTTTCTTTTTTTAAAGTTTTATTTTTTAAACCACACCTGCATACAGCACAGCCTCAATGCGGTCCTTGATGTGCTCAGTGCTGCTCTGCGATACCAGCAGGAGGTCAGATGTTCCATTAGGAGACGGCACTACAAGAGGTCCCACTAGAAACGCACCAGCAGCACCCAGGTAACTGAGCAATGACGCGATGGCTGTTGCTGTGGCACGTTCATCCGGAGAAAACCACGTCGTGGAAAGAAATGGCGCCGCATTCATCACAGTTGGCCCCGCCAAGCCATTTAACAGCTGCCCTCCGTGAATCAGCCTGAAATAGAGAATAGAGACCACAGTCATTGGATGACAATTGCTTGCCTTTTCTTTTTTTTTTTAAATTAAAAAAGCATGTAAGATATTGAGTGCTGGAGATGGTGCAACTGCACAAAGAAGTGAAAGTCCTGTGCAAAAAAAGGATATTCTATACACTAAAAGAAGTCCAATTAGACTGATTTAAAGAATCCAGAGCTACTCTGGTCTTATTACGTCAGACAAATGGAGAAATAAATGTTCTCTTCAAAGCAGGAAAGGAAGAAGGAATAAAAGGGACTTTCTTTACAGAAAAAAGGTATCATGATAGAGTATAAAAGTAGAAAAGGTGTAGTAGCTTTAAATTACAAACGTCCTAAACCTGACCCCTTGCCCACATAAATCCCAACAGAAGATTTAAATTAGTTATGGCAAATCCAAAACTGAAACACTGCAGCAAAATACTCTGCATATTTTTTCACTGCATTATTTATTTTTATTTACACACTCCGATGAGCTCTATGTGCCTACAGATGAGGAGGCCGGGCTGTTGAGGTTTCCAAGAGAATCGTCTTCTCCAGCAATCTGGCCATTCTCAACATACTGTTGAAACAGCCAAGCAAACCCAGATTTTTCTTGTTTTTCACACTCATTGGGATTTAACAGATAAGACTGGTGACAGAACAGAGATAGTACTTCCAAGCAGTGAAGTCTCTAAAAACTTTGGCTTAACATTAGTACAATGAGCACATACAGAAAGGACTTTTTGAAAGCTCTTCTGCATGTAGAAGTCAGCCAGAAACCTTCCACTTTGATTTTTCCAAAAAGTGATCAGCTGTGAAAGGCAAAAGCACTTTGGAATTTATATAAAACCTCATGTCTAAAAACCAGCTAGTGAGTCAAACAAAACATTGCAACCCTCCAAAGTAGATCTATCCATTGTGCAATAAAATGGTGGCAGATGATATTTTTAAATGGGTGGTGTTTTTCTAAGCATAGCAGGAACTCGATGTTATTGCTGCAAGACTTGAGTTGTCAGACATAAAAAGCTACGGCCTGAAAATGGGGAAACATAAGCTAGCATTTAGGCAATGTTTCAAGCCACAAATGGTTGAATAATATACAGTGTAGCAGGAGTTTTTTAAAGCACACAAAGGAACAAAATATGCAAAAGAAATGCTGACAGACTCTTTAGCAAATTAACAAGCTAGACTGCAATAAAAAGGAATAGATGCTACTGATTCTCAGTGGATTAGAAATTAAATTTTTAAACAAAATTTATAAAAATATACAGAAAAAAAGAAAAAGCTATTACATATCATCTGAAGGTAACACTTTCCGAGCTGGGACAGAAGTAATATCCACTTTTAAATATAAGCAATTGCAACTTAGGGGTTTTTTGTTGGGTTTTTTTTTTTTGTTTGGTTGGTTGGTTTTTTTAAGTTCACATAGTAAGGAAAGATTTCATTACTATTGGTTCATTATGTGCTTCAGATGGACATCACCAAGGCATGGTCAGGCCTTTTTAATGCTTGTTAAACCGGGGCCCCCCAATAAAATAGAATGAAATAGTTTTAAATAAATAAAAAGCACTATCTAAGTAACGCTCTGGTATAGTTTTCTGGAGGACACTTTACATGAATCCCTTATGTTTACTCTCCAACCCAGTGTACTGGGGACAAATCGAGGTATCCTTGTGCACTTTGGTATTTTCATCCTACTTATCTCACTACTATAAGTTATTCTCAAACTGATCCTAAACTGTTCCAGGGTATTTGCAGCGCTATGCTACATCCCCAGAAACAGCTGCATTTCAGTAGCAAGTGAAGTAACTACTGCTACATGTAAGATTTTATTTTAGTACTTCCTCTTGCTCCAAAGTGGATTTAATGCTTAAATTGTGGTTTTGTTGTTGTATGCTAGGAAATTTGTGTCACCACAAAATAACCTTTATAGCTATAGGTGCCATACTAACACTTCTGTTCACTTACACCACAATGATAATACTGTTTCAATTCAAATACACCTACTCTATAGAAATCCTAAGGGCAAATAAAACTCACTAAAATCAGAAAAAAGTATAATAGTTTTTCTACAGTGCCTATGGGCATGTAGGCACTTCACCTGGTAGAAGAAAAATTTTGTAAAAAACCCCAAACAAACCACCAAACAAAAACCCCAATTCATATATTGTGAGAATTATATGTGTTCTTTTCATGTACTTACACTTCAAATTTAGATTATGTCTGTCAAAATCCACCAACTGAATAAAGCTCTATAACTGACCACTATACTCGAGGGAGACACAGATGTTAATTTTACTTTGCAGATCCAAAGGGAGAAAGCAGTATCTTAATCCAGAACTTTAATTCTACACTACTTTCCTGCCTGTTTTTTTCAGAGTAAGAGCCAATTTTTGTCTCTCTGTAGGTCTCTTCTGTTGGTGTTCTCCTGCCTGGTGTGCTGTTGGTTCCCATGGATTTACCTTTCCATCTGCATTTTTGGTATTTACCGAGCTTGATGTTATCATCCCAGGTAAAGCATCTCTTATCTTCCTATGGCTTAATTTTTCAAAACTAACATATTGCAGTTAATAAACACTGTTTTCAGACTAAACTGCCACTGATATACAGACTATTACCTCAAATGCCTCTGCGTATGATAACAGCCTAAACCTTATTTTATCTGTTTTTCAGTACTGGCTTGAATTAAGCTACTTTTTCTCTGAGAAAAAAGATTATTTGCGTTGTTCCTCTACATGTCCTTAACTCACTTCCCTAGAGAGGCAGGGACAAGAGATTCAAAATGTGATTCAGTGCATTTACTGAGCTGCTACTCTGGGAGACATATGTAGCACCTCCTCCATCTGACAGAGAAATACAAACACAACAGTATTGGTGGCGTTTTGCTGTTTGTTACAATGTCTTATCATCACTGCGCTAGATTTTGGTCTCACAGCCCATAGGAGTCTCCTCTTGTACACCATCAGTGCTAAGAATTGCTCCAACACCAACAGACATTTGTTTCTGTTACTCCCCGATTTTCTTCTTGTTTCTGCTACCAAAAAGGTGCAGAGAGCGACGGCATTTTTCCCTGTCACTGTTTCAGTTTCATTCTGCACAGCAACATTTCTCTTCCCTGAGAAAAGGGCTAACAAGGTAACTTTAGCTCAGGACCCTACCCAGATGGAAAAATATTTCTCAGTCTTATTACACTAACAGGGTAATTTTCATCTGTTAGTTACCCAGCTCTGCTCTGTTTTCAGATGCATTATTTATCCAATCATCATCTAATTATTTTCATGTATCAAAAAGTAGAAAGCTACTGAGTTCAAATAACAGAAATAACACAAGAGTAGAAGGCTTTTTAATCACAATCATGAAAGAGAAAATTGGGAAAAAAAATGACACCAGAAATTCATCCCTGACTTAGAAAACAATTGATGACTGTCTAGCTTAAAGCAAAAGTGTGAGAGTAAACATCTACCCAAAATATCTTATTTCTAACCATTTCAGAAGCCAGGCCAGGGACTCATTTCAAAATTTCAAGGTTTTTGCACACCTGACCTCTGCACTAATGAATTTTTGTGCTCTTCCAAACTTGTAGCTTGCAGTTGAACACAAGCCCTTTACAAAATAATAAATAAAACTTATTTGAGGACTGTAGTGAATGGTAGTGCCAAATATCATGTGCCATAGCATCACAGTAATGGATAACTTATACATTTACATTATGTATATATCTATGTATTAAAAAATTAATACACAGACATATATATATACACACACACACACCCTTTTGCACAAAATAAAGATCACATTTTTTCCTAAACTGGCCTATGAATTGCAGAAAGATAAACAAGGGATAGTTCAAATATAACAATAGGCATTAGGGAAGGAAAATTCTTTTTGTATTATATTGTCATCTCCTTTCCAACTTTTTGTCAAGTCACATTATAAATAACTTAAATTTTATGGTTTCCATCACTTCCCTGAGAGAAAACTTTATATGAGTATTAAGAAGTAACCTGGTTATACCTGCTTTGTTCGCTCCCCGCTGTCACTGTTGCAATATCCTAACAGGCAACAACAAAAAAAAAAACCATGTAAGGCTACAAATGCTGAAATTACAGTATCACCGAGCAAACTGGGTATGAAAAAAATGTGAGATTATAGAGGAAGAAGGTTTTAGTGATTGATGATAATGCCATATAGTTAAGATGGGAAAGAGCTTCCATTTACAGTCGGCTTTATTTATCTTTTTCTCCCTGTATGGTTGAAACTTTTCATGCATGGTCACAGTCCCATCAGGTATTGGATTTGTTAAGCTATTTAAAAGTTGTGTGTTACATAAACACTTTTCCTATGTAAAAAAACCCAGACATTGAGTGTTTCTACCACAGTACGTCTCATGCCTGGACTTAAGAGAATTTTAAATGAAAGAAAATCTCATTAGTTTCCGTACTCAGATGGGGAAACAAAGGCAACAATAGAAGGAAAATTACTTACTCAAAAAATTACTTCTTCTAATACAATGGATTTAAACCACAACACTAAAATACGTCTCCAAAGCTCAGTTCTAAGACATGTTAATTGAACTTGTTTTGGGAAGGCTAGGACTGGAGAAGTCATATGGGTATTTTAACACTGATTAACAGAGTGGAAAAAGTGTTTTCACCTTTTCTGTGGCAGGCGACACAGGGGAAGAGCAAGGCTGTCGACCGCAGTGCATTGCTCTGACTCTCTAAACACGGATTTTCTCTACCAGCCTCTGATAAGCCCCCAGTCAAGTAGGAAATTAGGTTCCTCTGGGTCCTAGGAGGGAGCAGAGCTCATTTCAAGAGCCTTGTGAAGACGAGATTTTGGTGCAGTTTCTTTTCCTGAAACTTTTACCACGCTTTTCCTAATAGCTGCCACGAGAATTGACCACTTAGTCACTATTTGAACTTCTATACAAATGCAATGAAAAGAAGTTGGTAATTCAGTTTTGCCGCTGTTTAGCAAAGTGTGAGGAGCAACGAAGTCGCTGAAAACGCTAGCCTGCTGCTGCACGAAGACAGCACTGTAGTGTGCCTCTTAGTCTGGAAAAGTTTAGTAGATAAATGGCTGATCCAAACAATTAATGCAAAAAGGGATTCTGCATAAAGAAGTTAATGTTTTACAGAAATGGATGGCTGATTTTTCTTTCACATGCCTGACATTTTCACTCACTGAAAGAAGTGGATTGTTCAACTCCTGCTAATTTGGAAGACAGATAAGTTTATATAGTGATTAGCTCATTGTGGGAACTACTGCAAGCAAATGAAAGAGACCCTTCCGCTGGAGGACTTCAGAGCACTTTTCAAGTGCTATTGAATTTAGCCTCACTACATGGCAACAAAGCAAGTAAATACCTCCTATTCTGGAGTATCTACATTGATCTATGATGCAAGCTGCTTGCCCAGGAAAAGCAATATGAAAAGACATGGACTTATCCACATTATACATTAGGAGATTTATTATACCTCAGAGGGAACTGATACCAGTTTTGTAAAGAACCACCTCTGATTTTTCACAGTCAAGTTACTAGAAAAGGATGGAGCTTTTCCTTTAGACTCACAAAAATAAATACAACAAAAGAACCCTCTGTTAAGTGGAACCTTTTCAGGCACTTTTTAAGGCAAAGATAGAATTAGGGAGGTCAAATTCATGCTTTACAGCAATTCACTGCTACAGAGCATGGGGAGAACCCAATGCAAATGGTGTTCTGTTCATAACCCAAAGAGAGTGCAGTAAGGCTCTATGTCTGGAAAAGGACTAGAAAAAAAATACACCTCTGGGTAAACCAATGAATTAATCTATTAAAAATAACATTCTGAAAGATTAATTTCATGGAAATGCATTTCCTTTCAATATTTTCATTAAATGATATATTTATACTACAAAAGCTTTATGCCTTCTGGATATTCATGGATTGAGGCCATTAGCATTTTTTTAGCTTGTTTTTGATGCATGCGACCATTGATATGTGGAATAATTTAAAGCTGTTTTTCCCCATCAGTAAGAAAAATTATTACAAGCAGAAAGCCTGAGTCACTGTGTGGTACATTATCTCCACCAATAAAGAGAAAAAGAAAAGAGAAAAAACATAAAAATGTACTGTCGACCATTTTCATCAGGAACTGGGCTCATGTTTTTCACCCCCTGTACAAACCATGGCCTCAGCACAGTCAGTCACATCATTATGGGAGCGGACTTGGAAAGGACCACAGCAGCTCCCAGGCATCCCAGCCTCATGCCTCTTCTCCCACTCTTAAAGAAAACAGCAACCACATTTGCAGTGGTCTGAAAAACAGTGAGTTTTGGTTTTAAATTTAAAAGATGTCATGGTTTAACCCCAGCCGGCAACTAAGCCCCACATAGCTGCTTGCTCACTCCTCCTGCCAGCAGAATGGGGAGGAAGAGAATTGGAAGGGTAAAAGTGAGAAAACTCGTGGGTTGAGATAAGAACAGTTTAATAATTGAAAAAAAATATAATAATAATAATAATAATAATTGTAATGAAGAAGAAAATAACAAAGAGAGATAAATAAAACCCAAGAAAGACAAGTCATGCAAATGAAAACAATTGCTCACCACCAGCCAACTGATGTCCAGCCAGCCCCTGAGCAGCAGCCCCCCGGCCAACCTTNCAACTAAGCCCCACATAGCTGCTTGCTCACTCCTCCTGCCAGCAGAATGGGGAGGAAGAGAATTGGAAGGGTAAAAGTGAGAAAACTCGTGGGTTGAGATAAGAACAGTTTAATAATTGAAAAAAAATATAATAATAATAATAATAATAATTGTAATGAAGAAGAAAATAACAAAGAGAGATAAATAAAACCCAAGAAAGACAAGTCATGCAAATGAAAACAATTGCTCACCACCAGCCAACTGATGTCCAGCCAGCCCCTGAGCAGCAGCCCCCCGGCCAACCTTCCCCTTAGTTTTATTGCTGAGCATGACGTCATATGGTATGGAATATCCCTTTGGTCAGTTGGGGTCAGCTGTCCTAGCTGTGCCCCCTCCCAGCTTCTTGTGCACCCCCAGCCTACTCGCTGGCGGGGTGGTGTGAGAAGCAGAAAAGGCCTTGACTCCGTGTAAGCACTGCTCAGCAATAACGAAAACATCCCTTTGTTATCAACACTGTTTCCAGCACAAATCCAAACCATAGCCCCATACTAGCTCCTATGAAGAAAACTAACTCTACCCCAGCCCAAACCAGCACAAAAGGATTGGAAAAACGAAGTTACTCCAAAACTATTATTACAGAGAGCCTTCCAAGAGAGACAAGGATTTTCAAGGAGAAGAAGCAGCAATCTCAGGCCAAGACCCTGACGTCTGTCAGATGTGCTGACAGAGGAAAGGGATGAGGTGGGCGTACAGTGAGACCCTTGGCAGTACGGTGGCAAATTCACTCACATCCTCACATCAGGACATCAGGAAGAATTTCTTTACTGAAAGAGTGGTTAGGCATTGGAACAGGCTGCCCAGAGAGGTGGTGGAGTCGTCAACCCTGGAGGCGTTCAAAAAAGGTGTAGATGTGGCACTCCAGGGCCTAGTTTAGGAGTCATGGTGGTGTTAGTTGATGGTTGGACTTGATGATCTTAGAGGTCTTTTCCAACCTTAATGATTCTATGATCATCACGCCATGTTATTGCGCAGCCACTGCAGCTGTCACATAGCTGAGAAGAGGGTTTCTTCACTTAAAGCTTTATCCAAATTTGAAGGATGAGGGCACATGAAATCAAAGCTTCATTTTGGCTTTTTTTTTTTTTATTTAAAGTTGGGGGTTTTTTGTTTTTCTTTTAAAGCTAACCAACTCCACAAACCCATTATTAAAAGAAGAGATCTTTAAAGCAACACTAATGGAGGACACACTCAAACACAGACCCAAAATAAACAGCATTGCTGTAAACACAAAGTAGGCAATTTCATTATGGGCTAATGAGGCAAAACATACTGAGACAAGTTATCAGGGAAGGGCACCAGGACTGGCTGCTATCAGGGCTGCCGTGGGAGATAGCTGATGGAGATTACTTAGCACAAGATAGGTCCTAAGTAGGATTTTTTAGTAAAAGAGTAGGAGTGCACAGGAGATACAGCAAATTAGGGAATGGGGTAAACAAGACCTATTTAAACATTCCTGAACAATTTTTCTTAGGCCAGTGAAAGAGCAAGATGGTGTTTTGATTATAATGCAGCAACTTCGATATAAATTCAATTAATATGAATTCTTCTTTAAGGACAGAAATTAGCCAACAGAATATGAGTCACAAGACTAAGGCAAAGAGCTCAATATGATTAAAAAAAAATTAAAAGCTTTCTACAGTTCAGGATAACACCTGCCATTACATCAGATGGAGCTCAATATCCCACAAAGAATACAAATGCTTTTCCCTCCCAGCACAGGCTTATACTAACTGAGGCCTTGTAGAAACGCTGCCCATTAAATATTGCTGCAATACGAAGCCCTTTCTGAGATTTCAGAGTTTCCTATAACATATCTACTGGATTTATCCTGCCAAGAATTTACACAGGGTCTGTAAATCGCTAATTCAGCAGCTACCCCCGTCGCTGGAAGAGGCGGATGACGCCCACAGTGCCACGGCTGAAATCCAGCACAGGAGCAAGAGGAAAGAGTATTCCTCACTAAAACTGTCAAGCCGCCTCCTTTTTCCACTAAGACTGCTTCAGCTGAAGGAGAAGCCAATTTGGCTGCCACCTAAGTGGCAGCGCTGATCAGCGGCTGCTGGTGCATCACAGGATGCACAGCTCGGGCAGTGGCAGGACAGCGCTGGGCAGCCAGAGGGACACTTAATCACCCACCGAATCCACCGCTACCATCGACAAATAAGCAAAGCAGGAAAAAAAAATCATTGCCACTTAGGAACAACGCACAGGACCTCTGATCTAAAACAGCAGCTTTGGAGCAGAGGTTAAGAACTAAGACCTGTGTACAAGATGAAGCTGGTGGAGATAATAAAAACAAGCTGAACTGTTAAGTTACAGGGGTATAAAACCTAAATATTCCCTATGAGAACCTGCCTGTGAATGACCTGTTTCCTCTTTTCCCCACTTACTTCTTTCTCTCACACTATGAATTAACCCAGCTCAGCCTTCCCCCAGCATCGCAGCCAAAGCACAAACCAGCAAGTGCCATCAGTGCCAGGCAAGTGCTCCGTCTTAACATCTTCCTCCTACACTCACTCAGCCACAGCGTACAACCAGGTATGCTTATTTATCTTTTTACTCCCAGAACCATGCTTTAGATTAAATACTTTTTTCATTTCTCTTCCCCAGCGAGTTAGGGAGCGCACAACATGCATCACACTCTGTCTTTACTTCTTACAGGCAGATTCTTCTACTATCCTCTCCTGAAAGGCTCTTTTCGCTCCCTGGAACATTTTAACCCCTCTTCTCCACAGCTGCTCCAGTTTGGGGTGTTTTTTTGAGAACAGAAGCATGTTCAGTTCAGTTCAGGGAATATGAGAATCCTGATACGTGTTTTCTTTACTAGGATTACCTCTTCCGAGGTGCCCCTTTGCATTTTTCATGCATGAGAATGGTGGCTCATGGGCATTTTAGGATCAGGAAAGACAAATGATGAGATGATCCCATGTCATTCTTTAGGCTTTCAGGGATGAAAAAGGGAAAACATGGAACTATTAAAGAATAAGTCTAACAAGAATAAAATACAAACTAGGTTGCAACTAGCTAATAGAAACAAAATGTACCAAAGCTGTGGTAAGAGCGAATCTTCAAATATAATAAAGGAAAAAGTTAACATCAATACACCTAAAAGTAGGCAAAAAAATTTAAAATCCTAAGAAGTGGTGTTATTAAAGAAAAAACCCTTTACAGGATCTACCAATTACCGGTATGTCACCGGTAAATAACCGCTCCTGTTTCCACTGTCATTCTCTGTGTTATTGTTTTGTTGGCTTCCCAGCAAATGTTTTAATGGTACTTATTGCCAGGGATCGCCCTCTCACCGCAGTGACTCAAGGTCCTCAATAACTACTTCTCTGTTGTGAAATCTAATGTGAAGGCCAAACACTACCAGCCCACAGCATACTAAGTTCTAATAAATTGCTTAATTAATGTATTCAATACAAATGACAAATTATGTTACATCCTCTACTTCCATGTCTTTAATTATCCCGTCTTTCAAAACATTTTAAGAAGTCTTACATCACACGGTCAGTCTTAAAAGCCACAGATTTATGGCTATGGTCTGATTTCATAATTTATTTCCTTCTTTCTTATATGTTTCAGCTCATACAGCTTTTTGCCTAGATTTAGTATCTTACAATCATATGGAAGACCTAAGCTGTATGTAAATCTATTCCTAACACAGAATACAAGATCAATATGAAGTGTTATGTGGGGCAAAAAAACCAGTCCTGATTTTGTCTGTAAAAAAATGGCCTCCTAGTGATGTTAATGTTCAGGATAAAATAATCAAGTTCTAAAAGAGTCTAATGAAAATATTTACTCAGTGCCAAGCAGTAGTCAAAAAGGAAAAGACTGGACAAAATGCAGGCAAAAAGCATTAGCGATGCTCTTGTAACCTTAAGGGAAGGGAAGAAGGTACAAGTTCAGGAATGGTACAATTTGATAACGTCTTTTTTTTTATGTTCTATATAATTTACATTAACTATGAATTAAAAAAATAGGTGTGGCAAATGAGGTTTTCATAACATTTAGAAAAGAATGAAGGTTTGGGGTTTTATTTTTAAAAGTCAAAATCACTGTCACATATCTGGCACATTTGACAAACCCAGCAGTGCAAGGTACATAAGAAAAAATCTTTTTAACCTCCGTGTCTGTAGGATACACACATTAACCTCACAGGTTACTGGGCTGGGGAGGAAAGCAGGTAAGTAAGAGCATATGTGTACGTGAGAGGGACTTTACTAGTCCATGTATAGGTTGGTTCCTCAATCTCACATGCAAGTCCATACTTCCACATTCTCGCCATGCACTCCCACTTCAGCCTTCACTGAATTTATGCAGTTCTGGCATGGATTCCCAGTACAGTTTTAGGTCACACACTGGCAGAGAATGAAAATTCACCATAAGGAACAGCTGCTTCAAGAGACACACTCAAATGTGCAACCTGAATTCTCCCTCATACAAGTCGTGCATTATACATGGGCATCAAATGAACTGAAAACAGAGGCTAAGGTTTGTGTTTAAAACATGACATGGAGAACTGGAAATAGTCTTAGTCTGCTGTTACACGCTAGAGCCAAAAGAATAATTACAGACTAGAAAGGAGCTTAAGAATGCATTTGGATATTACAGGTCTGTGTGAGATAAGGAGCATAAAGCAGTCAGGATTAAATGTCAGTCTTAACAATGACTTCCTCACATCTGTGATTGCTCTGATAGGCAATGGGCTTTAGTAGCTCTCCTTAATGTTAAATTACAAGAGCTTAGGGAACAGAGACAGCTACAAAGTAGGGAAAAAACCCTAAACCTGACAAACCTCATGAACCTTCTTGTAATTTTATGTATCTTAACTCTGATATTATTGCCCCATGGAAATCCTTCAGTATATTACTGCAGATTACCCAGGGACTGAAGGAACACATTACAAAACATGCAAAAGCATTTAAAGAAATTCCAGTTCTGGCTTCTGAAATACTCCAATATTAGCTTGTGTGTGATCTTGTCCGTCTGACTGGCTCTGTAATGTTCAAACTGTCACATTAACGCATATACACACTCGAATAAGTGCATAGTTTAGTGCTCAGCCAGTTGTTGCTAGTGATTAAGCAGTCATGCTGTATAGGGTCTGGCTGAGGTGGAGTTAATTTTCCCCATAGCAGCCCTCATAGTGCTGTCCTTTGTATTGGTGGCTAGGAAGGTGTTGGTAACACACCAGTGTTTTGGCTACTGCTGAGCCGTGCTCGCACAGCACCAAGGCTGTCTCTCCAACATTTCCCCCCCTTCACCAGTAGGCCAGGGATGGGCAAGATCTTGGGAGGGGACATAGCCAGGACAGCTGAACCAAACTGACCAAAGGGATATTCCATACCGTATGATGTCCACTCAGCAATAAAAGCTAAGAGAAAGCAGGAGGAAGGGGGGGCAATCGTTATTTACAACATTCGTCTTCCAGAGCAACTGCTATGCGTACTGAAGCCCTGCTTCCCGGGAAGTGGCTGGACATTGCCTGCCGATGGGAAGTAGAGAATAAAATCTTTGTTTTCCTTTTGCTTCCATGCGCGGCTTTTGCTTTTATTAAACTGCCTTTATCTTGACCCACACAAGGGTTTTTTTCCTCCCATCTCGTTTTCTTGACACCACCCCACCCCCCCCAGCCCCGTCCTGCTGAGGACGGGAGTGACAGAGTGGCTTGATGGCACCTGGCATCCAGCCAAGGTCAACCCATCACAAATGGTCATTTCAAAAATACTGTTTTATTTGGTATCATGCTGCAAGTACTTGATGAAAATTGGCCTTCAGTCTTAGCCCTCAAAACAATGCAGGTCACCCGGTATAACATTGCAGTCTGTACAATTATTTACAATGTCTCAAGAAATCTTCACCGAAAACCATCCTTTTGCTTCACACAGTTAGCTATAATTAATTCTCTGTAGATTTTTAATCAAATTGTGTAAAAGATTAAACTACTGCCTTAGGTAGAGCAATTCTTGAAAATTTCTTTTTTGGAGTAGGCTAAGTAAGCAAATTTATCAATTTCAGCTGGAGATGATGCATATTTTCACAGCACAAACAAATGAAATTAGTAACCTTTTCCATCAGGATTCTGGTCATGCTCTTTTTTTTGCGTATATAGTTTCCAATAAAAATGTATCATCATATTTTATACATCTCATCAGACTCTATACAGTCCACAGCCTTTCTTTCCCTAGTTAAAGAAGCTATGCTTTGAATGTTTCTCCTTAAGCATTTATTTCATTGTTCTCCTAGGTCTCCTTGCTGCAGTTATACTGGAAAACCTTGTTTAAAGGTGATCAGAACATGGGGAAACTCTCGTTCCCACTCCCCAAATGATACCTCACATCTAAGTCTCATTTGGGAATTTCTTCTCGGGTTCCTACAGTCTCCATCCTTGTTTTGGTAAAGCCTAGGGTGGCACAAGTGTTCTGGCATAAATCATAAATGAAAAGCTACGTCAGACCCCGCATTTCACTGCATTTAAGCCATCTGGCCCATTTAAAAGATATATATATTTAATCCAAGACTGGTCAGAATGGATGAACTGGATGTTGAGCACCCCTTAGCATCTTGAGAAAAGGTAAAACAAGGGCACCATGAGGACAGCTGTTCCTGGCCACCTTAACAGTACATTTTCACCTTAAAAGGGTCACTGCGAACAGTAGCACAATATGGTTAGTTCAGCCTCCCCCGCTCACAAAGTCCTTGAACACCACACTGAAATGGGCAACACTGGGCAACTAACATCAAGAGCACCTTGTGTTTCCTTATACACTCGCTAAGTGCCTAAGAACTGAAATTGCATCCCCCCTACTTGCCACGCTGCGCTTAGCTTACTAAGCCACTCATTACATACTAGCTACTTACCCCTGATTGGGGCTAGTTTTACAATCAATGCCTTTATTACATTCTCAGCCCTCTCTCTGAATCTCTTCCTTTGTTTTACCCATGGTACCTAGTCATCTGCCTTCTACTTCACACCATTTTCTTTCTCAACNGGGGGGGGGGGGGAATGAACTTGCTGAAATAATACAAGGACTGCCTGGAAGCTGACTAGAATTCAAGGGAAAAAAACCCACATAAACACCTTTTATAAATAAGTTCTTCTCTTAGTGCTTACATATTACGCAAGCATAACTAGTGAAGAGCTAGTGCTACTACTGTTTTTAAAGAAGCAGAAAAATGTAGTAATGCCTGTACTCCTTCCTCCTTCAGCATGAGAGGCAAAAGAAAGTTAAGTGAACAACAAATGATCCATATTCCCTGGCTGTACAAAACGAGCGCAACTCCTGTACTTACCGAGGATTCCCAGGTTCAGGATACTTTGACGGGACAATTGAATTGTTTGGATCATGTGACTTTTAGGAAGGAATCTGTCACTATCATGAACTCTTAAATTGCGCATGTACAGAAGGCATTCATTTCAACCACAGAGAAAGTACGAGACTACTTTGGAATGCAGACTGGAAGACACTACGTGAAAAAGGCCATTTTGTGTAAATTCATCTGTCTCGCTGCACAATCCCATACATCCAGTATGAGAAACATGAACTAATTATTTAACATTTGCATACAAATTACATATTTTTGGGTTTTGTGGCATAGTTCCCTGTGTGATCTTGGGCCAGTTTCTGAACCTCTCTAAATCTCTGCTTCCTTGTTTGCAAAGCAGATTAATATTAGTTATGCAGGATGGGGTGAGGCTTAATTAACTCCAGTTTGAAAAGGGCTTTATGATATTCAGATACTACGCAGAAGAAGGACTAGAAAAATCAATTTAAGAAGCAAAGAAGCATGTAAGCCCACGTCCACACAACAAACATTTGGCGTATCAAATTCATACAGAAAATTTCTACTAACATTTCTTTGCAATAGCAGCAAAAAATACATTAACAGAAAGTATAAAATATGTATATTAAGAATAACTGATTCACTTACTTCTTCCTAATTTCTAGGTCTGAAACTGGAACACATCTCAGGCCAGCTCCCAGTACCATGAGGGATGACGTTAGTAACACAGTTACCCTCAGACCTAAGATGAAAAAACAACAGTATTTGACAAGTCACCAATGTTGCAAAAAACGTTGCATATATATATATATATACACACACACACATGCAGTCTCACAGAAGTAATGCACCTCTTTCAAATCATAAAAACTTCGGTGCCACTATGAATTACAGATACACTATGAAATCCTGCGTTATTTGCTATACTTACACTCCAGAATTACAAAGGCTTACTCTTGGTATACTGTCACACAGGACTGTACCCAAAATCTTACAGACATTCTTGGAAGTGAAAAGTGATAATAAAAGTATCATCAAAATGTACAATATTCCCTTTAGAATTAGAAGCATCAGGGAATACGCTCCAGTGTGTGATCTGAAATCTAGGTAGATCAGAAGAAAAATCTGGACTTGTACATTCTTTTCCAACCACTTAATGAGCACAGACACAGAACTGTTACTGTTTTCTTTCATAATGCAGATATGCATTTCATCCTGAAGAAATAATCATTTATGCAGGGGGAAAAAAGTGCAAGTAGGTTTTTTTTTTTTTTTTGGCAGTCCTTGCAATTAGGCCAGGTTTTCGCTGCGCTCAGCTCAAATTGTCAGAGGTTGTAAACATAGTACATTAGAAAAAAAAGTTACAATTGACTGATTCCTTGAATGTGTTTTTCCCCTCATACTGCGATTCTCGACTGAGAAACATGTAGGTTAGAAAAAACTTTATCTTAGTGCTGCAATTCCTTTTGCCAGCAGTTTCCTTGCTGCTGCGAAGGTGTTTCCATCAGCAGCAAACAGAAAGAGAACAGTGGCAGCTGAGGGGCTTAACCTCCAGAATCTTGTAAAACACCAAAATCATACATATGCACAATTAAAAACCACTGATACAGTCTATATCTGTAAAGTCATAACACTTGGAACAATTCCACAGCAATAAACAGAAAACAAAGGGCTTCCGTGTTCTTAGCAAAATGTAATAAAAACAATTAAATGATGACAAACACACGGCTCTCTAACATTTAGGTGAAACCAGTAACTACCCAAAACACAGACGGAAAAAGAGCAAGTTCCTATGATAACTCGCCTAATAAACAAACGATTTTGATTCTTTCCAAAACTGCCAATTTTCAGAGAAGCACTCCCTCTACGTTAATGACTCCTGTATCAGCACAATTCAACCAGTAGTCGCATTAAACATTTTGTCTCCATGTGAATTTTATGGGGATTTTAAGAGCATGTATTTTACTAAAATGTAATTTTAGAGGACAAGACATCACTTTGCTCTTATTGCAACAGTTCTTAGTGAACCTCAGTCACAGGTACGCAACTCCTTGTGCTGGACACTGCACAAACCAAACCAAAGACGGGTCCTCTCCCAACCAACCTAGCCCAAGACAACCCGAACAAAAAGAAGTTTATGTTACAGGTTTTCCTGAAATGGAAGTATGACTTCCTTTGGTATGGCTCAGTCAGGAACAAAAGGAATGCAACCCACAGTCCTGTGACTCTGAAGGACACCTCACATCCCTGATGCCCTGGAGAAGTATCATCAGCTGAGAATATTTGTTTCCTTAAAGGATTTCAAATGCCTGCCCAGACTTACTTGCTTTACTCTGTGCTCAACCAGTACATGCTGCTGTTAAACTGGTTTTTCAAGTGTGCATGTTCAGAGAGCCCTAACTAAATGTCTGGATAGTACAGCTGTTCAAAATCCTGTTGTTCTTCATGTTTGCTGGGCCACCACGTAAGCCTTCACATAGCATGCTTAACCCCATATTACCATACTGCATACGGTGTGGGGGTAATTATTTGTATCAGGATCACATATGTGATGCTTTTGCCTTTTCCCCTGGGAAATGAATTAGCATTGCTTTTGTGCATAATGAGAACTTGTACACAACGAGAATTAGAATTTTACTGACAGAAAATCAAAACACAAGTCTTCTAGCTGAAAAATCTGAAGTCTTCCATTTGGAAACGCTGCTGCAATGTTTCAGGAAAGCTCTAGTAATGTACATATCACCCTCGTATTTTCCATGTAAACCACAGCCTTTTTGAATTACATTTCACAATACACGGCACGTTCTGCCTTTCAGAAGACACAAGGACAGAGACAGCCAGCCTGGAAGGTCCTGCTCATGGGGTGCCACAGGAG
This sequence comes from Fregata magnificens, assembly GCA_013389945.1. Lineage (NCBI taxonomy): Eukaryota > Metazoa > Chordata > Aves > Suliformes > Fregatidae > Fregata > Fregata magnificens. The sequence continues at coordinate 205,936 of WAAD01036263.1, read as the reverse complement.
GCAGAGGCCAGGTACAAGCCCAGGGCACAGTAGTAAATGAGTATTATACAGAAATTTAAGTTTAAATCATCACAGAATGCATGAGGAATGTTTCCAAATAAAAACAACTTTTATTTCCTTTTTAATTTTTTAAAAAATGGCAAAATCAAAAAACACAAACCAAGAAAAAGTTTTAATTTAAATCTGCAAAAAAGTTCCCTAAGAAAAACAACACGCAAATCGGTGGAAACTAAATTGGATGCCATTTCCCCCAGCCCTAATTCTAGGCTTATCTTTAATGTCAACCTTACACGTCGGGTAATTTTAAAATAAAATTATCAGTTAAAGCCTCACAATCAAGTATGTTTGATCTCTCCAAACATTCTTTGAAGTCCTCATCTTTAATACTATACACTGTAATGTACCACTTTTAAATGTTTGGATCACACAGATTATTCTTTGGCCTTTTTTTTTTTCTCTCTACCTTAAAACGTAAACACAGCCCTAAAAATTCCTTTGGTTAAATCTGCATGATGACACCATAGTGAACAAGTAAAAGACTCGGACAAGCAGCATATTAGACATTTTCTTTGCTAATTACACAAAGTATTTCTAACCTCTAAGCACCCTCCCCTTTTATTTTGCTTTACATTTTAACTCTCCAAATCCTTCCTCCTTTTCATCTTTGTTAGAAATTGGTCTCCAATAGTATTTTTATAATTATTTCAGTATTTTTGCTTTGAACATTGCAGTGGCCCTTAATCTGAATTGGACATCTTTTACTACTCTAAAAGGTGCACCCCAGAGTGTTTCAGATAGCAGTGTCTGTTATGGGAACAATAAACCAAAGTAACCAACCAAGCCTGAAAAAAAAGCCCATGAACCCTGCAAGAAATTATTTCTCTGTTTTAAAAGATCCAAGTAATTCACACAACCATGATTTTGAGCAGATGTAATTAACTTCATTAATTTTACCCTGTAAATGCAAGCGGTAATTGATTGGGGGGAGCAGGGAGGCTACAGCTTCTTAAAATCCATCATCCAGTTTCCAGTCCCCTTCTATCAGAGGTTTCTGACACACGGCTGGAAAGGGAAGAAACTCCTTTAAAGGGATTTTCTGCCAATGGAGGAAGTTTTCTGTTCTTTGGAGCCTTTCTGGTTAGCTGCTCCTTCCCACCCTGCTCTTGCAGGAGGTTTCTGGGCCCCACAGCTTGCACTGACTGTTGAGCAAAGTGTGGCCACATTCGGAATGGCCAAATGTCATTGACATAGAAAAGTCTGAGCTAGCAGCAGAAACTGAGCCAGTAATAAAAAGACATATTAATTATAATTTACGAGTTAAACAGTCCATCTTGTTGTTTAACCCTCCTGCAGCTAATAATACAGTCTGCTTTACAACTTCAGCAGCCCACGCTGCATTTGCTGGTTTTTATTTCTTTTTAAAACAACTACCCCCAAACCCCTGCCATTATTAGAGATTTAACACAAACCCTCAACCCACAATCCCCTTAACTCTCCTGCAAAACACAGACTTCTAATCCTGCCAAGACCATGTTGTACTAGTAAACTAATAATGATTACCTGTGCTGGCAGGATATGCTGACCAGATCTGGCCTCTGGGACATTTCTAGCTGGCCCACTAGTTTCCTCTCCTCTCTGCTGGGAAAGCAGCTGCCGCAGCGACGCACACAGTGTGATGAACCCAGGGCCCCCCACCACCCACAGCCCAACACAGAAAACAAGCAAAACCTGACACACCACATTGTGGTCTCACACCGGAGTGGGAGGCAGCGGCCGCTGGTGGCACCCAGCTGCTCTTCAGCTCCCTCACAGCAACATCAAGCGATAGCGTCCAGTACGTGGATGTTGTATCTCCCACAACTCTTCCAGCACGCCCTACTTTCAAGATGCTTTTTAAAGTACATGAAAAGAAAATGCACTCCCCCCTACATTGCATTACTGACTTGTTACCCAGTAAATGATTTATTATACCCAGTTTAATAAGGAGCTTAATAAAAGATGTTGTACAGCTACAATTATTCTATTTATACATTATCAGTTTGTCATTCAGAAAGAGAACATGATTAACAACTGTTCGTTGCCTTTGTAAGCTTTTGAGAAGTATGACCATTCCTCCTCTCACCTGTCAGTCACCCGTTACGATAAAACATCATAAAACACATGACTGACAGACTGTAAAAAACAAATCCTTACTCTCACAGAACACACATTCAAGTCAAAATTGTCTGCATGTCAAGAAGTGGAAGTTTCTACTTCTGCTGTCTAGCGCCAGCAAGCACGCTGTGCATCCCCCGGCTGAGGCTGAGGCCAGCGTACAGCAGCGCCACCGGTTCCCCAGCTACCGCTACAGACCCACGGAGAGCAACGCACTTCTAGTTCAGAGCATCACACAAACGGCAGGCATCGTTTGGGTTTGGTTTTTTGCCCCCCTTCTAATGAAGCATCCATCTTGTGGGGGAAATTCCAGTTGGATGTGCAGAACAGACACTTTTCACCTTCCTGCTAAGATTAATGGAAGTTTGGCCAGAGGAAAGGCTGACGGATTCAGCCCTCCAGCTGGCACGGCCAGCAGCGGATTTCCCTCATGCAGCTCGCACACCCTGCTCTCGGATGCATTAACATGTGAGGGGTTTCCTTCCTTCAGCTGCAGATACTAAAATCAGTCCTACAAATGCAGAATACAACAAGGCTCTGATTAGAAACGAGTGACATCAGCCTGCTGCACATTTTCACATTTTTTAAAGACCAGGCTGGAAGCAAGAACCATCCCTTCTGACACTGAGCTGAGAGCATTTTAAGTCACTTAACTACTCTGCCATTATTTTGACTAAAGCATATCTATCTGACAAAAAAAAAAAATCTTGTCTTGATGCACACACATCAGGAAATTAAAAACTCCTCAATTTCAACAGCCATTCCAACAATTCACTGTTAAATTGTGCTTTTTCCTCCAATTTAAAGCAAATACAGTTTTCAAACAAATTCTTGCTCTGCTTTTCTTGACAAAACAGAGCACAGGATCTTGCATTTTTCCTTCTATGAAGTTAATGTACAATAAACAACCTTTACCTTTGGTTTCAGTAAGCAAAGCGCTGAGCTCCAAGTCTTACACTATTTTTCTTTGGTCCTGGAATTGTTTTTGTGTCTTGTCCAAGTACGCTCCTTATTGTGCAAGCATTCTTTTTAAAATGGATTTCTTTGCTGGATACCGGTTCTCCATTTCATAGCAAGGGTCTGTTTCTCTCCCTCCATAATGTGTGCCTTTACATTTAGCCATGTAAAACAAAAGCTTGATTAAATAGATTGCTTTATCAGGGAATCCTGAAAGCTCTGCACAGAGTCCCTGCTTCATCATTATCTACTGCTCAGAAATCTTTGTATTTTAAATGTAATTCTAGCAAAATTATACTAATAGCTGTGCCACTTACTCTCACAAGATCAGTTATCTTTGTCATGATTAAAATACACAAAAAAAAATTGCTACCTTTCTACACAACACAGTGAATAAAACTTCCATTGTGCCTGCACTTTGCCAAATTGACTACTGTCATTAAGGACAAAAAGCAGCAATCCTCTTTCGGAAGAAGCATCCTTGCATCAAGCAATACAATTCTCAAAAGAAAAGAAGCTTTTCATGGATGTAAAAAGACTTCATAGCTGAGTTGTGGTCCTGAAATCTTTCTGCTAATGCATGTAACAAGCTTGAAAAATCAGTGTATCAGGCCTGCCTTGGATTCCACAAAAGCACTTCATTGCAGAGGAGCATAAATTGTGTTTGGAAACTCAATGGAAAATAAATACGTTCTCAAGAATAGCATCAGCTATGCTCAGAAGCAAGAAAAATTGGGAACCAAATAAAAAGACTGCATGCAAGAGCAAACAACTACCAGGTCATATGTAGCTAATCAAGAATTACTCCTAGTTTGATGGCCAAGATGTCATGGGGTGCTATTAAGCACAACCTGAAACTCCCTCTCTCTCTGGCTACATGATGCTGATGCTTCTGTTATTGCCCCGTCTTTTGTAAGCTGTGTTTTTAAAACAAACTGAAGCCAATTGTTTCCATCCGTTCCCCTGGCTCTATGTGGCACTACCAAAATAGCATCCAAATTTCAACTGAAAAGGTTTAGGACTTGAGTATTTTTTTTCTGATTGAAAATGAAGCAACTCCTAGTGACCTCATTTAAGCATTCTGCAAGACAGGTGACAGCATCCTTCTGGTATCAAATAGTAAGAACCAAGCTCTATCATATAGGACCTATCTGAAATAAAGCAAGCTACATTTCAACCCACAGTCTTGTCTCGCATGCAAGAAGTAAACCTTTTCCTGTATGGATGCCACAACACAGCCCAGTTCCACTTCCCAGTGGAGGGCTGCATGGCAAGGGCAGATTCTACTAGACACTGTGCTCCAATTTCCATCTGACATAAATAGTAGGCAGACTGGGATCCCCAGACAAAATTTGTACTAGAAACCTCTTGAAACATAGATGTAGGCGGTAATGATCTTCAGAGGGGCAATTTCTCTTCATAATTTCTCAGAGCTGTTCTAACAGAATCTGTCAGCAATAGCCGCCTGGTCAACACCCAGGCTATCAGGGGGAGTTTGAAATTTCTTATAAATGAGTTTATTTGCAAAATTTAAATTTGAGGAAACAAACTTTGTATGTATAAACACAGCAGCTTCAAGTAAAATAGTTCGTGTGGTTTGACATATACTTTCTAATCAGGGTCAGAAATTCAGAAGAGCCAGTATCCCAGAAGTATCTTCACCAGCAATCCAGGGGAACCCGCAGGGAAGTCCCTGCCAAATCAGGAAGCAAGACTGGTGCCAGAGACCAGATCTGACCCAAAGATAAAAGTTATTTCTGCTGCTAGCACTTGTTGGACAGACACAGCAAACCTGCATGCAAAACTGAAAATATGAGGTCCGACGCTCATCCCCACTCATCGTTTTTTCAGTATAAGTCTCAGATGAAAAACATGCATTCTCTGCAGAAATGTCATCACGTGAGTCCTTATAAGTATGGCATCACTCCTGAATTATGAGGTTAGTTAAGAGTCTTGTAAAAAATCCCAATATAACCAAGAGACTCAAAGCACAAAATTTAGCTAGCCAAATGTTTCAAAGAGAAGACAGTCATCTTGAAGGGAAATGACTGAACATGTGTAACTAAAACAGATATAGAAGCTGCTAGGACATAATTGTGAGAAGGAAAGCTAAATATAATGCAATTGAGGATTATTATGACAATGACACAACCACCCTGCAATTCCTGAGCTGCTGCATCTTTCTCTATATGCATCCTGATTGTAAGGGAACCAAGAGACTTACGTATTCACACTCAAACTGCTCCGCTCACTTCTGGTTTGTATTGTAAATACTCTTCTTGCTTTACAGTATTTTTCTTTTCTTTTGCCATTTTAACATTCATTAAAGCATATTAAAATCATTGTTTTTCTGTTTACCCCAGATCTAAGAATTTGACTACACCTGTTAGAAGGAAGAACAAGCTATCACAAACATGTCAAGAGGATGCAGCGTGCTTTTGTCTTATTTGCATCAATTAGGTCAAGATAATATGATCAGCGGACCCATCCTGTTTTAACATTATCCCAGCATATTAAGCAAGCACATAAATAATCTCTAAAAATATGTCAAGGAAAGTATAGCTTTAATTCTCCAACTCTCTACTCCTCTAAGCATAGCTGTTACAAACTTAATGACCCAAGTTCTTCTATGGCGTCTTACAGAGTTAGCTCCACTAACACGGACTCAGCCACGGTTGGTGGCAGACTATACCTGTAAATACAAAGGAAGTATTTCAGAGTTTGTGCAGCAGTTTAAAAGTTTGGTACTGTAAATAAAGCAGTCCTGATTTTAAGAACTGTACAGGCTTAATCGGAGCTTTTGTGTATATAAAAAGGTAGTTTGCAAGTATTGAAATTTCCTTCCATATGTCAGCTAAGGATATTGAAGCCCCCTAACAGTTTAACATCAAAAATGGAAAAACAAATGGCAAAAGATGCAGATTAACAGTCTGCATTGCAAGTTTCTACAAGTCATGTAAATTCTACTTATCAGTCCAGAGACTGACATTTTGCCTGAACAGATAAACAAAGTGTCGAGTTGAATGGTATTTGCCCGCAGATCAAAATGCTGATTTTAGAACCAGTTTTAGTCTCTTTACTAAAATATCTCCTATTCTTTAATATCATGTTTCTTGGCTTCAAAGGAGACCAATTATTTTAGCTGTTTATTGATATTACACATTTTACTGCAGAGAGCATCCATTTTATCTGCAACTAATCCAAGTGCAATGAACCTCTCTTAATCCTTGCCGAGTGCCTCTGAGAGAAGAGAGCACTGGCCTGGGGCAGCGGGACCTGCATCTCTTGACATGCCTTATGAAATTAGGCAGGCCANTTGTTTATTCAGGCTATAAACACATGGAAACAGGAGCCAGCCTCACCATTAGTATTAGAAAGGCTAGTAATTCAGGTCTTCTCTTCACCTGGGGTCAGCGCAGTGCTGGGATACAATTAAAAAAAAAAAGCTATTTGAGTGCTTATTAAATCTGTGAAATTAATATACAAACACTTATAAGAGTTGTTCTTTCTTCCTTCACCTTGGGTACCTGCATTCTACTCTCAACTCCAATATTTAGTGAAACATGAAGATTCAGGTGAATCATTTAATCCAACTTCGCCGTTTGATAACTGAAAAACTATGTAACAGAGCATACGTATGTGTACACGTGTGCTAATGTATATGTACAGAGAGATGCAGAGCAACTCACAAAAATAGCTAATAATGCAGTTAGGGACTAAACCACTTCATGAATTTTGAAGCTAAGTTATGGATGCTCGTTAACAAGTTGAGAGAAAGCGCAAGACAACAAGCCTTCGCTATAGCTCTCGCTGCTGCATTCCTGGACGAACGCTGACAACCCAGGCCCTTTCAGCACCAAACAAGGGGGAAGGAAGCTTTTTCTTTTCTCTTCCCACTCATTTCAAGGACTCCTGATTGCACAGCAGGCTTAATTACCACACAACTAACTACAAATCCTTACCTACGGTGACAGAGAGGAAAAACAATCTCACTTGTATGCATCTATCAGGGAAGATGTTCTGTCATTATCTTAGTGGTACTTGCCCGCACCACCCAACGGTGCATGAAATTCTTCATTTTAAGAAATATAGAGGCATTTTGCTTTGCTATGACAGAGTATCAAGAAGCAACCATGCAGCAAGGATTGGCAGCCACGCTAAATACTGCCTAGTGCATCCGCTAAGCGGGACACAAAGTGCAAAGTTTCTCCTTTTTACTATCCCTGCTGTGAGTTGGGGAAAAAAGAGCCTTAAGAGTCCCATTGACGTAACATCCATGCAGGTCCTGTGACTTGTAGGAAAGGTCACTGGAGGAAGCTTTCAATTTTCCTCTCTGTGAACATTTTCAATGTTACTTTAACATTAAAATGCATCAGGCACTACTTAGGGTACATAGTTCATCCTAAAAGACACGCTTTGCAGCACTGTAATGGGTCCTAAACCCATTACATTTTTAAGGCTCTTGACCAATTCTTTAGGTTCACGTGATTAATCAATTAAAATAACAACTCCGCCTTTCTCAAATATTCAAAAGGGATGGTGTTCATAAAAAATAACCAAATAAACCAGTTTCTAAACGCAGTTGTATTTACGCCTTGTATTCCAGAAAAACATCAGCAGACTTTGCAAAAAGCAGAAGACCTCTCACTTTCAAAACACATCACTCCCTCAGGCCGAGTCATGTGGATCTCCAGCTGTAAAAAGAGGAAAAATCTAAAAATCCTCTTCACTACAAATCTGCATGAGAAAGCTTAATTTGTAGCTTTTGAGGAAGTTGGAGCATTGATCACAAGCTTCTGCAGCATAACTGTAGTTACAGCATGGCTACAGAGCCACAATAGCATATGCACGTGGGAAGCATTAAAAAAACCAAAGTTATGGCAGGAAGTGATGGAATAGCTCTGAATATCACCACTGAGAGAAAGCCAGAGCAAGCCACAATCTCCCTTGCCCCAGGATTATAACTAAAAAAATTCTTAAAGAAACTCCTACCAGTGAGGTCTTTGGCCTGCTCAGGTGAGGCTGCACTGGGTTGTCACTCGGAGAACCCAAACAACGTTGTCCAAGAAAACTTGCAAAATATTCTAGCAGAGAATTATCAAAACACCATGTTTCTTAAATTTACTTCCGCTCAGCTCAGCGCTGACCTTGGTTTTGGGGGATTTGGGTGGTTTTTAAACAAAATATTTTTGTTTGGCAGTGTCAGACTATAGATTTTTCACAACAGGGAACATTATTTCAGGACCTGTGCTATGCACTACTTCTTCAGCTCTGAAAAGGCTAGTAAATACCCCTGTTCCACATGGCTCCTTTCCTATAAGCAGGGCGTTTCTTACCAGAAAAAAAATTATCTAGGAATTGGCAATACAGAAAATATCCAAAGTTTATTAAAAAGTAAGGAACCTCATTTCTGCACTTGCTTCAGGTTTGTTTTTCACTCCTAAAACATAACATGAAACTAACTCCTAAAACCAACATTGGCCAAAAATAATGAATAAAATTTGTTTTGTTTGTGCAACGGTAATGCTTTTACTGGAACTGAGACTTCAGTAAAGCTGGGTTAGTTCAGCATTACCAAATGAAAATGGTCTTTCTTTGTTCACACTTAGTTTCTTCCGATAGGAAAAATAAACAATACCATATTATTTCTTTAAAGGAAACAGACTCAATTTTCTTCAAAGGAAGCAGATTCAGCTTTCACAGGCTAAAACCTGATCTACTCTTTTTTTCTCTTTAACAGAATTACAAAGTAATAGCTAGGAATTATAAATACAGTATAAACATACAGCTAGCAAAACGAATGCAATACTACTTTCCTAAGTACTTTACTTCCATAATAAAAATCTATGAGAAAGCCCAAGGGACTTTGATAACAGTGGAATTACTGTTGTCATTTATGTTACAGAAGTTAGCACCAGCTACCTTTACGTAGCACAGCTGCCACACTGTTAAAAACTTTTAGGAGAAAGGAGATTGGCAAAATTTACGTGTTCCTAAAACGCAGCAAGGCAATGGTCAACGTAATGGTATTTTAGCATTTTCTGTCCCGTTCCACAAGGCTTTCCAGAAGGGAGAGACACCAGCCAGAGTGGCCACATCCACCCCAGCATCCCGCTCATGCCTCCGTCACGAGGCCAGACATCCGTCACCACCAAACCCATGCAAGAAGGAACAGCCGCCCCGCTCAGTGTCAGCAGTGCCTGGGAAGCCCCGCAGGGAGCAGGCGGCTATGGCCCAGGGTGCCTCGGGGAAGGGGAGGATGAAGGAAGGGCTGAATGAACCCTCTGGCCAGCAAGAGGCACAGCAGGCAGAGTTCAGTGGTTGGGTTGTGCAGAGGCAGAAGACTGGGACCTTGTTGGGAGATAAGCTCAGGAAGTGGGCCCGTGTGAACCTCATGAGGTTCAACAAGGCCAAGTGCAAGGTCCTGCACATGGGTCAGGGCAACCCCTGGTATCAATAGAGGCTGGGGATGAAGAGATTAAGAGCAGCCCTGCAGAGAAGGACTTGGGAGTACTGGTGGATGAAAAGCTGGACGTGAGCTGACAATCATAGAATCATAGAACCATTAAGGTTGGAAAAGACCTCTAAGATCATCAAGTTCAATCATCAACTAACACCACCATGACTCCTAAACTAGGCCCTGGAGTGCCACGTCTATACCTTTTTTGAACGCCCCCAGGGTTGACTACTCCACCACCTCTCTGGGCAGCCTGTTCCAATGCCTAACCACTCTTTCGGTAAAGAAATTCTTCCTGATGTCCAGTCTAAACCTCCCCTGACGCAACTTGAGGCCATTTCCTCTTGTCCTATCGCTTGCAGCCCAGAAGGCCAACCATATCCTGTGCTGCATCAAAAGAAGCGTGGCCAGCAGGTCGAGGGAGGTGATTCTGCCCCTCTACTCTGCTCTGGTGAGGCCCCACCTGGAGCACTGTGTCCTGCTCTGGACTCCTCAGCACAGCAAAGACATGGACCTGCTGGAGCAGGTCCAGAGGAGGGCTGGAACACCTCTCCTATGAAGAAAAACTGAGAGAGTTGGGGTTATTCATCCTGGAGAAGAGAAGGCTACAGGGAGACCTTACTGCAGCCTTTTGGTACTTAAAGGGGGCTTATAAGAAAGATGGGGACAAACTTTTTAGCAGGGCCTGTTGCGACAGGACAAGGGGTAATGGTTTTAAACTAAAAGAGGGTAGGTTTAGACTAGATATAAGGAAGAAATTTTTTACATTGAGGGTGGTGAAACACTGGAACAGGTTGCCCAGAGAGGTGGTAGATGCCCCATCCCTGGAAACATTCAAGGTCAGGTTGGATGGGGCTCTGAGCAACCTGATCTGGTTGAAGATGTCCCTGCTTGTTGCAGGGGGGATGGACTAGGTGACCTTTAAAGGTCCCTTCCAACCCAAGCTATTCTATGATTCTATGATAAGAAAAGGCAAAAAGGTTAATTGTGTTCAAAGAGATTTCCCAGCTCCTGGTTTTAAAAGTGCTTCTCAAGCCAGTTTACAAAAGCTGTGTTTGCTGATCCATGGCTGGGGTGCTGTACAGGCAGCCCAGGAGGGTTGCAGGCACCCGCCACCCCCATCATTTGCCGCTGGCTACCTAAGTCATGTTTAGTACTGCCTCTTGCTTGCTGGGGAAGATGCTCAGCATCCTTTTCCCTGTGCCTCCTACTCAGCTTGTTCTTCCACCTTTCCTATCCTCACCGCTCCCTGCCCTCCAGCTCTAGATCTTGCTTCTGCATCCGTGCGTCCCATGCTTCACCCACTCACTAGCTGGTCTCAGTCTCCACTTCTTTCTCTCTCTTCCCACCTATCCAAGGGCTTTTCTCACATCCGCTCTCACTCCTTTGAGCCCTGAGCTTCTCACATCCAACCTCTTCTATTCCTCAACAAGCAGGAGGAGTGGAGGACAGAGGGAAGCTGGAGGACAAGATGGGCACACCACAGCAGCAAGGAGACGCACAGGTGAGGCAGGAGATAGAGAAGAGGAAGCAGTCAGATTAGGAAGGATTTGGGTGAAGAGAAGGTTGTGAGGGGGAGTGAAAACATGTGAGCACACAACAGGGGAGATACCAGTGCATGGCTGCCCTAGAATTATACTCTCTGTAGTCAACTTCTAAAAGCTACTGTTGACAAATCTTCCTAGCTGGAACTGCCTCCTGACCCAGTTCTGGGATGCCTAAGTGCTTTAATACTGCTTGCGTTAACAGCTGTATAATACAGGATCGTATTTTACACTGGTAAATTATTATTTCCCTATTCATCAACCTGTCAACATCAAGGTATAGCAAGTTACATACCCCACGCTCAGTGTGCCTGTATGTTCAGTGCACCAAAGCCTCAAGATAACATTACCCTCAGATAAAATGGTTGTTACTATTCCCACATGAGCTATGCAAACATGTTAAGATTTTACTTTCCATCATGAAAAAGTTATTTTAAATCCAGCATACAGTTTCCTGATATTCTTCAGTATGTGGTGTTTCAAACAGCTGTCCTAGCACCAGTGTTGCAGCTACAAAGAAGCGTGCAAAGAATGCAGAGAGCACAGGAGTTGCATAAAGGGTAGTAGTATAAAGAGAAATGTCTGTGGAAATACAGTACAAAGCAGAGACTGGGGGTCATACCATCTAACAGAAAGAGCTCCAGAAAAGGACATCTGTCTACAGCCACGACTGATGCTTTCAACTCAACCTGGCCCATCAGGAGGTATGGGAAGTGCTGCTAACAATCAAGCTAGTATTGCTATGATGAATCATAGTGGCATCAAGTTAATACAACTCATCAGATCCTAATTAAACCACTCCATGTTGCTAATGCCTCTGTGTATCTCAAGTGGTCTTCTGCAGCATGCCTGACTCCAGAGAGGGTGGGCCAATCAATTCTCTAATGAGTCCTCACTTCTGCAAGCACTTGCACATATGCTCTGTGGGCTTTTCATGCAGCCACAGTATATAAAATTAAGCAACAAAAGCTAGGTTTGGTTCAGTTTTCCTGTTTCTTTTCTTCTGATGGTGCAGAGGAAAAGCATGTCTATACAAACACACACTAGCAACTCATCAAAATAAGTTTTGTAAAATCAAGCTGATCAAATATCTACTGTAGTGGGATTTACCTATATGCAGTTCTCTAATTGCATCTTTCATCTTTCCACATGAAAAACAACACTTCATCTCATCTCTTCCAAGATTTGTTAGCTTAGGAAAATTAATCCCTTTCACGGAATTTGATGTGTGGATCAGTATCACTTACAAGACAACGAAATATGCATCATTCGTAGCATGCAGTAGAAGATGTCCCCAGGATGAGAGAGAACAGACTGGGGTAAAACAGACCTTTTTCTTCAAACTTCTTTTGCACTTGGTATTAATCAGTTGCCTTTTCACCAAATATATATAGCTTTCACTTCAAATGAGTCAAGGCATCTTCTCTCCCCCCCCCCCCCCCTTTTTTTTTTTTTTTTTTTTTAACTGAAGCACTAGCTTTAGCTTTCCTTAAATCCAAGAGAGCCTTCTGCTGCTCTTGTTGGAGTTAACGAGACCTTTGCATTAACATAAATGCTACTGGGTAGAATCAGTTGCTTATGATAGGACTACTCTCTATAATCCCAGCGTATTTCAGTTGAGCGCCAGAAATATCACACTTTCCTTTCTCACTGGCTCCTTGCCATTCTACCCACATTTTCATACCTGTATGTTTTCCCATGGGTATTTCTTTCCTGTAGGCTGTACTAACCTATCGAAACTGTAATGTCTGTATAAACCTTTTCTATTGTTGTAGTGTGTAAATCCTTTTAGCTTGATCTCACCAAATTATATTAAAGTCTTACAGCCTTACACCGAGTCTTATCCCAGGCATCTTTAGCTGAGGCTCATGCTTGAACTCGACCCATGAATTATCAAATTGGTCATTTTGAAATATTGGCCACATACCTTGCAGTCATGCATCTGAGATAAGAAAAGTCTGTTTCTGAGATCATGACAAAAAGGAGCTGAAAATGTGTTTTGTTTGCCACAAGATGAAAACCCTCAGACTTTAAAGGTTCATGATTCACCTATTTTTGTCCTCCTTCTGTAAACCAAAGCCCCATGTGTTTATGATCGCTTGGGACATGACAGAACTACGAATACTTCCATTAAAAATTCAGCATGTTCTTGTGAGTGCCACCATGGAAAGTACTTCACGCTGCCCATCTATACCAACGGCAATACCCATCAGCAACTAGACCTGCTGCAATTTTTCTAAGTTATTAGTAACAGGCTCCAATTTATATTTACTACCACGTTGCTGAGAGCCTGAGTGACAGGCAAGGACCCTGAGATGCGACGGGCAATGGAAACACCCAGGAGAAAGAAAGTCTTCCCCATCCGTTGGCTTCACTTGACCATTCATGTTTTCACTGACTTCTGGAACAACAACCTGCTACCTCTTTGCTCTCTGTACCCACCTTCACATCTCTCAAAATAAAACCAAAGGCCTTTCACAAACACTTCCTAGATGCAAATCTAGGGGGAAAACAAGTTCACTTGGAAGTCTTCTCCCTTCTGTCCCAGGGACCCTAGATGTGAGTTAGAGGAGTCCAAAGGTCCCCTGAAAGCAAAATCAGTGTTTCTATGCATGCAGCACAAAGTGACAATCTGGGAACTTCAAACACGAAAGCTGCTATGCAGAAATCTCTTTATCCATCACGTGTAGTTTATTTTGTACAGAGAATAGTTATTAAGACATTTTTATATTAGTAAGGCCCGATTTAGTACTCATACTCAATATTCATGACTATTTCGTCAGACTGTATTAAAGGATTTAACCTCAAAATTCCCAAGTGGAAGAGATAGGAACTATCAAATGTCTCAGAGAAGGAAACTGAGAAGCATGATTTAGGAGACAGCAATGGAAGAGTTTGATATTCAGGAAAGGAATAACTATTCATACAAGTAAAAACATTCATGGTTTCAATAGACAAGCCAATCTCCATTAAAAACCAAAATCTGATAATTGAAGTTTTCTCTCTACTTTGTAACTTAATCACTAGGATAACAATGCTATGTAAATTTAATTTCAGCAAAATAAAGTTATTAAGAATGTCTAGGCAACCCTTGTAAGCATATACCATTTTATAAAAAAAGGACCAAGAAATGGATTACATTTCATTTTTACAAGTAATACGTCACATTTCTTCAAACTCAATATAAAACTGTGTTCACTCTATTCTGAAAATTAATGAAAAAATATCACCATTCTGTTCAATTTGTTTAAAGTAAATTAGCATAAAGTATTTCATTCTTCATTGCCTCTTCTTGATTATATGGAAACATAATGAAGACTGACAGTACATATTGCTTCTAGGTCTCAACTTGTAACTATGAACTTAACTAATAAAAAAAACCAAAACAAAACCGTGACCCAGATCCATAGAAGTATGTAAGCTTTCTATTTCAATAGGAACTAGATATATAAACATCCTAACAGTTCTGTATGCTTATATTTACAGTTCCCAGGAAATGAAACACTCAAGGCACAAAACATCCATAAACATTCAAGCATCATGTAACAAATTGTAGCTAATTTTAATCATGTAAACAACAAGGGTCCATCCAATAGCACACTGAAGACATTTCCCATTTAATTTCAGTCTTACTGAATCTCTAAAGGTAATCATCATTTAAACAAGGACTCTCTAATCCTATTGCTAAAGAAAATACACCAGATAAGACACATATAGCTCCATGGCACACTACATCTTTTCACCTTTCTTCACTAAAAAAACAACCAGGACAACACCTGTAATTCTACTTACAGAAAAGGGTTTTCAAACCTACTTCAAAATGGCACATACTTAAAAATGATGCAGGCAAATATGATTCCTGAGTTTCAACGTACACCCAACCCAGAACAGGACTAGGAAACTTTAGAGATGCCACCACCATCCCTATGGCAGCAACCTAGCCACGGAGCATGGAAAGCTCGTCCAGGCTCTCAAGGAAGAGCTGGCAGAAGTAGTCTCCATTCAGCCAGAGGAAGCAGGGAGGCAGGATCAGGAACAGGGCTCGCTCTCTGAAGAATTTCCAGCTGCGATCTAAGCATCTGAAAATGAAGGTATTTTTGAGAACAAGAGCTCAGAAAAAAAAATACAAACTAGCTTCCAATATACACACCTTACAGAAACACCAGCTAAATCCAAGCTTCCTCCAATATCTCAGAGACACTTTAAAATACAGTGTTATCACCCTTCAAAAAAAATTGCGTATTCCTACTGAGTCTGTTCAGACCTTCAAGTAGGATTTTTCACAAATACAGCCTTGTTAAGACCATTACTACTCTCCTGACAAAAATTCACCCTCAATTTCATAAAAACCCAGGAAATCCCCATAGATCTACAGGAACGTGGGCTTAGCCAACCAAGACTGTTTGTCACGCTGCCTCTGACACCAACAGCCATTCTGGGTCACTGGAGTCCTTGGGGGAGGTGTACAGGTGCCTGTAGTATCTCCCGCAGAAATTCCCTAGGGAGCCAAGAGATAGCATCTACACACCTTTCCCAGCCCACATGTTCCTCCCATTCTCCAACTGCATTACCTGTGTCATCTGCAAACAGGCCTCCACAAAAAAAATCTAGGAGACACACTTGGCAGGCCAGGAGGGAAAAGGTCACAAAGGCCAAGAAACCCTTTGAGGTTAGAAAATAACAACAACAAAAAAGTGTAATTTCTCCATCCTGGACCCCTTCTATACAGGACTGAACAACAGATAATTTGGAGCTTACTTAGCATACCTTGTACTAAAAATAAATACCGCTGTCCTCTCTTCTCAGAAGACCCCACACTTTTCTGAGAAGCTGTGATGGAACTGAATCACGCAGCCCAAGAAATGCTTCTTCCAAGTAGGATTAACAACATGCCTATTGCTTAATAGTCAATCTTCAAATTCTAATTAGTTAAAAGGTTAAAAAAAAAGTGACCAAACCCTTGTAAGTAGTACTGAAATAAGAAACAGGCGCACAAATAATACAACAGAAGTTTGGTATGGAAACAGATTTATGTTTCAAACTATACACTACAATGAACAACTCAAAACCAAAAAGACAAATACTTTTGGACTTCATCTAAAGCATCATAACACAAAATCAGACTTAACTGACAGCAGGCAGCTATGTATCAGTATCAGTTAGATATACCTCTGACTGAAGTATAGGACTATCTAAAAGCAGAATCTCCCCTCAAATTCTGACATGCATCATCTACAGTGTCATACTTCTGATACATGCCAGGTTTTACATGTTGACACTTCACAAATACATTTTTTTCCTGACAGTTCCTTTACTAGCCAACTCCAATGACAGATGATTGAAGCCAGGAGAGTAAATGGTGTCATTTCTCTGTATTTTTGGTACAGAGAGCAAATGTGGTGTAACAACAAGCATTTGTACCCCTGAGCAAGTGAAATACTGCTCTTGCAAGGTCACACCCATCCAACTTCACAGCTTCAAAGGAGTAGAGTCACTCTCCTCCTGGAACACGCGTAGTCCAAAGAGCAGATACCTCCCCACAACATGTCTCCAGTGGAAACATGCCCCACGGGAGAGTTGGGCAGCAGGAGCTCTCCTCTTTGCTCCATGAGAAACCAAGTGGCAGAACTGCACCGCCACTTCCAAAGTGAGCAGCACCACATTCTCTGTGGGAATCATCCAGACTCAGAAAACAGCATGAAACACAACAGGGCTCCCACAAAATCTGCTGCTGTGCAAAGAACATGCTCCAGAGCCCTTATGTACTCCTTATGCATAAAGCCAATGAGTTGAGATGCTCTATTTAGGCTAGCAACCAAAATTCTCTCAACAAGGAAAGCAACAAAGCAAGAGCAAAGGGGTATTTCGTATCAATATCTCCAATGAACACAGAAATTAAAAAAACAAAACCACACCCAAGCAATCAGTTAAGGTAATGAGGAAACCACTTGCATACATATTCTCATTAAAACAAGCTACATGTGAAATCCAGAAATCCAGCAACTACATTACCAATCACATTAAAGAAACAACTAAACACTAATGTTTCTTCTTCCATGAGTTACTTCAAAACTTTTCCAGTATTTTTTTTTTTGCATCGCTCAGAATCAACTTTGTAGAAAATGAAAAAATAAAAATACAGACTCAGTTCTACAAGCACAAGGTCAAGTTCAGCTTTATTTCCCTCATACCATGAGCAGAGTCATTGTCTTCACTGTACAAAACAAAATAACTTACTTTAATTTAAAGATAATTAACAACACTATTATACAGCAGTCTAGAAAGATGTTGTCAACTTAAGTCTAAACTGCTTGAGAGGAGACTGGCTGTACAGCCACCATGGACTCATTTGGAGAACGTATTTTCAACCCAGTAGGTTTTGTTTCCCCAACGCCTCTTCAGTTTTAGGAAAAGCAATTCCAATTTTGAGGCACAGGCCTTCTCAGCTACAGCTTTTCTCCCTGCCTGTCTTTACTTTCCCCTCTTCCCTCCCCACAAATCAGCTATTAATTCCTAAATAAATGGAATGAGTAGCATTTAACATCAGGAGCCACAAGGGTATGTAAGGCTCCTATCTCCCGTTTAGAGGCCTGTTTAAACAGGAATTAAAAGACTGAACACCTCTGTGGATTTAGGCCCAAGAGCTCAAGTCTGCCAACGGAGGTACCTGACCTCACCGGAGCGGTCCCCAGGGTGACCACCGATGAACTGCACAGGCTCTGGAGAAGTTCTCCAAAGACAAACACCGTTTTCAAAAGTTTGCTACTGAGGCGCAACGGCCTGGACACAAATTAGGAAACTCTTCCTTGTGCTCGTCTTCTGAAACGCCGGAGCGCAACTTCTGGTTTACATTCGCTGTCTTTCCATCTCCCTAGCACAACTAAAAGCAAACCACCAACTCTGTGCCCAGTGTGCTTTTAAAAATGAAATACTTCTTTCAAGATGAGCGCTGACATTCCTTGATCCAAACATCAACACATTTGGATCACAGCCCATTACCAGAAAAGGTGACCATCTCCAGGTCAGATGCCTGCCTGGCAAGGCCAGAAGGAAGCACATCTCCAGACCCACGCTTCAGCCGCGACTTAATTCCTCTTAGCTTTAGGAACAGCTTAAGTACCTTCCCTGTGAACGGCCTTCGATGTGCCTTTGTTTGAGCAGTGTACTGAAAACAGCACTCATGATGCCTTTGAAGTATTACTTATCCCCTTTCAAGACCGAGGCCACTAGCCCCGAGCGCAACGGGCGGCCGGCGGCGCCCCCGGCCTTACGACCACCACGCCGCCCCTCACCGCGGCGTCG
>WAAD01036263.1:954-186520 GCA_013389945.1 Fregata magnificens | reverse complement strand
GCGAGGCCCGGGCCCGGCAGCGCGCCTTGTCCCCAGGCCGCGGGACGGCAGGCGGGACGGGGGGGCGAAGCGCCGGCTGGAGCGGGGTCTCCATGTCTCTCCGGCAGCTCCTCCTCCGAAGCGTCCCTCAGGCGGGGGCCCGTTGCCGCTGCGGTGGCAGAGGGCAGAGCTAGGTTGGCCCGTCGGCAAGCGTGTCTGCCTTCATGCGGGGAAATACTGCAGCTGGGCTTCTCCGGCGTATCTGTCCTTTTAAAGGGACGAGTAAAGTGTTTTGTGTTCAGGTGGATACAAACCAGCTGTGGTCCGGATTGGGGGGAAAAATAGTAAGATTCAGTTACAGCCTGCACTTAAATCCATTTTAAAAGAGTTTGGATGAATAGACCGTCATGTGGCCTACACTAAGCTCATTAGAAACTCTTATCGTTTAAATAGATTGAAGTATATACTCATTCCATTAGGTTGCGTGAGTATTTATCTGTATATATACCATCTGCACTTGTCATAAAATTAATGGCTCGTATGCTGCACTGTGCTTCATCTTCCCTGAAAAAATGAGATATTTCAGTTTGGCTTGCTTAGGCATTCTGTCACAAACTCTGGAAGCTGGCTTGATAAATGCTTGTCTGCTTAATTGGGGAGAGCTGAGTGGTGGGATCCACACGGGCTGGTTTTAGACCCAGTGTCAGTGTCGTAACTGTTGATGTGTTGGGCAGCATGCATCTGAATTTCACACATGGTGTCTGTCCCATGGTTTTGCAGCCAAAACCACACACTCCCATGAAATTCTTCCCAAAACGTACAGACACTGCATTTTGTTTAGCCCACACAGCTCTGTCTGCTAGACTGAGGTTCAAATTAGAAGTTGCACTGAAGGTGCAAAAAGGAAGTTTATACCAACTGAAGTCAGCAGAACTATGATCAAAAAGAAAATGAGATTTTGTCTAGAAAAGTTCAGGAAATTCCCCAGGAAAAACAAAATTCATGCACAATTAAGTAATGGGGGAACATATGGATAGTGGCAAACTAAAATTTGAGTTTGCCATGTACAATTGTAGTGACAAAAACGAAATACAGTAAAAATATTGGATGAGATTCAGATCTGATCGTGACCAGTGCATCTTCCAGTAGTGGTTTGGGGCTCCAAGTAAGATTAATTCCCTGTTTTACTAGGTCTTTTTCATACATTACCACCTCAGCATAGTTTAGCCCATGCCAAAATGTTCTTTCAATTTACAATGGCTATGTTACTATTATAATATAATTGATTCGGTGGCACTGTGCCAAAGACAAAGTGCTGTCATTTGCAGAAGTAAACAAAGTGAAAAAATATTTCTCTCTTTGAACATTTTTCAATTAACTGTAGTAATTGTGGGGGTTTCTTGATTGTTCTAGTGGCAGGAAACCCATCCAGAAATAAGGCAAGTGGGGCTTTGCAGTGTTCTTTAACTGCAAAACTTGCCTCTTGCCTCTTACTGCCTGCATAGTAAAATAAAAATTTGAATATAAGCAGGATAACTCTTTGATCCAAGCCACCTCATCTTAAGATGGGTTTAAAGATATTTTGACTCTTGCGTGGGTCAGCAAGAAAGAGAAATTTCCGAGAAACAGCAACAAAAGAAAGGAGCTGTCAAAATAGGCTCAGAAAATCTGGGGTTATTTATTATTGACTTAATCATGATTTAAATAATTTATTTTAATTGCTTGATTTGAAATAACTCCATCTTTTCATAGCTTCACAACCCATATGCGCATCTTTTAGTCATGGCCTGACCTTTCTATTCCAGCTATTTAATTAACACAGTGTAATAATCTGTGTGAATTATTCTTGTTTGCAGGATGTGGTACCATTTAAATTTGTTAATGTAAAGGAGCAGTGCATTGTTGATAAACTGTTGGAAACCAAATTAGCTTTATCTTGTAGCTAGCTGATTGCATTATTTCACTCAGGGGTATAATACTTCTCTAAATATGCTAATTTCACTCTTTTCTCCGTGTGGTGACATTTTTACTGTTCTCATTACTGACATTTGTAATATTTGGGGTGGGGAAATCTTTTCTTGCTTTAACCTCATTATAATGTAGCTAAAGAGATTTGAATATTATCAGATGAAGTGCACATATATTCAGGCAAGTGGAAATGTTATTGTGTCTCCTGGCCCAGAACTTTTGTGCCTGTAGCAGGACTTGCGTGGACTTAATGGCACCTAGATCCAAAACTGTGATACAGAAGCCCATCCAGTTACTAATTGCCCAACCATGATAGCGTATCCATTGACGGGTGCCTCCATTTCAAACCTAAAAACTCTCAAGGTGATTGCGTCTCCATATTCATGCCTATCTGCCTGTGTCTGGCCTAAAACCTACTGGAATTCTGCTTAGGAGGAGTTGGTGGCCTGGAGCTCTGATAGACTAGTGGTGACGGATAAAAATTATATGGCTGAAGCTGTTATTGCTGCCAAATGCTCATCCTATCCCTGAGGCAGGCCTGGCTGATCTGCTTATGAGTTGGCACTTAGACTGTGCCGATTTAAGCCTGGCTTATTAAGATAAACTGAAGGCTTTGACAGGTTTGTTATAACTTTGAGGCATCTGGAGAGTCTAATTCAGCTTAAACACACATACTGTGTAGTGGTTGAGCTGAGCAGTCCAGGAGAGTATGCTCCCCGTGGTGCAATCCCCGGTTCCTAGTGCATGAGGAAGTGCCATTTGTTCTCTCCAGTCATCAGGTTTTTGACAAATTTGCTCTCCACGTGACTTTCTTCAGAGAGATTGGATGAACTTCAGCATCTCCTTGTTTCTTACGCTTCTCTCCCAACAACTCCTAACATCATGTGTACAATCTTGTACTTTCTTGTGTCAACTCATATCTTGCAATCTGACAAGCAGCAATTGATTGCATACCCTACGAAGGCTAGAAGCATTTTGGCACAAAATGGGCAGGACTCAAAATTCATTCAAAGATTCTAAAGTGGCATTTAGCCAACTCTGAATATTCTTTCCAGCATCCAAAAAGAGGCCTGTTCTGCAGGGATTTCCCTCAACTTCTAGACTTCAGCTGGAGTTGTGACAATGTAGTTTCAGAGCTGCCATAAACAGCACTAGTGTAGCAGGGAGCTATAATGGTTCTCTCTTCTTTACACCCCCTGTCTTGAACAACACCTTTGAAGGTGAGCCTGTGAGGTGTGAGCAAATCCCGTTCTTCCCTCATCAAGTTTTGACATCCCTTTCCTTTTAGTTACTTAGGAACAGGTTGTTCAGCATCTGCTCTGTTTTGTGCTTGGTTTGGGCACCTTCCAATCTGTGCATTCTGTACCTTTCAGCATTTTTTCTCGCCTTTCTTTTTTATTGAGAGGTGGATAGACTTCCAGCTCTAACGTCATACAACGATTACCTTGTACTTCAGGAAGAAAAAGGTTTTACAGTGCTTCCTTTTTTCTAGTATCAACAAGAAATGAAAATAAAGGCATATTTTCAGCTTATGAAAGCTGAGCAGTTTTATTCTTAAATTCAAATATCGAATGTTATCCAGTGGGCGTTCGTCTATACCTTTTGATTGCAGGCTGCGTATATCCACATTGCAAAGTGACCATTGTAGTGGAGACGATTCTAGGTTTGTGGTGAGCCAGAGCCCATTGCAAGGTCCTTTAGGGAGATGTGGAGTAGCTCCTTTCTCTTGTGGAGTCTGCCTTTGTGGGTGGCCAATGAAAGACATCTCACCAGATTCCCTATAGAGCATGCTGTAGGTTCTTTACTGTAGCTCTCAAAAGGAATATGCAAAAGTCACACCTGACTTGGGCTTTGAGTACCTTTAAAGCATTTTGTACTCCATTTCTACTTGTTCTGCCATTCATCACCTGCTTAACGATGAACATGTAGATGATGATTATATCTCCTTTCAGGGGGAGGTGGAATCTGTATGATGTCTTCCATTCAAGCTCATTTTGATGGCTACTTCCCTGCCTCACTTAGACAGCCTTCGGGCTCAGTGCCTTAGGTATTTTAGGGATGTTATGTTGGAACTCCAACCTCAGCAGACCATGGTCCCTATGTTCTTTCATTTTATACAGGGCCACCATGTGCAAGTACCTGCAAGCAACATCAACACAGTATTTTCCATCCCAAGGTTCTGTTAGGGAAATCCAGTTTCAAAGACTGATGGTTTCCTGTCTTCCCAAAACCTGAGAATGATGGAAATGAACTGAGTCACATGAGGATGTTAGGCTTGAGTTGGGAATACAGGGTGAAAATCTCCACCTGTCTCCTTGGGCTAGGACTGCCTCAGTGTAGATCTCATTGCCTCTGATGCCTGCAAGAAGAGCTAATCGTATTGTTCTGGTACTGGTCTGTTCATTGCGTCTCTGGTGAATGTGTTTCTCATTTCTGGTCAGACTTTGTCATTGTTCTCCTGTTGTCTTACATCGAAGCAGCAAGGAGTAACTTCATTATTGCTCTGTTATAATTAATGAAGTAGGCATTAGGGAGTATGTTTCTATTGGTCTGGCTCGTCACGCTTGGCTGTCATACAACAGGTACGCTGTGGGCTCTCCAAATGAGTCTTCTGAAGACCTGATTGTCTGGGTAGGTGTTTGGGATCAGATCCATATTGAAGACATAATGCTCAGAAAATGTTGTCTGTCTGTTTGGAAACGTGACTCTCTATCATGTAATTCTGTATAGAAAGAAGAGGCTAAATTGATTATTTCTGTGTCTGTGCTTTTCTGAACAGGGGCATATATGATTTAAATTATTATATGCTTTGTGATCACAGACACAGTGAGATTCTTGGGAGTAGGTATGGTAGCATGAGATTTTGACTTCTATTAGAGTATTTCAACCAGAGCGACGGTAAGGCAGTTTGGATGTCTTGGTATAAAAGTGCAACTTTAACCTTTTGCAATTTTATTGTTTTGCTAATGTTCAGGGGGTTATCTTAAATTTCTAAGTACCACGTACTTTTGAAGACTGGATGTAAGAAGACATTATTGCTTCTAATACTAATATTGAATTAGTCAATGGTTGACGTAGTGACATTGAGGTTCAAAAGGCATCTGAAAATATTGAAACTCCTCTACTGAAAGGACTTTTCCAGATATATTATTAGGTTGACAAACACTGAGTTTTTGTAAATTTTGCATATTGCAAGAAGCTTCCAAAATTCAAAGCGGCAGCACTGTCATGGTTTCTTCTAAAATTAAAGGTCACCTTCAGTCTCCAGAACAGCAGGTGCAGCTGATTAGAACAGGAGTTCATGCACATCTGAGTGGAGATTTGGGCCTACAGAGTCCTTGATCTTTTCTGATATTTAGCTCTTGGTGTTTACAGATAAAGAAACTTTGCAGGCAGTTGTTATTTGAAAAAGAAAAGAGAAAGAAAATCTCTGGAGGGAAAACGGTAAAGAGATGTTGACACCGCTAGCAGCAGCTTGTTGTGTTATAAAGTTGTGAAAGATAAGCTTCTATGTAACAAGGCTGTGCTTTTTCAGTAAAACCAGTTTGTTTTATGTTTAATATTTATATTAAAAAATAGAACTAACATTAATGAAATGTTAAGGTTGAAAATTAAATTAGAAGAGCTTGGTAGTTCATATTTTGGTGAGCTGTATTAGGTTGAGTGTATCCTTAACCCTACATTTTGTCAAAGCAAGATTTTACATTCTTTATGTGAACCCCAAGATTCAAAACATACCCTGTTAACAGTTTTTCACAGACAAATTTCATGTTGCTGCATGAGAACCTTTATAAAGAGAAATAGCAACTTGAAACAAATGTTAAGCTGACTTTTGCTTGGTTTACCCATGCTGAAAGAAATGGAATGATGTAAACAGATGGAATAATAGCCATGCTTTTTGTTTAATATTCCTATAATAATGGCAATCCCTGAATCTAATACCCTGATTGTGCACATTCGTTATTGTGCACTTCAGAAACTGTTCTTGGGGTTCCCATGGTGGGTCTCTCTGGTTTCTTTCAATTCAATATTTTATGTAATTCAGAAATGCTTCTTTTATTCTTTTAAAATATAATTTCATTCTGACAATTACACCTCTAATTGACTCAGTCATTAATCATAATTTGTATCCTATGTATTATAATAATGAACAAAGTCTTCCATCATAACCCCTTTGTGGATCAAATTCAAAAGGCTCAGTTGTATTATTGACTATTTATTACAAAGGCTTATGGGAAAAAACATATTTTTAGAAGACTATTGACTATTATTGACTATTTACTACAATAGCTTGTGGGGAAGTGCTGTATTTTAGAAGATTTAGATTCTTTTGCTGCTGTCATTTTGAAGTTCTTGTCAGTCAAGTTTGCAGGATAGGACAACAATAGTCATAAATGTTTACAGTTTCTGACAGTGAATTTTATACAGCGCATTCATCAATTTAAGAGTAGTGCATTCATATTTACTACTAACAGGGAATAGAAAAAGAAATAGAAATAAACTTTACTTACAACATGAACAAATTCTTTTTTTCTTAGAAATATAGATGTTAGTTCCCTGATGTGCCAGTTCCCTTACTTTCAATCATAATGTTATATTAGTATTAAGTTTTGTATTAAATTTCCCATCCATTAGGAAATGTTGTGAGAAATGTATATCAGTGCCAGTGGGGTATTGGGAAGAAATGGCTTTGCTGCTAAATTTCCTCAGCAGCAGGTGGGTGTAATTTATACCCCAAACAGACAGAAAGGTGGAACTGTAGCAGCCCAGCTTAAGGAAGAACAGTCTCTCCTTTGGAGAAACTCTTTTATATCCTGGTGGAAGGTTTTGGTCAAAGACCATAGGCTTTTCCTTCAAAAGAAGATGAAACGCCCTTTATCCGACAAGTGCTGCGGTTTCATTGTGTTTCACTTTGCTTTCAGCAATTTTGCCAATAAGAAGTATACAAAGTTCATTGGAAATACATTTAGTATGACTTCTGTCAGTTGTACGTATCCTAATTATCCTGGGTTTGGGGGGTGGGAGGGGAAGGGGGTATTTCAAATGGCAGAAGATGCAGGCAGGCAGGAGCTGTAAGGACAAGGAAGGAAAGGAAAGCATTTCTTCTACTAGAGGAGACCAGAGGAGAGAAGAGACAACAGGCAGAAGCTGGCCAGGGGTTCAGAAAGAGCTTTCTAGGAACAGCCCTAGGGGATTTAGGAAGAAGTTTCGTAAATGTATGCTTGAGATGATATGCTGTCATTTAGAGCAGGGGCGGGAAGTCTGTGTCCTGTGTGTGAACAGTGCCATGTTCTGGGCTCAACCTCTTACTCCACCCCTAAGAAGCCTGGCAGCTATTTCCTTTTCTTTATCGGAGGACAGTTTGAGGTTTGAGGGCATAGCCCATGCTCTTGTCTTATTTCATGTCTTGAGTCACTCAGACTTACTGTAAGAAAAAGCGTAAGATACTCAGCCCTGCTGCAGCAGGACTGAAAAATGAGTGCAAATACAAATTCCTCTTTTGGCCTCTTTCTTTTCTTTTTCATTCCACCGTAGCAGACACGGAGGGCAAGGGAGTTGTGTTGACTTCAGGCTACCAGAGTAAGGTTCAGGTGCCAGTCTTACCAGTGCAGAATTGCGTTTGACCGGTCTATCCTGACAGGCTCCGTGCAACTGCTAACTATCCTTCAGTAGCCAAAATATCTATGCAAATCTAGGTTAGATGCCCCCCAGCTATGCTGCATCTGCAGTATTGACATTCCTGGAGTCAAAAATAATAGTAACAGCAATAACTGGTCAGGAAGTAATACCTAGATGTTCATGCGGTATATCCTGAAAACTACTCGTGTATATTTAGATGCATTCTGTTTGCCCAGAGTAGGCTGATTATAGTGCATAACGTTGTAATCACATGCAGATTATTTAAAGTTGTTTTTTAATTTACAGAGTTAATGTACTGTGAAATCACTGTCTGACCTCCAAACCAAGTCACTTCTCTTTGGTTTGGGGAGATTCCCCATCCTCCCCCATACCTTCTCTTTTCCAACTCCTGGTTGTTGGATTGTTAAGATTTTGGAGGTTAGTTGATTTTTTGAGTGACTTGGCTGCTCTGCATTAGTGTATTCAAAATGCCAAATTTTTCTTTTAACTTTTTACATTTTTTTTTAAAGAAATAAGGATAAATAAGCATTACAGATTTGCAAAAAAACCCCAATTTGATGGTGCTTATACCAAATATGTTACCAGGATTTCCTTTTACTCCCTCTTTTAGAAAATAATTTTAATACCTCTCAATTAAATCTCATACTTAAGCAGCAGGGTGTTTTGGCAGAAGTCAACTACCACACACTAATGAACTCTTCTAATTCGCTAAATTATTTTAAATGAATGACAGTACATTTAACTTCTGAATAACTTTGATCAAGTCCACTTTTCGTCAGACTGCCTGCTGTGCTAAACTCTTTATTCCCAAACCCCACTCAGTTATTCAGAAAAATTGTTAATCAGAAACATTAAATTATTTTCTCACTTAGAAGCACAAAGTCTACTGGAAAGCACTTAGCCAATTCATCTCTTTTCTTTTACCTGCTCTCAGTGCTGAAGCCTGGATAAGTCTTCATATTTGACAACACTTCATGTAAAGACTGGAGAGCTTTTTTTTTTTTTTAATTGGAAGATCTCTATTTTGCAATGTGTTACCTTTCTAAAGAACACCTACATTTTTCGCCAATTATATAAGCTGTCACAGTTACAAAACTTGAGCTAAAACTTGGTTCGGTTTTTCAGTTCCTGGTTGGATTCTATACATGCCTTCTGTAAAGTCAAAACATGAGACAAATTATTCCTGCTTCCTTTTGTACTGTGAAGCCACATCATTTGTTGAGCCTGATAGAAAGAACTAATTTAACAGTATTCCTTTTCTCTTTTGGATCAGAGTACAACTGAGAAAATGAAGACTCCAACAGAGCTTTTCTTTTCAAAGGGAATATGCATTTCTATTCTCTCCTGCTACCTGATCTCCCCTAGGAATTTGATATCTAATGCCCAAGATGTGCCATGGACATTTTGTTTCTTTGCAACACATTTTATTTATACACCTTGTACTTATACGCATCCGTGTCCAAACTGTATGCCCTTAAATATGCTATACAACCTCTGGTTTTGCCTAGGAATCAATTACCATCAATTTCAGGTTAGAAAATTCGGAGAAGCAAGAGCCCAGCGTATGAGGTCTTTGTGAAGCTATGATAACACTAACTAAGGAAAAGATTATTATTATTTTAGATTACAAATTTTTCTACTAATCTCTCTTTGGAGAGATCTCTTCAGATATCTCTTTCAATTACTTTTTGCCACTCCTACAGCATATAGTTCCATCAGAAATCTCTGTTGGTCGTGAGCAGAGTTCTCCAAATTATCATAATATCTATTTGATGTAGTAGATGATATTTACCTTTTATTGCGTGTCTTTTATCTAACAGGCATTTAGATATGCCTGACAAATATTATGGGGAAAGAATTACGTTTAGCTGACTGCTGTTCTCACCAAGGAATACATAAAACTGAATCAAGACACTTAAAGATTTTTTGCACAAAATCAGCAAGAATCCCCATTTGTCTTTGCAAAAAACCATAATGTTCATTTATCTAATGCTTTAAATTTTCTAAAATGTTTCAAACTTCACTGCTGATTATATCATATGTATTGTATGTGATTATACCAGGAAAAGATACATACTCATTTAACAATGATTTTAATACTGTTTGAAGATAGGAATGATTAGCATCTTTCTTAGACAGACTGTCCTCCTTCATTGTTTCTAAATTTTATAGGGAAATAGGTTTACAACTGAATAAAGAGTGGTGACATGACAAAAACCTCCAGCTAACGTTCAGTGGAGGAGAGGCTGTTTAGTCTAATGGTGGTTTTTTGTTTGGCATTGATATAAACTCTCCCACTATCTTGAGCTCTGTACTTCCCACTGTATATTCACTGTGGTTAAAACGACGCCTTTCAAAAGCACAATATGCATGTGGAAATCACATTAGAAAGCCACACAGAATCAACAGTTGGCTTCAATGAGCCTTTATGTCTCTCCCAGTAAAATTTCTGCTTTTGTAGCACATCCCAACTGTTGACCGAAGTTTCAGGATAAACCTGAAGCTTTTGCAATAAAACTCAGCTTTACAAAATCCTCCAAAAAGTGCCACTAATTTCTTGCATTTCTTTGGATTTTTATCCTTTAAAATAAGTAAATGTATTGCCCTTAAAAGAAAAAACAATTGAGTAGTCAAAAAGACAGCCGTGTGGTGATAAACTTAGCCTAAGCAGGAATAATTTCATTTTTCCAAGTTGGAAAATCTGAAAGATATGCAAGGCCAGCCAGCTCCTGCATCGTGAAAGCTGCTTCTGTATGATATTATAATTGCACCTGTTAGAGACAGAAGTAGTTTTATAAATCACTCTGGGAGTGTTCAGATCTGGACTGAGTCTTGCCTTTAGTTTTTAAACAGCATCACTGCAAAAACCATGCTGAGCTTTAGCCTCTTGCCATGCCTCGCAGCCAGCTCCTGGTAGCTGCACCAGCACGTGCCATTGTGTCTGCAGATGGTCTTTCCACCTTCTCTGGACTTGCTCCCTCTAGGTATACTAACCTATTGCTCAGAAACCCCCAGAGCCTCCTTCCAGGGGTAGTGAAGACCATATGGTAAGACATACGGTCGCTGTGAGGCCTCCTTATGTCCTGCTTGTGCAAGTTGCTGGAGCGTGAGACTGAAGGCCAAGTGTCGTAGACATCTCTGTGTCACAGCAACACCATCCTGTCAAGTGTTGCTCTGCGTATGAGAGGAAGCATGGAAAGCAAACCAAACCCCAAACTCGCTCCTGTCATCGGCCTTAAGAAAGGGAAGCCATTTAAAAATTTTACATTCTGTAAAGATAAAATATTGGAGGTCTTTAGTTTTAAAGCTTCAAGCTGGAGTTTTCATGAGGAGTGGAAGGAGAGGGTGATTCAGTTTCCCTGGAAGTCTGTGGGAGAAGGGACCCCTTGACCATAGGAGACCCCAGCTCTGATACCTTCCACTGAATCTGTGTGAAGACAGCAGGTTTTAATTTAGAAAACCAAAAAGTACAGCTATGCTGGAGTATAAACCCTGCCGAAAGAAGGGGGATTCATAAAAGTTTCCAAAGAGATTTGGCATACAGCACGCACAGAGCTCCTCTTGTTCCTGCCATTCGCACTTCAGCATTCATATATTTATTTTAAACTGTTATGTTTGAAACAATCCTGAAAAACCTTCCTTGGTGACCTTGGTCCTGGTGGGTCGTCTTCTGTGTTTTCCCCAGCTGGTACTGCTGGGCTGCCCCATGCGGGACTGGCTAGTTCTCCACTACCTGTCCCACTACCCACAAACAGGGAGGAGCGAGAGGCAAAATTAGCACCCAGCAGTAAAGGGAATTTTCTTGTCCTGTATTTATTTAACCCATCATGCATGCCAGACCATAATTTGACCCCTAAATAGAGTGATTGAGTTTGTTTGTTTGTTCTAACTGAGCTGCTAGGAATCGTGGGGAACCATACCTATTGACTCAGTGTGTTAAATCTTAGGCATTGTACGGATACAAATTCTAGATGAGCTAACTTCAATAGAGGTTAAAATAATGAATGGATTTTTTTATGATCTGGAGTTGTAGTCCACTGCTTCAGCTCTATGGAGCTGTTATGTTTTTTGTGGTGGTTTTTTTTTTTTAAAATCAGGTTTTCCTTCTCAATATGTCCCTAAAGAAAAGTTGTTCTGAAAGTGCTGAGTTTATTCCAGGTTGCCAGCATTTCAGCTTGACAGTTTCAGTGGGGCGTATAAATCTCTAAACAGCAAAGGAGTAAGTGGAAATCTCGGGTTAGTTTAGTTCTTGGATTGGCACAATTTGCTTTTTCTAAAATTTTGTAGATGAAAAGGAATTTTAAAATGCTTTAAAAATACCTGCTGGTTTGGTTATGCTGCCGTTTCTTGGTTTAAATCAAATGCGTAGGAACCTGGTTTGCCACCTCTGACAGTGCTCTACAGTTCTTGGAAAGAATCCCATGCAGAAAGACTATTACTCATAAAATTTATGTTCTCTAAACTCTGGACATTATTCATAAGGTTTTTTTATTGTTAGTCTAATTCTAAACAGTTTGGCTGCAGTGCTTTATTGCCTAAGCTACAAGTGAAAATTCTAAGCACATGCTTATTTTTTTAATTTTTTTTTTTTTTACATTTTGTGTGGTAATAGACTGCTTTAAACTTTAATTTAGTGTAGGAATGTTCTTTCAGCATTTGCAGTAGAAATTTGGCTTTTAAAAATCTACAAATATATAAAAAAATCAACCATAAACAAAGGAGGTGTTAGTTCTTAATGTTTCCTAGTCTGTGGGAGATGATAGGTAGCACTTCATGTATCATTAATCATCCCTCTACAGCTGTTTTTTTTCTTTACATAGGTGAAGATGTCAAACCATTTACTCCTGGGAAAGCCAATGAAATTGTGATGTCTCTACAGCAACCTGCAGTCTTCTGTAACATGGTTGATGACTGGCCAGCCCTGCACTGGAATGCAAAATACCTTTCTGCGCTGTTGGATGGGAGGACAATCCAGTTTAGGCTAGGTCTGAAGACAGTGGATTTAGGTGAGATTGAGGTGGACTGGTGTTAGATGTCACAACTCTCTTTTTTAGGTTCTGCAGTCCTCCGCCTCTCCATTATCACTGTTCACTCTCTAATGTATTACTTTTCACCACAGGCTTGGCTTTTAGGGCATTGGGTTTGGCCAACAGTGGAACTCTCCTTTCTCTTTCTTGTGTGTTTATTCCTAGTAGGGAGTCTGGTGAGTAGCACTAACATAGGAGAATCAAGGATCTTCGTTTGCTTTCCTTGCTTTGTAGTATGTGTGGTTGGTCCTGGTCTTTTACATGATTCGGGTGTTCATGTGAGCTGAGCTTCCATATCCACAAACCTGAGTGCTTCAAAAAATTAGACAACTGGTCTATCTTGTTTTTTTTTAACCTGGATAATGGTAATAATTCTCATCTTGCTCTCAGAGGTTTTATAAGACCATGGTTGTTTTCAATACTTTAAAGTCCTGTGATGAAAGATGCTATAGAAGTATAAAACATTAAGAAAATTACTTGACACCAGTACAATAATCTCACCTCTAACCCTCCAGATTCACTCAGAGATCTAGGAACACGCCATGGGAGAAAGACAACTTTTGTACTTGATTTTACATACTACAACTCCATTTTGGTCTGTAGCCACACAATACTAGTCATAGCCTATCTGTGGACAGAGTTTCGTAGCAGGGAGGGAAGATACAGGAAATGTGCTCCAAGGTGGCAATCTGCTAGCCACTGTAGAGGTTATTCATTGCTTTATTCATGCCCTGTACATCCTTTGCCCTCCCAACCACATATCAAAACACATTTTGCCACGCACTTTCTCCC
The DNA here is from genome assembly GCA_013389945.1 of Fregata magnificens. Classification (NCBI taxonomy): domain Eukaryota; kingdom Metazoa; phylum Chordata; class Aves; order Suliformes; family Fregatidae; genus Fregata; species Fregata magnificens. The sequence continues at coordinate 173,114 of WAAD01036263.1, read as the reverse complement.
TTTTGCCTAAAGTATCTTGTCTCCCTTCAGTCTTTTTTTTTTTTCCCTAGGCCAGACGAACCCAGTTCTTAAAAAACATTCAATATAAGTCATGTTTTTTTAGACCTTCACCTGGCTATTCTTTCTGTACTCTTCTAACCTTCTTCAGTTGGACCACCTCTTTCTTGGAATACAGGGTCTGCCCAAAGACTCCAGATGAGGGTCTGCCAGTTCCTACGGAAGTGGTAGGATTACATCACATTATCTTACTTAACAACACTGTGTTACTGACCGTGTTATTTCATGTTCAATTTTTGCAAGAGAAGTGATGAAACAGAAGGACGTGTTAGAGGGAAAATGCTTGGCATTTCAGGATTTCACAGCATTTTACCAGTGCAGCTTAATGATTCCTATGCCATTCCTGGGGAAACAGATGTTATTTATTCACTTTCTACAGATGGGATAACTGAGGTGTAGAATTAATACGTTGGCATACATCTTCACAGCAATATCTCTATAGTTTAATGAGGTATCCGCCAGTTCTTGCACTACATGTAAAAGGCATCCCATTCCCAATAGGGAAGAAATTGCATGTATATGACATTTTCCTTGATACCTTGTTAATATATCTCAGTTGTAATATGCAAGGCTTACCAGGTAAAAGGATAGTTTTGGTCCTAGTTTCCATTAATTAGTAGGCACTTTTTGAGAGTCAAATGGGTTTTCCAGTTGGGAAAGCTTCTGATGAGATTGATGGAGTGTTATGTAGCTAAGTGATGGATTGATGCTACCAGCTAAGTAGATAAGAGTCATCCCTTAACAATAACTTGTAGTCACTAGGGATATAGAATGGATTTAAATTGGAATTTGTATCTTGAAGTTGCATCTATCTGTATTTTGCTTTTTCATAAAGGCATCAATCCCTAGGCAGCAATCATTTTGTCTTCAGGAACCTCCGTTATATGCTAATGTGAGCTAGAAATGGGTAGAGCCTTCAGGGGTTATGTTGTAACTGAATGAGACCTGTGATGCTATAAAAAATGTGCATTGTAAGGCTATATTAGTGAAGCCGTTAGCCAAGCCATCTCAGAGTCTGAAATAATATAATACATTTCATGTGCCACTGTCATTTGGAAGATGGTTGATCTCACTCTTGTGTGCTTAACATTGTTTTTCAGTGAGGACCTCTCTTTCTTATCATTGTTCATGCTAACTTTCCCAGATGAAACGGAGGCAGTGATGTGGTTAGAGAAAGCAACAGGGGAATACAACTAGAATTGGATTGATTTCTCTGAATATTCCTCCCAAGTTTACAATAGATTCATTGCCTTAAGACTAGACGGGACCATTCTTGCCACTGAGATGGAAACACATGCAAGAAAGAAACTGTTCTCCTGCTTGTGGGTGTATTTTGGTGTCACTCTGAAATGACTGCTTCAGAGTTTCTGAGATTATTTAAGCCATGAGGTTCATCTGGAAGATCCTAAATAATTTGAGACCTCTGACTATGACAACTTCTCATCTTTCTTTAGTGCCACATCTGCAGCCTTGGGGGGGATTCCCAAACTGAAGATTCATTAATATAAAAAAGTGAGAACTGCAAATGGGGCAACTTGGTGGGAGTTGCTTGGATTTTATACTTGCTTTTCTTGCTAGTTTGGAACTTCCTGAGGCATATGGATGTGGAAGGCACATTTGAAACATGGAAAACATGGGAGTTAGCAGTATTATTTGTGTGAATTATTTGTACCTATCTAAGGTTGTGTGTTTGATAGTATTCTGTCCGATGATACAAGTTAAACAGTATGTGTCCATAAAAGGGGAAAAATACACTCAGAGGATTAAGAATTGACAGAGATACCTCCAGAGAGAGTACCAGTGTTCATTACAAGAACAATGAAGGTGCTATTAATTAGGAAATCCCTATCCATCTAGTTCCAGCCACACTGAAAGATTTATTTTTCTGAGATGAGAAAAAGGGTGAGGAACAGCTACGGAAGTTGAGTTTCTGGCAAAGAAAATGCAGCATTATAGCCCATCTATCTGATGGCTACCTGGAGCACACCAGCAATTACAAAGGAAGAAGAAAGCTTACGCAAAACTGACTACTGTATGCAGACGTTTCTTATTTTGACCATTTTCTCTGGTTGTGTAGTAAAATGAATAAACAGTGAGTTTACTGTGAAGAAGCTGGAAAGAGCAAGAGGTTGTCATGCTGATCAGTTATGAGTCACAAGATCTCTGGAGGAAATTTCTCTTAGAGATGCTGGATAGAGCTGATGCTGTCAGATACGCAGCTGGATAGAAAAGGGCTGCAACTTGGACATCGGCCCAAGAGGTTCTACCACTAAGGACGGAGAAAGAATTCAAGCCTCTAAGGTTTGATATAGAGAGGGACCGCAAAGGTGGCTATAGACTCAGTAGCTGAATAGGAGGCTGAAAATATAATACAAATACCGTATGCTAAATAAATGTTGCATAAAGCTGAGATTTGAGGTGGTTATTGGAGTTGGATACGGATGGCCAGTTTTTTGGTTTGTGAGCGTGCCTGTGCTTTCTTATAGTGTTAAATGGCTATTCCTTGCTTGGATTATTCATTTAAATAATTTTAATTCCCCAGCAGCTGTGAATAGACATTTGGTTTTCTTTTAAGTTTAAAGAACTGGAGGAGACATTTCACTTGCATTCTTACTGGAGCTTTAGGGTATTTTCTAAGGCTATTATCCTTTTTTTCTACATTTCCCTTAGTATACATTACAAACACTGTCTTTCTGAGTAGAACAGAATTTGGCATCTGTCAGGACCAGACCATAACTAAGGAGGGGAGCCGCTTCCTCCAAAAAGCACTTCTTCCCTCTCTCCCTCCCTCCGGTTTCAATCTGTGGCATGAGGTGGGAGAGAGGAGGACTATCATGCTTTCAGATACCACGTCATCAGACAGCACTGGTAGCTTACTTTAGAGTTATGTGGCTTAATCTACAATTTATCAATTATGAAACACCTTCAGCTTTTAGTCATTAAGTATTAGCAAACAGGTTAATAATGTTCTTGCTTTCAGCTGCCCATTGCTAACATTTTCACCCTGTTGCAGTCTGCAAAACCATCTAAGCAATCTCTCTAGATTGCCCAAATACGTTTTTTATTACTAATTATATTTGCATAAGCACCCACACCTTGGCACTGAACAAGTTATAAATTAAACCAAGAATCCTGCCCTGAGGAGATTGTATCCTAGAAGACAGTCTTGCCTTTCATAGTTGGATTTTTTTTTAAATGAAGCTCAGAATGAAATAGACTGTGAGGTAAAAAGAGCATATTTCTGCCTTTAAAACACTTCTGAGTTATCTTGGAAAATAGGCAGTGTCCTAAGCACTCTTTGTTCTCATCAAAATAATACAGATATTGAGCCACTTTCAGTAGCGCTTGTATCTTTTATCTAATTTTTCCATCAGACCATCTTTTAGTAAAATGATGTGCATTCCATTAATGACTGGGTATCAGGAGAGGGCATTGGACTGCAACACAGACAGGGAATCAGATATAGGGGTTTTTGGTTATTGCAGGTGATTTGTATGTCTTGTATGCAGTTCTTGGGTCGGGAGCCCTTCTGCTGCACAGACCCAGGTTACAGATTGCTGAATAGTGGGGTTTATCTGACATTTTTAGTTAATGAATTTGATAGTGAGGGGAAGGAAAAAAAAACACTACCTAGGCTACTACAATGGAAAATAGCAAAATGATAGTGACAAAGGTTTGTAAAAGCTGTTCTCCCACCCAAAGGGAATAAGAACAAATGTATGAGACTCTATGGGAATTGCTGCGATAATAAAATGAGAGCAGTAAAGAACAAAGAGGTGCTGCTGCACAGCAGTGAAAGGATCCCATTTCTGAGCAGCTCTATGCAAGTTACACAAGGTTAAATTGCAGCTCCGTCACTGTCATTCATGCAGGCTGCAGTAATTTTTTCCCAGTAGTAGTTATAGTAAAGTAATATTTTTTCTTAACATTGGATAAGTTTCTTTGAAGCTGGCACAATTAGCAGCTGTAGGAAATGAAGATGTCTGATTAACCACAATTAAAGTATGCTGTGATGTGGGTTATCTTGTAGGCCTTCCAAGTGACCTGACCTTGAGCTGAGAGGCTGTATCAGTCAGCCTGACCAAAGCATGATGGGAGCAAAACACTGCTGGTAAATACTTTTTATGTCTGCCAAGGAACACCGCAATATGCTTTTGTCAGTCCCAAATGAAAAATAAGGACACACAGCATTGTAGATGGATCACTGGCACGCGTGTGGCTCCATAATTTGCTTCCTACGGATCACTGTGCTGATTTGGTTATTGCTTTAGGGAAAGATGAACATGTCCATCTACATAAATCCACAGAGCCAAAATAAAGGGTACACAAATACTTGTGTGCACATTTGCAGCTCACACTTAAGAAGGGAGATGAAGCAAAGGAAAGGGTCTCAGTTGTTCCAGGAACTTGGGCGTATTATTGAGTTACTGTGCTGAAGAGTGCCTTGCACACGAACAACAGTAACTATTGGTGTGCTTTTACCTCACAGCAAGCTCAAGGTAACAGCCATTCACTTAAACCTTAATGAAAAAGCAATAGTCTCAGTCGTTAATTATGAGTTAGGTGATGAGAACCATTTTATTGACCAGAGTGAAGCCACCTAGTCCCACTTCGGATCTCATGTTGCATTTAACCAGAGCTGAGAGAGAAACTGCTTGTTGTTTGTACTGGTTCTGTGCTCAATGCTCATGTAATATTTGGCTTTTCTTCTGTTGCTCTAGTTCCCCAGTTTGAAACTAGATGTAGCTATGTGAAGGCTACACTTGAAGAGTTTTTGGCTTGGAGTTGTGGGCAGCCTTCTTGTCTCTCTGGACCATTCAGTTGTTACGAGTACTCCAAATATTGGGCTTACGCTGACTACAAATACATTGCCAGGATATTTGAAGACAAGCCAGAAATTTTCCAGGTAAGACATTAATGTTACCTCTTCCTAGTTTAATCATTGCAAATTATCTAGTGTAGCTTCTGAAACCTCTATGGCTATCCCCTCTCTGCTCCTTTGGCCATTTATTTTAACATTTTGAAATAAAAGCTATTGGCTCTCAGGCTAACAGAGAACTAGTACCAAGTGGCAGCCATCTAAAATTCTGGGTCTCCTTATATGGTTAAAAGCAACACCACAAGTGACAAAAACAACTACCAGATTGGCAGCACTCCCCTTCCCATTTAGCCCAGCATCATTTTGTAACTGGGATGGCTTGGGCAGCACTGAGTCATGTGTGTGACCTCCGCAGCTGAACACCTTCCCTGCACCTCTGCTGAAGGTATGAAAGTGAGGTGGGAACAGGGTGTGGAGATGACAGGCAGCTGGCAGGCCTGGCATGTTGCAAAGTTGAGACCCTGCTGCTGCCCCAGATCCACCTTGTACCCAAATGGTACCTGAATTAACAGCTCCACTCAGGAGAGAGGATTTGATGGCATGGATTCACTTGTAGCAACAAGGCTGTAACATGGTTTTCCTCCGTGTTTTGCCTTGTGGCTCATTTTCTCAAGTAGCACAGTTTCTTCCCTTAATATATTTAGATTAACTGTGAGGAGGAGAGATTCTGAGTCTGCGGGATTATTATACCTTGGTTGTCTGTGGAGGCAGTAAAATACATGAAGTAACCTGTCCATGGAAGTACATAATCTATGGTAATTTCCAAATGCAGGTACTAGGACACCTACCTGGGGTATTTTCTTTTACTTTCTCCATGTCTACCTGCTATTTCAATGTATTGGTTCATCGACATTCCTGCTGTTTCTCCTTGCAAACTGTAAGAGGGCAAAATTAAGGATAGCTATACAAAAGGTGTATTTTTTCAAAAGGTATAAAGAAAGAATAGTCAATGAAGCCTTATTCATTTCTATACCTTCAAATGTGAAGGTGGAATCATAATTCCCTGCAAATACTGTATCACTGGGACGACAGAGAGTATGAACCGATAACCGCCCTCAAATTATTTCCTCAGAAAGCATTTCCCATGCTCCTTATATGTATTTTATTCTTTTATGCCAGTAAAACTAGTATTTTTCAGTGCTCAGTCTTTTTTCAGACTGGCTGCTTTCCCGTTGTTCTGTGGGTCGGGAGGTAAGGTTTCGGCACAGAGACCATCTTACCTTTCTTTCTCCCCTCCCTTCCTAAGCACACTGAAACACAACCAGGATCACATAAACTTGGGCTGCACGACTCTGATACTGGGTCGTGTTGTTTGAACGAAGTTGGGAGCTCCAGGGATGTTTCAGGCTTCCTCAAATCTTTCAGTGACTTCCTCTATCTGTGGTCCTGCCTTGGTCTTCTCTCTTTCTGCCTCAACAGACAGCATTTTCCTGTGTTTTATGGCATAAGATAGTAGCAGCTCAGAAAACCTGAATAGCCTGCTGCTTCATTCGGTCAATAAAAACACACTTGAAGGAAACAACCATTTTCCTACCTCCTTCTTCCCCTTGCCCCGATTCAAGAACAAAACTGAGGCTCCAGGAATTGCATTTCTGTGCAGGTGTCACGCCACAACCTCATCACCTGACCTATAACAAGCAACAGATTGTACTGCAATTTTAGGATAGACACACGTAACGGTTATACCGTGGATTTTTTTAAAAGCAGAATCTAGGAAGGAAAAAATCGATGGTGTTATGCAAGCAAATATGGTGTGTGTCATCTGCCAGTTTCACAGGCATGGGAGTGAAATGCATCCCTCAGTTCCAGACTCATATGGCTTTTGAAACACTGCTACACAATTTATACCAGCCAGAAGAGTTCTTCACAGAAATTCTCTTCCATTCTTGTGTGAATTTGATGATAACCCCTTTTTTCTTTGTAGATTTTATTTAGATTTACGTAAGGTGATTTGAAGGGGAAAAGAAGGCCAACTGCAGTGTTATTTATAGTGATTAATAGAGCCATTTAGAAGTTGTTTGAAATTTAGATTGCACTGTTTATCATTTACAGTTGTGTGGGCTAAGGTAATGATTCCATTATTCTAATCTATGAGCAGTATCTAGCATCTTACATTTTTTGTTCAGTTGATATTTCATTACAGAATTTGAGATATAAATCAGAAGCAAGATATATGCGTGAAGTTTAAATAGAAATGAGACCTTTTATAGTGACATACGGGTACAGATTAACTTCATTATAAGCAGCAAATTAAATAAATATAATTCACAAGTAATGTGCCATCTGTTATGGTTGGAACACCTTTTAGTGCATTTCTTCTTACTGTGGCTTTTTATTGTAGAAAAGGAACCCACTGTGACAAGATTTCAGTAATCCTACCAGTTCCTTTTCAGTTCATTGGTTAAAAACTATTTTACCCATAATCGCTTCAACTATTTACTACAGCTGCAGCATTTTCAAAAAGTTCTTTTAAATCTTATATTGATTATGTGTGCTTTCTTTCCACTTAAATTGTAACAAAATACAAAAACTATTTAGGTGTGAGATTAAAGTGTAGAGATGGTGTTACACTTAACTTTATCACTGAAATAGTTGTATTGGATTTTAAATTTTATGGCTGCTGAAATCTATAGGAGCAACTTTTTTCTTTTTGATTTTTGCTGCCTTTGACAAATGTTTATATTACACTTCTGCATTTTTTTCAAATGATATCTTTAAAATCAATAACTCTGAAATTCAAAATCTTTAGCAACAACTAATTTTTGGGAAGGCTATCGCTCATTTTGAGGGTTTCCTGATACAGAGTCATGGTGAAGTCATCCTTATGATAATGTCTAGCTGTAGTTTTCCTTATCCATAGATCTTAAAAAAGGATAGTCATCCACCTGTCTGCAAGCAGCTAGCTTACATACTTAAATTGGGAGGCTAGGCTCCTATTTTCTCTTTATAGACAGCGGAAAGAGAGAGGCTTTTCCAAGGTGTGATTGAGAGTCCTTTGACAAGAGCAGGAGTCAAGCTTAAATTAGGTTCCTAAAGCTAGGTGATGTGAATGACCCCAAAGTGCTTTACTGAAACGGAACAAATACCGTTATCTTCCTTTTCAAGATGGGGAAAATAAAGCTCAGAGGTGAAGTGATTTGCCTGAGACCATCAGGAAGCCAGGAATTGAATCTCTGTTTCCTAAGGCTCAGTCTGGGGCTCCAGCCAAAAGGCACCAGTATCTCTGGCCAATATACTTCAAGTGCTTTCCAATAAACAAATGATCAGGCCCTGCAGGCGGCAGGGTGAGCTATAGAAACATGGGAAAGCTTTATGCAAGCTATACAGAGCCATCCTGCAAAACCCTTGAACTATCTGAAAAGTACCTCACTGTCCCTCATTCCAGCTGTCATCCCCAAGGGATTACTTGTGGGAGGATCAAGGGACTGGAAAGCTCCAGGATCATGTTCATAACACATGAATACCTGTTCTGCCCTTTCTCACCATGTAATTGAGTTGTTTTTAAGTTCACTGCCTCTGCAGTTGCAACGGCAGGAGAAGGACGTGTCCATTAAATAACAAGAAACTTAAAAAAACCAGCATACCACTGGGTCAGAGATGGGCTAAAGTCTGCGTTTCCAGAATACATGGAGAAAGCTGAGACAGGAGCACAGAGAGAGCAAATATGCCACATGGATTATCAGATTGGTTTGAAAGGGGAATAGGGATTTTTCCTTCCTTCCTTTCATTCTTTTTTTAAATGCCATATATCAGAATTTTTGTGAAAGCAATCCTGAGCTTGGGTGGATGGTTAAGAGTGGAGAAAGGAAAAAAAGAGTGTCTGAAAAGAAGGAAAAGAAGCCATGTGTGGCCACGAGCAGTTGGGCTGTCCTTCTGTAGAGCAAACGGGTAACTTGAGTGATATGAAAGACTGGGATGAGAACTGGAGACAGAGATCTGGGAGGCTGTATAGTCAGACAGAAGAAGAAGAAAGTCAGCAGAAGAAATGCTACTAGAGAGGAGAATTTTGGAGGAGGGGGCACAGGCCACGCATGTGGGACCCCTACTAAGGAGCAACAGCTGCAGTGGATAAAGAGCAACTGAGCGGTGGAGGGAGAAGAAAAGAGACTCAGAGAACTGAGGGTAGGATGTGAATCAGTTCAACAGCTTACATAAACAACCTTTTCATTGCTGTAGGATATAAGGTGGTCTGACTTTGGTTTTCCTGGAAGAAGTGGAAAAGAGAGCACGCTGTGGATTGGTTCTGAAGGAGCAAACACCCCCTGCCATTTGGACTCCTATGGCTGCAACTTAGTGTTGCAAGTACAAGGAAGGTAACAAGTGCATATACATACGACAAATGCAGAAGAAAGTTATATTGTGCTATAAAGTTAGTTTTGGACTCTTGAGTATTAATTCTATGTCCTGATTATTTGAGTTTTCTGAGCGCTCAATGATTGGAGAGCATCAGAACTGTTCTATAGAAAATGGCAGAACTTCAGGGGTTGGAGTTTGACTGGGGCATGGAGGTAACACAATTTTATTTTCTTCTGTTTGAGGAAGATTTTTGCTGATTTGTGTGTTTTGTGGTCCAATAATAAACATTTTAATCTTCCTAGTAGTTATGAATTCAGGAATTTGGAATTAGGAGATAAAGAGTTAAAAATAAAAAGCCCAGAAACAAAACAGAAATAAACTACTTTAGACTTTTATGATATTCTCTGTGCAAGAGCCTCTAATAGCCTGCTAGAATTAATTTAAAAGGGGAACATCAGGATGGGAGCAGCCAGCTGTGAGCAAAGTCGAAAGGGGCACTTGAGGCTCCAAGCTAATTTTGGAGCATGTGGCTTTGTNCTTTCCTTGCATATTGGCCTCCGGTTTTTTTTGTTATCTTTTATTGCTAGAGTAATGCTAGAGTAACAAAACAAGTTGCATGCAATTTCTTAGGTTTGATAGGATATAGTGGAAGGAATAATTTGCCGGTGGGATTTTAATGTGATTAATTACTCTGACATTTTATAGAACAGTAAAATCATGGTGGTCTTGTGATTAAGGTGCAGGATTGGGAGTCAGACGTGCTGGCTTCTATGCTGGGCAGCGCCACAGGTTGACTGGCTTTAAGACCTGAGGCAAATGAATTTGTCATCATCTTATCTGTAAGAAGAGTAACTCTGTTTAGCTCTTAGGCAGGTTTTCATTCATGTTTATAAACAGCCTTGAGATCCTTGGGTGAACGCGCAGCAGAGACACTCTGGAAGCACCCCTCAGCACTGCGCTTTGCTGCAACCAGTCCTGTAGACTTCAGATCACATCAGTAAGCATTATGCATTGAAGGCCAGACACTTAAATGTATTTAGGAGCCAGAAATCTCATTGAAAACCACGAGACTTACATGCCTGAATATATTGTAAGGATCCAGCTAAATTCTGGGTATACTAAATAAGTACAGTAATCTAGCAGACCTGATACCTGCCCTGCCTCTTTGATCTCCACCTTCAGGTGTTGAACTTCAGCCAGAGTTCCAGCATCACGTAGCAATTTTGCCTGCCTTCCCAAGACGCTTCCTCCCCTTCTGGTAGAGCAGTGTCCTTGTTCCTCTCAGGGAAAGAAGCCTAAAGACTTTGCATGGCCTGAAAAGACAAAGTTGTTTTCGTCTTCAGAGCAAAGCCTATAAATAGATTGCAAACTTCCACAAGCTTGTGAATCCTGTGCTTCTTCAGAGCAGAAAGATTCCCTTTTGAGAATCACAAACAAGACAGGCTTTGTAACAGAATATAAGCTTATGCTAAACTTAAATAGATTTGCCTTTGCAGGAAGGCCAGGGACGACTCCTTAGCCCTTTGTTGCTATCTTGAATTTCCTCCTTGCATCCCTCAGGCTTCTTAATTTTTTGCTTCGTGATATTGCTTTGTCATAAGCCTGCAGGATTAACCCATGAGCCTCCTAACCTAGTTATTCTCTGTCCCTTCAGAGGCTCTAGTTTGGAGGGCAAAATAAAGTTGCAATAGGGCTTGAGTTTCAGGAGAACTATTTTTTTTCTGCTTGCACCCAGCAGCAGCTTTGGTAATTACCAGGAAATGTCAGCAGCCGATGGCACTTCCATCTGTGCCAATCTCTGCAGTTCTGGCTATTCTTCTATTCCTGTCTCTTCTGTTTTTGTGCCATTTGGCTGCTTTTCTCCCATTTTCAGATCTCTGACGTAGAACTGACAACCAGAAGCAGTAGGCAGAAAGAAAGAAGTGAGTACCAAGGAAAGGGACAAAAAGAAAAGATCTCACTGAAGTTTGAAACAAAGAGGAGAGCTTCTCAAATTGTCCAACTGTGCTGCAAAGTACTGCCTTTACTTTTCCATTGCTTAGTGCATAGGTCACTGTTGTACTGATTGTCTGGCACCTCTTAAATGTAATAAATTCTCCCTTTGTGTATTCCTTCCTGGTTATTTCCATCACCTAAAGTACTGCCATATAAAACTCCTATTTCTAAATAACGTATGTACCTGCTAAGATACTTCATTTATAGTACCCATAAAACTGGCACCACCAGTTCTGGCATATTCTTTTTTCTCTTTTTGATCTGGTCTATGTAAGTGAAATAGAAACATTAGCTCCTGAGGATGAGGTCCATCTCTCAGCTCTGCTTGGCCCCGCACTGCGGTGTGTTGACCCATTTCTTTGGGCGCATAGAGGTCAACCTGGAACACGAGTGCCCTCATGAGCAGAACGACCCTGTGCTGCTCCATCTGGGCATTTCGTCATGCCAGTGAGTTCTTAACCCCAGTGGCCCGCGCAAGCCACGTTTTCATCATGTGGTACTGATAACACAAAAAAATACAGGCGGTTCAGGATGCTTATGTCTATGAATGTCTCTGGTTTTTATTTATGCCATCTGTGGCATAGGAGCATCAAGGTCAGTTTTACTAAGAATGAGGGGTGTGCGACTAACAGCCAAATAAGTACTTTAGGCAAAGATAGGAGACAGAAGATTATGTCCATACCCCTTTACTGTTACCATTGTAGACACATGATGCCCTCCTTTTAAGACAAACATGGGTACAGCAGCTATTCATTCAGTGAATGAAAGTGCGTTGTCTCTAGCAAGACTATTTCCCTTGGTTTATAGAGCAATTTTTAATGCTCTGAGCATCTATAAATGCTGCACGTTGTTCTGTAAAAGGGAGGAAGGAGGAACCAGATGGAAGAGCTTTTTTTTAAAATTTTATTTTATCTGCCTTTTAGAAATGATTTGTGAGAAGCTGTAAATCTTTTCAGTTAAAAAATTAAAAAGCGGAATATTTTAAAAACACTTTTAGGAGACAGCCTGTAAGCACTGCCTGTGTTCTCACTGCGTAGGAGATTCACACAGGGAGGCAGATTTATGTTTTATTGAAAACCTTGCTACTGCCTTTAGTTCTTTGCTGTAACTGACATGCACTGAATACATTTTTGCCTTCTCTCTATTTTCAGGAAGAGATGGCACCTCTTCCCACCTGGTGACACCAGTTTCCTCTATCCCACCAGGATCCCTTACGAGGAATCTAGCATATTCAGCAAAGTCAACATTGGCAACCCTGATCTGAAACGCTTTCCCAAGTTTAGGAACACAACAGCCTATGTGGTTACACTCAGTCCAGGACAGGTACCATTCACATACGAGCTTTACGTTACTTTAAAGATTCTAGTAAATTATTTAACTGGCTAATTAAGGGCTAGGAAATCTTGACAAACTGACTGTGGAACTTCCCTCTCCCTACAGTCTGCACTCAGGCTTGATATATTTCTCTCAGCACGGGAGCTTTCTTTGCTCACAGCTATTTTACTAGCCTTTTTTGTACAAAAACCACAAACATTTGGAGAGTTAGTTCAATTGACTGCCCAATTTCATCACAGTTCTTGCAATCACCTCCAATTTGTCTGCTTTAAAACTTTCTTGAACAGTACTCCAACCTGTCTACTCGGAAACCAGTATGTTCCATAAAATGTGTTTGATTAATGAGCGTGTAAAGCCAGCAAAGGAACTCATATTTTGATAGTGAATAACCTTCACCAGGGAACATTGGCCCAACTTGTTGCTTTAATAGCAGAGTATTATAATGATGATACTTGCATTTAGAGCACACACCATCCAGAGGTTTCACAGTGCTTTACAAGGATCAGGGTATTATTAACCCTGTTGTACTGGGAAAGTTCAGTTATAAGTGCCTGCCTCATAGTCACACAGGCAGTCAGCAGCAGTGTGAGGGTAGGGCTCGGAACTCTTAATTCCTAGTCTTCTGCCGTAAATAGCGTCCTTCTTTATTTAATCAACATGGTCTGTATTTGGAGTCTGAATTACCCTTTTTCATTTGTTCAGCAGTGCATGTCCTTGTAAAGCACTCCTGCGCATCTCAAACTGTCAGGCCATTCCAAAGGAATTTTGCAATGTTCATTGCTCCGACCGCTTAAGATGGTGGAGTTGCCGCTTGTAGTGCCTTTTCATGCTTCTCCTACCAGATGTTATCACCTTTTTTGACCTGCCAGCTCAGCGACTTCTGTGAGTGTTCCCTTGCCCCTAGCTGGCAAGCCCAGCTGCCTTCACCAATTGGAAGAATGGATTTTTGCTAATCTAGCTAATTTTGAGGAGGCAGAGTGAGGAGCGCTCCTGTGAACTGGTGAGATGGCAGACTGGAGCGGGATAGTAGTTTCCAACAAGAGGATGATGTCTATCAACTGGGAAGAATATGCTCTTCTGCTGGTACAGTTGCAAATGGGGAATCTGTGATCAGCCTTCATTGTTTGCACTACATTAGCTCCTAGTCATACTCCTAAAGCAAATGATTAGTTTCACATTCTGCACTTTGTAAGGTTGCAGTGTTCAATAATTTAAAGCACAAAGAACCAATTTTTACTATTGATAAAAATGCCACATCCATTCAGCACTGCATTATCCATGATCCCCAGCACTATTTCAATTTATAATCTCCTTTGGAATGATCAAGTACGGTAGTGAACCTTTAATATGATCTTAATTTTAATTAGGCTTAAAGCAATTACAAGTTAATCTTGCTAAGAGTAAAGATCTTGAGCCAGCTCAGTAATACAAGTTGTCTGCATTGCCATGAAGGAGATACTGTTTGGATTTCTGGGGAGAAAGTAATGTAGAGGCAATGATGGAGCAGTGAGTGAGGTATTGCCTTTATCCATTTTATCACTGCCTTTTGGGTGGTGCTTTCCAGCATCTCATTCAGAAGCTTGTGGGGCAGGTGGCTGGGGACTGCTGCTGTTTGATGGAGAGGAAAGGAATGACCTAGAACTCCTCCTTTGTTAACAAGGGAGAGAATCCCTAAATAATAACAATCTTGATACGTGTTTAGCAGTGGTTTTCATGTAGAATTAATGCAATTACTGCAGAATTTGCAGCCACCTTTATTTTGTGGTAATACATAGCATCTCCACTCGTTCCCAGAGGGTACGCAGAACATTTTCGATTAGATATTGTAACAATAAAGGGTTGAAAAATAAAGACAAAGGTGTTCTTAGGTATTCAGGAGAGCAACTGCATGTAGGGTGAGTGCAGCTTTGAATATCAAAAACTTCATGTGTCTAATGCCACCTTCTGGTCGTTGTTTGCTACAAGCCATTTTTCTACACCCATTTAAGGCTTTAACGCAGAATTCCTTTCTATAACGTAGGAAGGAATAACATAATACATAACATGTACCAATGCACAATGCATACTTCGATTGCATCCTTTGTGCCCTTTCACTGTATTCTTTAGAGGTGAATCTCTGTTACGAATTTAGGTAGTTGGCTGAGACTTCAGGTTTTATAAGGTTTCGTCCTGTACTTGACCAGTGGCTGTGGGCTGAATTTCCACAGAGATCTTGATACAACTTCTGGTTATACATTAGTGATCTGTTCTCGATGCAAATTATGATAACATTTAGATATATAACTTATTTAAATAGGCAGCTGAGTAGTTTTAGGATTTGCAGCTGTACACGACTATATCCATAAAGTTACAGGCTCAAATTGTATCACACAAATGTAGGGGGTCCTTATAAATATTTGGACCTGGTCACCTATGCGATGGTTGCATGGCTGAGTGGTAAGCATGGAGCAGGAGGTTGACAGCTGGTGGATTTGTGCTCACTGAACTAGTGAGTTTTCACCCAAAGTACTAGTATTTTGTTTTATTGGTTCATAAATTCTGCGATATTTCTAGTAACACCTTGATTGTTTTCACAAATATACAAATACTGCTTAAAAGAATGCAAATGGGGCAAAACATGTCCGTTCTAGTGTCTTCCACCCCACATGCTGGGACAAGTGTTAATAGAGTTAGGGTAAGGTCTGCTACGCTCAACTTAAACCCTGTCCAGGACAGATGTCCTGGCTGCCATCAGTGGGAAGAACCTGGCACCTCTACAAGGCGATTCATCCTCCCTGTCTTATACAATTACAGTCCTGCAGGAACATTCATCCCATCTTGTCCTTCAGCACAGGCTATAAAAGAAGCCTACACACATAAATGCTTAAATTTTTGATGATTAAAAATAGGAGAGATGAATCCCACCTGAAAAGGCTACAAAAAACCGAGGTGCTATACAAAAACAAAATCATTGATCACTCTTTCCTCTGCCCCACTTCCCACCAGCTTCTTGCTTCCTTCCTGCTTGCTAATGTAATTGTTCTTAATCCATCTTCCTCTTAATCCATGTCCATATAACTAAACAATGGTAAGAAGACGAGACAGCGCGTCTCAGCTTGGCTGAAGGTAGACACATGAGGCTCCACACATCTGACCTTCTCATAGAGAGCAAGCACCTTGTACACTGGGCTCCCATGAGCAATGCCATTCCCTCTTATGCTGCCCCAGACGGGAGGGGTAGTGGACACCAGGACCCCTGCTGTTATAGGCAGTACTCAGCTGCCCTGCTGCCTGTTCTCCTCCTTCTGGGCCTTGTGTCCCGGGTGCAGCCTAGAGCCACAGGAGTTGCAGTGCCGCTCTAGACACCAGAGGTGCAAGGAGAGGCCTAACTGAGCTAGTCTCAGAGGCACATCGAGTCTGAGAAGGATGCTCCCTTCCAGCCTTGAAAAACATCATCACAGTATGGGAAGAGTGATTTAAAAAAAATCATTAACATTATTGCTTACTGTCTCTCACCGTCCTCTGCTGCTCAGAAGCTCTCCTCCCCTGCGTTTCTTGCCTGCCTTCTGAAAGTCTGAAGAAACATGTCCCAGACTCAGTCTGTGTCCACAACTACAGTTATCACTAAGTTCCTGCATATAGCTGCAAGGTTTTCTGTTTCTGTTCTCCTGCTGTGGTATCTAACACACCATGGGATCCTGCTTGGCAGCCGGAGCTCACAACAGCGCAGGCAGACCTCTGACTTCTAACCCAACCCTGAGCAAGCAGAAATCTTCGTGAACTCAGGGAGGGATTTCCCCTTGTGCCACCTTTAAAGAAAAGGGGTGAGAACTTCAGATTGGGCTTAAAGTGGGGAGCAGCAGCACAGACACTCTCAATAATCAAGAAAAATTAAAAAAAGGTGTTGTAAGTCAGGAAATGCAGTAATTAAAAATTTTTAAAAGGCAATAAAGTGTTCCAGTTCAAAGCATATAAAATAATTTTTAAAAGGGTTTGCAATGAAAAATTGCTTTTGTTGGAAGACAGTTTAAGTGATTTTAGTAAAGGAGAATTCAGACTTTTCTGCAGCATTACGCAGAGTAGATGGATGATAATTCTGTTTTGGGTAAGGAAGAGGGGATTTTCATGTGGGAGACTGCAGAGCTGGCCCCAAGTCACCCCATAGGGAAGGCCCTGTTCAACATGGCAGACAGCCGAGCTCATCCTCTAGACACCAGAAGTATCACCTCTATCACAGAACAGACAGAGAATTTGGTGATGAAAACACCACTCGGCCTGCAACACACATAGAGAATCCCATGAGTGCACAGAAAGTCGAGAAAACCAAAGGTGAAAGCTGCCAATTCCTGACTCTACTTTTCCGCCTCTTCCTGAGCTTTCCTCAGTCCCTCGCCTCGGTCCCTATGGATGCAGCATGGTAACAGCCCCATTCCCTTCCTGTTCACAGTACTCCCCAGGGCTGTGTCTGTGTTTCTGCTGTCAGTGGCCCTGGGTACTGTTCCAGTGGGTGGGAAGACACCATCTCAGGAGCGAGGCAGGGTAAGAAGCACCTTCCTAGCACCAGGCCAGCCAGGCACCGGCTGGGACCAGGCATGGGCTGGGCTGGCAGCACTCCCATGGAGTCCTCACATGGTGGTCCCACAGAGTTGGCTATGCATTTATTTATTTTATTTTATTTTTCATTGCCAGGGTTGCACGCAGCTCTGGGATTTGCCTCCACAGCCCCCCCATCTTTTTCTTCCCGTCAGACTGGCATTCTTTGGTGCTTCCTTTTCTTGCACATTACCCAAATATCTTTTCCTAACGAGTAGGAATTTGTTGGTATAATATTTCACTTCAGGGTATGCTCTCTTTTTGAAGCAATTCCACCTTTGCCCTACCTTTGCACTGTATCGAGTTAATCATGTCCACTGAGAATTTAAACCTGTTCTGTTCTCTGTGCTGTACAAGTCTTCAGCATTGCTACACTTGCTCTCCCAACTGTTCTCTTGGTTTCTTTCCTCCTGTTACAGACCAGAATTTCATTTTATCTTTTCTGGGGTTTCTGTCCTACTTTGACTTCATCTGCTATATTTGCTTATCACTAGCCTAAATATTAAAATTATCTGGTTGCTTGCTGTTTAGATCAGTATCTTCCCAGCCCACAAAGCTAGATATATTCTGTAGAAAGCAGTCTAACACAAAATTATCTCTTAGCTTGGAATAGTTCTGTCTTGTTTTTGCACTTTACATTTTCCCTGTAAAATGTTTTCTGCATTTTTGTGTGTGTTATTTCACTGTGGTTTACTTTCACATTTCCTATTGAAATGTCATGTCAAATGTAGCTAAATCTGTGTCCCGTATTCATAAACATATGGAAGTCTGCTTTACTTTATTGTGGAAATGATAGTTGGGGGTGGTGGTGGTGGTTTTTTGTTTTGGTTTTGTTGTGGGGTTTTTTTGCTTCTAGTTTGCAAACCTAGAAGAATACTAGTTGTAAAGGTAGAAGAATCCTACTCCTTTCTTTCCTGGATTAATTTTTGGTCTTCTGTTAGTTCTGCTGCTCCCTTGCCAGCTGTATTTTTTTGGTTTTAATTACTTCTTTTCCATTTCTTCGTCTTAAAGTTTTAGTCCTTTTGCTTTTTGATAATTTCTATGGTCTTGCTGGCATAAATCCTTATTTTAACAGGCATAAGCTTGCCCAAAAATAAAGAGAGAGAGCAACTATCTTTATGGTACCTGTTTTGCCTCTTTGAGTCACAGCTCTGTAGCTCCTCTATAAATTGCATCAGCAAACAGTGCCAGCTGCAGAAATACACAACTTTGCGGTTATTACCCTTAACCTGCTGGCAAGTAAAATCTGATCAGTCTCTCCAAAGACCAAGTTCCTCCTCTTTGGTTTGAAAAGACTGGACTAGTTGGGGGGATTGTGTTTTCCTCCTAGCGATACCTCCTCTTTCCAAAGCAGTTCTGCCTCTACTTTGCATATGAATCATGTTGAGCCAGCATGTTCCATTCTTAATTTCCATCTTGTTTTTTCCAGGCAGCCCCTCTTACTGAAACATTTATACACTTCCCTTAACTTGCCCCTTGCTTTTGTTCCCTTGCTACATACTCCCTCTGCACCATACCCCCATTCCCTAGTGTGTTCATCCACTTCTCCAGCATACTGCAAGCTCACTTTTCCTACACAAGTCTCACGGTAAGGACCCCGTTGTTGGAAACAGCTACTTACTCCAGAAGCTATGCCTTCTTCTGTTGTACACCAAAATTTTCCAGGCTTCATCATTATACCCTGTCATTTGGACAGCACCCAGATTCTTTAACAGAGTGCAGCGTAAGATCCCCCATAGAGCAGATGAGTGGTTTTTGTATGATTCTGCCATCAATGAAACATGGGCAAACACTTGCTAACAGATAAACCCATTGCAGCTAATGCAACTGCACTTTTCATTTAAGGTGTAGGTTTCTATGATAAAAGCACCGCTCTGAAACTTGTTCTGTGTAGAAAACATGTTTTGGCTTCAGTCTGTGTAGGGTTTTGTACACTTTTAGATGTCAGAAATAACTAATTGGTGATATTTTTTAAATAATGGCCCTGCACAGACTGACTTCCTTCTCTGTTTTGTATGCTGTACTGGATTAAAGTATAATTTCCAAATGTTTTTGACCTTTAGAGAGCCAATGCTTTTTTTATTTGACTTAAATTGAAACCCGTGGAGAACATTTTGTCCTGTGGCCTAAAAATGACTCTGCTCTGACTGTCCTGTAAGTAAGTGTTTGCAGGACTAGGGTCTCAGTCGTTGTTTCCTACACAGACATTTTCTCATTAGCCATGTTTTGATACAATGAAGCACAGGACTATCTAGGTAGCAGAACATTCTTTTAAGTAATTTGTGTCTACCAAGAAAAGAATTGTCTGCAATTCAGATACAGATCATTGCTTCACTTTCTCCATTCTGAAGTGTATATTTTTATCCGCCTCCGACCATTTTTATTCCCTGTCAAAAACCATCTTTTATGCTTTTCTTGATAGCTCTACGTTAATCTAATGTTCAGTAATCTGTAAAGCTTGTACTATATCATCAAAACAACATTAATGTCTTTGTACCATAAAAGCCATGGGTTAGAATCAATTTTGTGTCACAGCTATCATCCTGATATAGTTGCAAAGCTCTGATCTAAACTAGATTGTCATGATTTCTGGGACGCCTTCTTTTAAAAGCCTATCTACTAAAAGTGGCAAGTTTAATACTGGTGAGTATTTACCAGAATTAAAGCTACATATTGTTAATCACCTAGATGAGCATTAGGATATCTGCTTTTTGGGGAAGCCAGCTGGCAGTCCTTCTAAAGGAACTGGGAAGTCTGCTCAGTTGGAGAGTCTACAGAAGAATTCTTGCTTGGCTGAGACTTCCTCTAAAGCTCTGCTCTACTGCTACACCAGCTGCACTCCCTTTGTACAGCCAGACCTTGCTTACCTAGAACAGCTGTAAGGTTACAGTCCTGCTTCACATGAACAGGAGTTTGGATGAGAGGTAGTTCTGGATCATGTCTACTTCTTATATGATAAAATTGATAGAATGGGAAGAGAGAGTGGGCATTTAAGTCTTGAGAAAAGGCTCTTTAGAAGAAAGAAAGATCACCACGCACCCCTGTTCCTTGCCTCATTCTGCCTCTGCGTCCCACATCACTTTAATTAAAACACCTTATCTTTCTCCAAGCCTCTGCTAGTACCTTAATGCGATGTCTCTGATTCCAGGTCCTGCTCGTTCCAAGGCACTGGTGGCACTATGTGGAATCCATTGACCCCATCACTGTCAGCATAAACTCTTGGATTGAACTGGTATTTTCCTTTTTATGTCACGGTGATGTAGCACTTCCATGTTTGCATATCTTATAAAGAGTAGGAAAGCTGACACAAATAATCCTGTCCCAGATTTGATGACCTTATGAGACAGTTTTGAGCAGTTGCAGTGGTGCTTACATTTACATAGCATCTTTCATCCTCAGGATCCCAGAAGACTTTGCAGTCTTGCATGTTCTACTAGCATCATTTGTCAGCCACCACTAAAACACAGCTATCCTTTGCCAGTAGCACAACATTCAATTCAAGGTTTTTGCTAGAGAAAGTGGGGGGAGAAAAAAGAAACATCTCTAGCAAGAAGACAGTGAAAAGAATATGACCTGAGCAGAGAAACGATGCCACTCAGAACTCAAGCTGCATTTCTGACTTAGTTGCATTGAGCAGGAACTTTTGTAAGGATCTAGGCTGAAGCATTTTGTCCCTTGCCTGCCATGTTCAGCCCTATTGGGTGTGCTGTATTCAGAGGCTGGTGGGGGAAGAGCCCTTATGGATACAGTTTTTCCTGGAGAACCTTCCAAGGTTCCAGATCTGAAGCCCCAATTCAGCAGAAATCACGTGCAAGTTTACCTCCGTCAGGCTATACACAAGCTAAACTTTTCATGTCCGATTTCTTATGGACTAGCTAGCTTTGTGCTGAATAGGGGACAACAAAACAGCAGCTTCACCTCAAGCACGTGCTTACATGCAAAGCTAAATTGGAATTTAAATCAGATTAATGTGATAGGAAGGGGGTGGCAGAGGATTTTTGGATTTCTCTGTGATGGTTTTCATTTGCCTGGAGTTGGATTTTCTCAAGGACTTAATTAATTTTCTTTTCCCTAGGCTTTGATTTTTCTTGCTCATATTAACCAGTATATATGGGAGGGTTCCGGGGATATCATCTCAATGCTCCAGAAGGTTTTCTGATTCAAATTACTTTATCATTAATCCTCACATAATATATAAAAAGGCCCTTTGAAATGGCCTGTGAAAGCTGCCTCACTAAAATACTTACTGCTTTTTTTAAAAAAAAAAAAAAAACAAAAAAAAACACAACCTTTATTAAACTGGAAGTCTGCAGGGGAATGAACACATGCGTTCAACTGCTGTTCAAAGACTACATGATACATTTCATTTCTTCCACCAACATCAAACCAAGTATTTGCAGAGTAGAGGAACTCACTTGGGTGTTTCCCTCATGGAGAAATTTTCCAGATGAGACTACGTATTTAGAAAGGACAGCAGGCCAACAGCCCATACCAAGTTCTTACATAGCCCTAAGTACAGTTAGGCTATGTCCAGTGCCAGAGAAAGCACCAACGATGTTGCAGAGCAACCATTTAAGCCTGCCTTAAATTTGAGCAGCCTTTGAGGTAATTCAGAGAAACTGGCTGTGTGCCCCATGCTTGGAAAGACCCTGTTGTCAACACACACTCCTACCCTAAGCTGTACCTCACAAATTGTCCCCCTCCGGAGGAGCAGGTCAGGACCAGATCAGTTGTGCCAGGCTGGTAACTTGCAGGCGGCTGGGTGGTGCATTAGCTATAGCATTTCTAGCTGTTCTTATGTGCTGAAAGGAAAAAAAAAAAAATAGCGGAGCTAAACTCCATGGCTTTTCTGGTCATAGAGGTCTTGCAGAAGTAACCAAGATTCTGTTTGGTGACAGCAAGAGTGGGTAGTTGTGTATGGCATCATAAGCAGAGGAGCATTTGCTGGATCTTGCTAATGAATGATGCAGACACTCCCCCTCCCCAAATATCAGAAGCTGCCATAAACAAGTGTAGCTACTGCAACCCAGGTGAAAGTTCCTTACAGAAATTATCCCTACAGCTGATGATGGCAGCACTGTTAGGTGTTGGACAATCCATCTGTAAAAGTAAATTCTGACATGGATGCTAAAAAGCAATACTGAGAACATTTCCATTACCAAATCAAGCAGTTCTTGCTTGCAGCTGTTACCAGCTGCTTTCATATTGACAGATGTGAATCATGCCAACATTTGTAGTCCTAGTGAAGCCATTAACTATATTGGCAAGACTTTAGAGTAGAAGTTTGATTTGTTTTCAGCTGGATGGGAGCTACTCAAAGTATTCCTTGCTTCCTAACATACTCTCAAGCAATCAGTACAACCCTGTTATTCAGCAGACCAGGATGAATACTGAAAGTGCAACACCTTAAATAATTTCTGTGCTGTAACTCATGTGGGGGCTGTACACGTATGTATGAGCATCAAAAGTCTGAAGCCTTTCACTGACTTCACATACGTGAGTATGGCTTTGAAACTAAGGCCATCCCTTTAGTTCTTCTCAAGGACTTCCACGTTTCTGCAGAGACCCAAGTGGTAACCTATCTCCAAACACTTTCTGTTCCCTTGAGGTAGGATGCAGATCATGAAGCCCGTGTAGAAGAAGCAATAACTCGAATGCTGGTATGTGCCATAAAATCAGCAGAAAATCCCAGTGAAGGAGATCTCTGGCTAAATCCCACAGAGGTAAGCCCTCTCTTGCTCCCATTATAGCAGTAATAACAGAGAATTACTGACATTTTGCTTAGCTCCCCCTGAATCTTTCTGCTGCCTGAGAAAAAGAATTTTAAATTCCTTCCCTTCATGTAGCAAAAGTAATTCATGGAAGATAATCATGCAACACTAAATTGAAACATATCTCCTTTTAATTGAGTGTATCCTGGGTGTTTTCTTAGGTTGAGGCAACATCCCATGAAGTCAATCTTCAGTACCTGAATAAAGCAGTGTCTGCATATTTCAAGTGTCAAAAAGCAAGTGTGTCAGAGCAGGCACGTCCCAGCAGCACTGGTGCAGAGCAAAGGACAAGCGCCTCATGCAAGAGGAAGAAAAGGGAAGTTGGCTGTGAACCAGAGGGCTGCAGGTTACTAACCCATGAATTTGGCTTTTCAACATTTAAAGCAGAAAAGTTGCAGAAAATACCTTTTGGGCCTCATCTTATTCAAGTTTTACCACAGTCTCAAGAAACAAGCTCAATGGGTGCAGTTGCAGTTGAAAGTGACGGTAGAGATCTTCTCCATGGAAATGAAGGAGGACATTTTGGAAAATTACACTGTACCAGGAAGCAATTGGTAATGAGTAATGACTGTGAAACACCTGCACATCAAATGGATTCAGACGGCAGTCCAAATGCCTCACAAACAGCCCTTTCTACCAATGATTTGCTAGACTGTTTGGTTAATCCGCATGTCATCAGTTTAGTGGCTCGGCTGCTGTTGGAGAGAACAAGAGTTTAGTGCTGGAGTGCTTTATCATTTCTGAAATAAAGAAATCGAATGGCAGCCTTGTTCTGGGTGTTTAAGCTCAGTAATAATTGAATGTTTCATTTCAAATAATTTTTAGGTACAGACAGACACAGTGGTTAAGTGGCAGGTTGAAGTTGAGCTGAAAGAAGAATAACTGCTTAATGATGGAAGAGAAAGGTGTGTTTAGTCAGAGAGCTCCTCGGTGTTACGAACAAAACGGGGCATACACAGTTATAATCCCACCTTGTTGTGTGGATGGGAAATTTAAAATGTCCTGCAGCTCTGAACATTGGCTAGGGACAGCTGTGCAGAAACAAGCAGGCTCTGCATTTCAGGGGGTAACAGCACAGGCTGTAATTCCTCCCAGGTTAAGTTCACTAGACCTAAGCTGCCAGAAAGGGGTGTGTCATGTTCTTGCAGGTGGTTCTTGGGGTGGGTTTGTTTTATTTTTTGTTTTAAACTGGAGAAGCCTAACTGTACTGACTGACAACTTTGGTCTGAGGACCCTTACTGCCCCAGGTGGCAGGCAAATCGGCTCTGGTCTCAAGGCATCCCTCACCACAGCAGTGAATCCTGCAAGCAGCAGTCACTAGGAATGAATGTGGCTTAGCCGTATTGAAGAGAGACTGCAGCACTTAATGCTTCACAGCTGGGGTCAGAATTGGAAAGCAGACTTGAAGCTAGATGCATTTGATCCATGTCTACATTCAAGTAATAGACTTGATTCATCCCCACAGGCATGGGGATTTCAGTTTGCACCTTCCCAAGAGGAAGACTCATCCCAGCAGAAAGATTAGTGGTCTGGGCCTCAGGGTGGGCAACTTAAGTCATTAAGAGGCATACCAGAGACACTGAACCCTGCACTTGCTCACACCCCTCCGATGCCAAAGCTGGTCAGCGGCTGGAGGGCTGAAAAAGCACTTCTGTGCTGTCCTTCAACATTGCACTTCCCAGGGCTGGGAAGATGCAGAGTAGCATCACTAGTGAAACACGCATGGCTTGACAATAGACTCAGGAGGTGGTTACAGAGCAGAGGGGGACTAAGAGTGGGAGAAGGTAGACTGACTTACTGTGGACTGCAGCCCTTGACCACATTTAAAGTAAAATGGTCAATAAGTGATCAGTTGACCACTTCAGAAATGGTAAGTTCAAATAAACCTAACCTCAGCCAAGAGGTACTGCACTCACTAATGCATCTACTTCCTTCCACAAAATAGCATAAGTTTTGCCACAAAGCTCTAGGAGGGAGCGAGACAAAAGCCCTTAGCAAGAAAGCGGCCTTCAGCTGGTTAGGAAGCACTTGAAGCTGGGAGACAAAAGGCCATCGGCAGTTACTGTTATGATTTATTTAAAGCCAGATGAGCACAGTTCTCTGTCTCTAAGGAACAAAACAAAGCAGTTATGACTTTCTAGCCTCTGTCCTACTCTTTACCATAACAATCAAAATTTAATGACTTTTTTTCTTTTGGTTGTAAGTGGCTGCTGTACAAGACCATCCTTTCTTCAAAGTATAGTAGTCCTTGGATTTGTTTTTGAAGGCTGGGTGGTCCTTTGATTAAAAGGTTATGGAACTTGAAAATACAGGGAAGAAGGTGGGTTAACACTGAAGCTGTGCATAGAGGCTTGAAAAGAAACTGGAAAGAAAGCTGCTGAGATCTTCTGGGATGCTCCCACTGCCTCTGTTTTCTGTCTGCAGTGGCAACAGAGAATGGCATTTGCCCTAGCCATAGCTTCAGAGGGGTTCTTCTGGGACAACTTCTGTGAAGTCTTTGCTTCCAAAGCTTATCTTTGCTCATGTCTACTAGCATCTACAAACCAGTTTCTATCATTGACCTGTTTCCACAGAGCCCTGCACTACCAGCCCTCTATTTCCTGATATTTCCTTTGCCTGCTGCCTATTCCCTGCTAAATACATGAAGCTAGTGCTGTTTTCACAAATAGCACCTTCCAGCAATTTGTAGTTGAAAAATCATGATGGCAAAGGTGCTTTCTCTCTGCTTTTATACAGATCATGGGTTGGCAGGGCCCTGATGGACGATGGTAAGTGCTCTAGATATGCACTAACACGTCAGAAATCCAGGGAACGTTGCCATTTAACTCTCCCCCATGTGTCCTGTCATGTCATGTCCCGTCCCGTCCCCCCCCCGCAAAAAAAACCCAAACACTAATACACTTGGAAAAGGATTAAATTGAAAAGGCTCGAAGGTTCACATTTAACAAGCACAGAAACCTTTATCCTGATGGGCTCTTTTGGGTGCAGTTACTTCAGCTACTGGATGGGGCAGGATTTAGCTCTCATCCTATGGCTGGCTGGGAAAGATGAAACAAAGTGGTACACATAGTTGCTGGAGACCTTGGCTTTGAAAGTGACTGTGAGTTAGTAGTAGGGGCCATATCAGCTCTGTCTTTGACCCAGAAGCGTGCAGTTTCAAATGTCCTGCTCTACCCTCGTAACTGGGCTCAGACCCTGTTTACACCTATGCATCATTTTCAGCAGCAACCTGCAGGCAAGATGTGATTCTCAGTGGCATCTGAAAAAAATCCACTTTTCTTGTTTTGTGTTAATACACCAAACTGTCTCAATGGAGTTGCACCACTGCAACAAGATCAGAATTTAATAAAGTCCCATTGATACAGTTCATGTTTGTGTGTTGGCACTGCTGTGCCAAAAGGATTAAAAATTAGTTAGGAAACATATTAGTCCCATCTGCTGCCTTTAGTGATTCACCAGGCTCCAAGGGAGGAGATCTGTAGAATATGGCAGCCTTGTTTCAATACACGGGGGTGTCTCAGCAGAGCTGTGCTTTGGTGACAGCCGGTTTACATCCTGCTGCTGCACTTGTCTCCTTTCCCAGGCTGACCAGAGGGGCTGGGACCAGTCAGGGATCACTGCTGCTGGGAGCAGTGGCAGCGGGGAGGAGGGGTTGCAAATGCTTCATTTTAATTCACTGAGCAAAAATAGTCTTGCAATAAAAAAGCTTTTATATCTAGAACATTTACAGGTGGGGGAGGAAAAGCACAGGCAGTAAAGTGGAGGAGGTGGATGGCAACGCCGCCTTCCAGTCCCCACAAAGTGAACTTCCTTAGCTTAAGCTTTCCTCCCAACACACAGATGTTTTTAACATACCCCCCACAATATCTACGATGAATGTTTTCTCCCTTTGTATTAAGAATGACTGTCCCTGAAAAGGCTCGTCGAATGTTTCAAAGGTCTTTACAGGACTTGCGCCCGTGGGCAGAGGCTGCGGTGCCTGCGTCGGAGAACCTGTCTTGGACTCGGTGTAGGAGCAGCCGTTCTCACAAGGCTGAGCCGCCTGCGTTCAGAGGCACATTGCTCACCGCTCTAAACAAATACCCTCTGTCTGGGGACAGTCGCAGTTTATGCCTGTCCAGGTGCAGCTTGGTGATTTAAGGGCCAGGCTGTGGCCAGAAGCCATTAGCAAAGGGGACAGGGAGGAGAGCGAGGGAGCCTGTTTAGGATGCTAGGCAAAAGCACCAGAAGGACTTTGTGTCTCAGAGGTGCAATATAAAATCTCAGTCATACATTCGGCACACGGGTAGAGAGAGAAATGACCACAGATTCAAAATGTCACGTATGGCAAATGGCTCACACACCAATAAGAGAAATTTATAGCTGTGACCCAATTTGCAGGATACTGAATGCCACAATCTCTGACGCCATTTCTAAATTCATGGCAACTGGGTGGAGAAGCTCAGACAAGTTTCTACATATTCATAGCATTAAAAATAAATTATTTTTGACCTCTCTGGCTCGACGAAGAGCAGGAACCCAGCGCCTAGCCCTCCACAACCACTAAGAGAAAACTTACTTTCCCCCAAAAAAGAGTATCTCCTGCTCACTGTCAGCAGTGGGCATGGCAACAGCTGAGATGGTGGCCTGGAGCCACCACCAGGGTGGTCACAGCGGTGTCACGCTCGTTATCTCTGCTTTAGCTGCGTGACGATAAGTGGTGGTCACTGCATAGCTCAGTGATGTAGTTAAAGCTGTGCTCCAGCCCTGGGGCCAGTCCAAGCAGCAGGCTGGCCAGCATGTTCATCTCCCTGCATGTCCTGTCAGTCCCTATTACCTGATGGAAACCCTGGGTCTTCCCTGCCCCCAAACTGGGTTTACAAAGGGGTTCACAGACCAGCCTGGTTTGTCTCCCCTAGGCTGTTTGATGTTGCTACTCTCTGTCCCTGAGCACAGCCCTCACCTAAGGGATTTGCACTTTGCTCGTCTGCAAAGAAAAAAACATACCCAAATCAAAATTCCCACCTCTCAAGAGAGCAGGAAGGGAAAACCCCAAATAGTCATCTTAGAGTTCTAGTCTTTCACTGAAAACCTCCCCACTACATTTCAGTGGGTACCATTTTATTTCACAGCACTATTTCCCCCCACGTTCACATCTCTCAGGACTTTTGATCTGGATCCGTTTGCTTGATGCCACAGAGCAACTCACTTGCAGAGCTGTGACATATGTTACAATACATCATTAACCATAAATTGAAGTTTTAGCTAACAAACACGGCATATTGAAGAGGCAGAGAGAATCCTTCCGCAGCGCTAATTGCCTTTTAAAATAAAGGCAGTGCTACAAATCAGTACTTTTGTCAACTAGTAAGCTCCTTGCTGTGTTTCTTGGCTACAAATGCGAAATGTTTGGGTGTATGGCGTGGGCAGGCTCCCTCTTTGGGGGAGTTTCCTGACATTTCTGGTGTTACTACAACAGTGGCTGATGGGGAAAGACCACTGCAAATGGGTGGCCTGGTTTTACCACCCAGTTCATCTGAATGGGCGAGGAAAAAGAGCCTAGCTCTTCTGCACCATGCTTTTCTGTCCTCCGGGCAAAGAGGTCTGATCCCATAGCAAGATGGGTACAGATGTTGCCACATCAGCTGAAGGGGCCGTGGGACGATGGCACCTCTGCCTAAAGAGCCACACATTTCAGAGCTCTGTTTTTGGAGACATCCCAAGGGGATGCTCTGCTAGACATTTATTTCTCCATCTATGCGGTGGAGTTTATCCATCTTAATGGGGTGACTGGGAGCTATAGGCTCTGGTTACCTTGGGACACTCAGCTTGGCAGGACCACAGCATGCAGGGCTCTGGGGAGGACTGTGGGGAAGTGGGGACCGGGGTGGCAGGTGCTGTGGGTCAGGGATGGGGGGAGGATTTTTGTGAAAATCTCCCAGAGGCCCTGGGAACGCAAGCAGAAACCCAGGAGCTCTCTGACCTCCCAGGGCCCCTGTGCTGAGGGACCTGGGGAGCCCTGCAGTGGATAAAATGTCCCACAAGCCAGAAGCGTTGCTTTGCAGCCAAATCTCACCTGCATTACAGCTGTCCTGGTCCTCCTGTTATTGCTTACCTATTTACAGGGGCAGTGTGATAGAAAAGACATGGCTAGCTCCCTGCTCAGCACGTGTTACAGTTTCTCAGTAAAATCTAGCTCTAGGTTTTGAGGGCACAAACTTTGCTCCTTCCAAAGCTCTGGTGAGATTGTCCCAGCAACGAGTTCTGATTCCTTGTAGTGACCCATGAAAACCACTTCATGAAGATCTGAAGCTGACACTTCAAGCACCAAAGAACTTTTAAACCCAACTTCCCAGCAAAAAGATGTGGGCCTATGTCTTTCCAGGTCAGAAAGGTTGCTCACAAAAAGGGTCTTCATCTCCCTGGGGGCTATTTGACTCGTGTGGAGCCATTCTGCCCCATCACCGCAGTGGGGAGGGCACCTCTGAGCTTCCATGGCAGCCAGAGGGTTAAACTTGTTCCTAAATTCTTCTCTCACCCCTGCCATGCCCCCTCCTCCTGTTCCCCACAGCCTGGGCAATGCCTGTTCAAAGCACCAGGCAGTAAAACGCACCCTTCCCATTTAACCAGCAACCGGCCTTGTCCTGCCCTGGCAGGGCACATGAATCCAGTCCAATTAGCAGCAGCCCTAACAAAGCTGGCTGAAAAACCACCATTAAAATGAAAAATGGTGTTGTGTAAATAGAAGGCAGAGCAAGCGGGGACCATAATACAACTTATTGCCATCCCCAGACAAACAGCCTCATAAGTTACAAGGAGCTCAATGCCTCACCGGAGTTTTACCCTGATTTTCCCTGGGGAGGTAATGCATTACCTCTGCCCCGCGCTCTGCATTCGCTCAAAGCTTTGGGTTTTTATCTGAAGAGATTAGGATCTCTGCCACAGTTAAAAAACGGAGATTTCTGCTACATAGTGATAGTTCATTAAAATGTGATTTAATTCCTTGTTTGCTACTACCTTGGCTGAAAGCTAAATAATTGCAAAGATTGACGCCACGCACTGCGCATAGATCATCGCTGCTTTAGCCACGACTGTCTTCTGCTGACACCCCAACAGCCCCAACTTCCACCCAGCAGTGGTCCCCTGGGGACAACCCAGCCCAGGTGAGCCGCCTCCTCTTCTTCCAGCTAGGGACATGATGGGATCAAAGGTCTCCAAATCACCAACCTACTTGACTAAGCATGTGAATAGACCCGATTGCCACCAAGTTACATCCATGAGGAGGAGCCTTATAGGCAGATCAAGGCCAGAGAGCAACAAGGCCAACTCCAGGATACAATACACACCATCAGAAGCATCCCCAGCTCTATGGCTGCTTTTCTGTATCTGTCAGCCTCGTTATTACCATTTTTAACTTCAAAATAATGTTTAAATCTCTATTATAAGAGGCACTAGAACATGGACTGGTAGAAAACAAGCCTGCCCTGGCTGGGGCAAGAGAGAAAGGAAGAGATGGCCAAGCAGGTCTTTCCCATCTCTCCCTGTTTGGAGAGTTAATTAGCAAGGCAAGGTAATGGTATTTGTGCATTTACTGCATGTGCTGATGACAATAAATTTTGTCCTGCATGTTAAAGTCAAAAACATCTCGCATCTGCCAAAAAGCAATCAGGACCAATTAATGAAGATGTAATTTCCCCAGATGCTGCTATTAACATAATTCACAGTGTTCCTAGCAACATGAATATAATTAACCCAGTTAACCACTGCTCTCATCACTGCTGCACCGGGCTGCCTGTGCCCACAGAAGAGCCTCGCTGAGCCCTGTGCCCAGATGGCACATCCGCAGGGCTGCAGGTGGGAGCTGTTCCCTGCTTCCCCTCCTCTGCAAGTGGGTGTGGGAGTTACAGACGTGGCTCGCAGCCCAGCAGTGGCAAAGGCTCTTCTTAGAAGCAAGACAAGGTAACAGCCCTTACCCCACACAGCTCACATGACTCAAATGCAGCTCTCCAGTGGGATGGGTAACACTGCAGCAGACCCACCCCAGTCCTGGAAAAGGCACACACTCAGGCTGGTCAACCACATGGCAAAAATTAAGACAGTCCCTTAACCCAGGGGACCTTCCAGTTCTTTTTTCCAGATTCATGCCCTGCGTAACAATGTGGTAAGCACACAGCTTTGCCTTCACCACCATCTGAAGTGCAACAACTTACTGTTGGAGAGCAGCAGGACAAGCTAGGAGCCAAAGGCAACCCTCACCAATGGAGTACAGTCCTACAGGGGTACCAGGGTCCATCAACACCTCCACACACAGCAAGCCATGAACCAGGTCCAGGGTCACACCAGAGTCCAGCAGCTGGGAGAAAATGGAGACAGGGCTGAAGTAGATGTAATGGAATAGGTCTAAAGTCCTTTCTGAAAGTAGGGCTCAAGCCGGGACTGCTAGCCCAGGGCTGAGCTGAAATGGGGCTCCAGAGCCAGTGGGTGGGTGGGTGGGCTCCAGGTGTGGCTAGGCAGAGCCATTAGGGCCTTCAGGTGCTTCTCCTCCGGTGATAAGGAAGGGTGAGCAACCATCAAACGCTTTATCTGCTGCAGCCCGTGCTTGCTGTGGGCTGGGGACAGGTGATGCTCCCAGTGCTGATGGGGAAGGGCAGCGGTGGTGGGATTTCCTTCCTGCTCTGTTCAGCCCTGCTCCTGCTTCTCAGGCAGCAACCTGGGGTGAGGAAGAGAAGATGAAGATTCAGGTGCTCAGACCAAATTCCAGGGTTTTCCCAGTGCCTTGGTCCTTGCTGAGCCGAGGCAAAAGTCTTATCCCATGCCTGTGTCTCTGTCTTGCTCTCACCTGATCACTCTCCAAACCCAGGAGCTGGAGCTGCCTGAGGGGAGGGGAGGATTGAGCCTCTTGCAGCCCCACAGGCCATGTTTTAGTGGCAAAGCAGGATTGCTGCCTGCTTTCAGGGCTGAGGGGTGGGTGCAGGTGAGATGCTTTAGCTATTCCTAATAGCTTGTACAAAATTATTTCAATTTTCCCAGATTTGAGAGGAGAACTGATATTTTCCAGTGGTCAAAATTGGTCAGAAGCAGCAGCTTCACCCACATACGAGTGTGCCTGAAAGGATTTCTGGGTTAGGCTTCTGGGCTGGGTTTTATTTCATTCCCCCTGCCATTTTCAATGAAATTTCACATTGAAAAACCATGGGTGGCATTTCTAAAAAACTCAAAAAAGTTGGAAGGCCTTTCCTCTCCTGAGGGAAGAGCCCCTGATTTCTCTCCTAGCTTTTTTTTCTGGTGAGAGAGGAAACAAGAAAGGGGATGTTAAAAATTAATGAATGCTGGCTTTTTTTTTCCCCA
This sequence comes from Fregata magnificens, assembly GCA_013389945.1. NCBI lineage: Eukaryota > Metazoa > Chordata > Aves > Suliformes > Fregatidae > Fregata > Fregata magnificens. The sequence goes on along the minus strand of WAAD01036263.1, from coordinate 140,882 downwards.
CAAGTGTGGAAAGTTATCAAATGAATTTAAACTATTCAGTTCTTCCTTTTGATAGCTTTGGTCAAGAGGGAGTAGATTTCCCAGCCAGCTCTGGGAGCACCTTGAAGCTCCTAAAATTTGGAGAAATGTTGACCAAACCCCATTTCCTAGCTTGAGACCACCAGTGCTTTAAATAATTCATCCAGTTTCTTGCAGATTGATTTAACTCAAATCACCTGAAAATACTAGGCTTAAAAATGTGGGTAATCTGCCAGGTCAGAAAAAGCAGGACATTTTAATGAAAATACAGATCTCTCTAAACCAGTGAGTAGTTTAACAATTAGTTGATATAATAACATGTAAAAAGATGCTATGGACAAAGGTGAGATCATTCATGTTAATTAAAATGTCTGAGCCGTAACAGTCCTGCCTTAATAGTGGATTTAAGCTGCGGTGTTGTAAAGCAATGATAGAACGGTCATTGCTTTCGTGTAATTAAGGAAGAAATAGAGAATTAAGAAGTGGTTTTGCGGAGGGCCAGGGAAATGCTGCCAGCTCCTCACCGTCACTGAGCAGGTGGTTTCTGAGTGGGGTTTCCTGGGCGTTAGTGGGAAAGCAAAGTGCCGGGGAGGGGGGTGATGGGGTGAGAGGCTGCCACCAGTGTGGGCAGCTTCTCCCCCCGGGGATCGCTTGAATCCTGCGCTGAGAACAGTCAGGATGCCCACTGACCCTGAAAGCGACCCCCATTTGCTTTTCCCCATGGCTGCAGCCCTCCTGCCTTTCACCCCTTCTCTGAGAGATGCAGCCACCAAACTGGACTGGCTGCGATCACCGGGGACAACTTGGTGACACATTCCAAGGCATTTTCTGTGCAATGTGCTGCCCTTTCCCATCCTCTCCCTGTGGGTGGTGGGCATTCCGCTAAATCCCAGCAAGCCTCGGCCACGCAGGCTGCCCAGACTGTGCCGCCACCCTGGGGAGCTATGAAATATTCATCAGGAAAAGCGAGCGAGAAAGCGAGCGATTGACTCCGTGGCCAGGCGATTAGGGCATTGGTGAGGGGGAGCTCAATTATTCATACCCAGCGGAGCAGCTTCGATAGCAGGGAGAGCAAAGCCTCCCAGCACCCTGCTGCCGGTGGCTGGAAGCCCCCCGGAAGAAAGATACCCCCTCTCGCTGCTTCCCCATCCTCATCCCATCGGCGTTTGTTCCCCCACTGCAAGGGATGCAATTTGGTCCCCAGACGCCAGAGTGGGGCTGAGACTGCTCGCCCAAAAGCAGGGACTTGCGGGGAGGGAGCCCTGGTGCTGGTCCCATGTGGTCCCCTCCATCCCTCGTCTGCAAGATGGTGATAATAACCCTGGTGGGGGGTGTGCGGGGTGGGGGATTAAAATGTCTGAGGCATTGTAGAAAACCCAGCAAGGAAATCCAGTCCCTCCTGGCGAGCAGAGATAATGCTTCCCTCGTCGCTGGGCTGCAGCCAGGTGCAATGCCCAAACTCCCCCCGCCTGCCCGGGGGTCTCCCAGCAGCACAGGGGGAGCATCACCCCATGTCCTTCCAGATGTTGGGCTCCGCCTGCTCCTGCCACAGAGCACCCAAAAACATGCCAGCATGGCAGTGCAGGTTGGGGCTGCAGGAGAATCATCTCCAGCGCCTGGGAGCAGCAGCCCCACCGATGCACAGAATGTGCCAAGGTGGCTTTTTGAACAAAGTTTTCTTCCTTTTTTTTTTTTTTTGCACCACAGTAATTCTTTTATTCCATCAGCTACAGAAAATCAATGCGCCTTTTCGGTTAAAAGTCCTGGCTTGAAGCTTTCAGTCCCTTAAATCATCTTCCCATGATTTAAGGGGAGGCAAAATTCCCTCTCTCATGCCAGCTGCTGTGACGCCTTCCCTGGAGAAGCCCCGCCGCAGAAAGGCGATGTGACAGCACGCGATGCGAGAGAGGCTGAACCCCCATCCCTTGCCCTTTTGCCCTCCCACCCCCTGGCCACTCCGCAGAGCCCCTTTTTCCCCAATTCACGACAGTGGCTCTGCCAGGGTCAGCTCTTCCTCTCCTCCATGGAGGGGTGTGGGGGGACATTAGAGCTGGCGGGACCCCCAGCTCCCAGAGGGTGCCTGCAGGAGCAGCCCTGTGCCTCCAAAACCCCGCAGCATCCTTTTTACTGGCAAACAGTGCAAACTTGGTGGGGAAATCACTCAAGTGTGGCAATCACGGCATGCCGGGAGGCCATTTCCAGCCCCACTCTTGGGAGCGCAGCAGCACCCGCATACTAATCCAGCCAGATGTTATTAAAGCCTTGATCAAATTAAACATAGAGAGCTTTTAAGTCCTCCCTTTGGATTTATCCAGAATAAATTCTTCGGAGAGAATCAGCTAATTGATGGATTACTTTTAAAAAATTTTGGCAGCCTGCTGGGTTGGAGCCTCAGCAAGAGGGAGCTGCTACCCCTGTGCCTGGCCAGGGACAGCTGGTGGGATGCTTACGGGGTCCATGTGTTTCCCTAATGCTTTATGAACCTGGCTGAAACATCGGAAAGATGTGGAGAACCCCAGAAATAATTTTTAAAAATTCTGTATTGAAGGCTTTTCCCTCCTTCCCGTTTTCAGATTCATTTATTTAATTTCCCCCCTTGAAATAAAGACTAATGTTGCCAAATCCGAAAGCACAGCTCTTTTGTCTTGCCTCGCAAGGAAAGAAAATAGCCTTGCTCCCCTTTTAATGCTAATGCATGAAAAATCTTTCGGCAAAATCTCCATTTATCAAGCCAGATTGAAGGGCGCACAATGGACGAGCTTATTGCTCTACTGCCTTTTACCTTGTACCTCTGTTTGTATTATCAAATGGTGTGATTAAGAAGATTGCTTTTTCTTTTAAGCATTGCAGGACAGAAAATTTACAGCAAGGGGATGCAGGAAAGGACATGGGTGCAGCTTTACATCGAAATTGGAGCGTTTCCTAACAATTAAGAGGGAGACACGAAGTTTGAGGCACAAAGTGATTTTCAGCATAGATGCACCGCATGCCCCGTGTCACTGAGGGGCAGTGGGAAGCTGCTGGGGATGGAGGGCTCAGGCTGGGCCTGCGGTGATGCCGACAGGTCAGCCACCACCTCCCCGCTGTCCCAACCGCAGGGAGCCACTCCGCCGTGTTTATCAACGAATAACGTAATAATATTGATGATTTTCACTGACATCAACACAATCTTTTAAACAATTATTTGTAGAATTAATAGAGAAGTCAAATAACCCAAATGAATGATAACATTTTAAAGTAATTATTTGCTACAAATGAACACAAATGGTTTCAATATAGAATGCATTAACTCCAGCAGTGGGGAAATTCATCCTAATTAGAGGTGCGTTTGGGCTGCAGCGCGTTCATCAGGGCGCTCGGCTCCGGGACCTGCCTGAAACCCTTTATCAGCTGTAAATCCATATTTTCTTCCTTCCCGTATAAACTCTACATGGCTTTTACTTTTGAGTAACACACGTCCATGGTAAACTTTTCCTTTTTGTCCCTTAACTGCTCCACTTTGCCCCATTTAATCCCGCAGGAGGTACGGTAGTGGGAGGACACAGCCCAGCCATAAGGCTCATCTGCTCTAAAGTAATTTTTTCTTGCACGGAAAATTTGTGGCAGACAATGAGACCATTTTAATGCCGGCCTCCCTCTGCCAGCAGCCAAATTCACCAAGAAAAGGGGGATGAGCCCAGGTATCCACAATGATCCCGATGGCACTGGGTGGGAGCTGCTCCCCAGCCCTCCCAGCCAAACCCCATCACTTGGCCAAACAGGGACCACGCCTCAAATCGATCATCAGGGCAGATATTTTGTGGGCATAATGCAGTTTCTTTCACTTAATTCAATCACTGCATAATTAGATTACCTTCTCTGGTACCTATTTATTTGTATGAAAGGCACACGCTTTCCACCTTTTATTTTTACCCTTCCAGGCAGCTGACGTTGGACAATGCAATCAGTGGTGACAGAAAATTTCTGTTTTGATTAATGACAGAGCAAAGTTCTGAGGGAAGGAGAGGCGGAAAAGCAGGGATGGAGGAGGACTCGTGATAATTCAGGGTGATTAGGGCTAATTGCCCTGTTTTACTGCTGGTTGCAGTTTCCGAGGCAGAACTATTGGGCTGTGAAGGTCTGGAGATGTCCCTCAGGTGTTTGCAGTGATGGTGGGGTGGGCCACCTGGTGCAGGCTGCCCAGTTGCCCACGGGACTCACTGTCATCCCACCATTGCTCATGGAACCCTGCCAGCATGCATGGGGCAGGGCAAGCAAAGGGACAAGGACATTGTCCTGACAGATCCAGCCACAGCAGCGGGATGGAAGAGATAGAGGAAGAAGCTTGGTTTGCTGTAGAAGTGCCATATGGAGACCATTGCTAGCAGTGACCCTTGGTGCGCTGCCACGGCACCACGTGGGCAGACAAACAGCAAACCCAGCCACGTTTTTTGCCAGTGCGTTTCCCCATTGGGAAAACCAGAAAGTGCCTGTCTGCCTGCAGCATACTTCCTTTTCCTCTCCCTCCGACGTGGCTGGCTCGCTCCCTGAAGTGTGGCGGTTTATGTCCTTCATTAAACACAGTGCTGGCTACGCTCATCGTCCGCGTAGCACCTCATCCTTTCACGGACGTGTTGGCTCTTAATTCCAATGACACCTTGTGGCAAATGAGTCCAGTTAAATATTTCCTTTAGCTGTGTCAGCGCTGTCGCAGTGTAACCATCTGGCTTTCCCTCTTGTGTCTGTCTGACAGCGGCGGATGGATGTGGCCACATTTGCTCTCTGCTAATCCTCCTCTCCCACCCTCTCTGTTGGCCTCATCTCCATGACCCTGCTTCACTCAGTATCTCATTGAAGACCGAGGCAGTGAAATCTTATCTTGACAGACCTCAGTAGGAGCAGGATTGCATCCAGGCAGCTTATGTTTTTATTAAGCAACAAGGCACATCTACTCCTCCAGCTTACAGGGGTCACCATCACCTTGGAGTTACACAAAGCAGGAGCACCTGGATTGCTGGGCTGCCTCGAATGTCTGTTTTGCTAGTGGATGTGTGTGACATCCCCACACTCACATTAGCCTATTTTTCAAGGCATCTGATTTGCTTTTGGAAACTCCCAATCCTCAGGAAAGCAAAATGAGAAGAGGCTTTGCTCCCTCCCCCAAAAAAGTGCAGTTGATACATAAAATGTTCCCTGAGCGCGGTGAGTTTGCCTTGCCCTTGCATGGCTTAAATATTGCACAAGGCTCATGGAAATGGGGAGAAAGGCTTTTATTATTATTAGTTTTGCCTGTTTCTCATTAAGTTTTGCCATCTCCATGGCCTCTCCGGCCAGGTGGGATCCTGCTGGCTAGGGGTTAACATCCCAGGTACCCTCCAGGCTGGCCGGGAGCCCCTGGGGCACCTCTTCCTGCTCATCGCTCTCCGGCTGCTGGTGCTGGGGGACAGGAAGAGGCTGCACAGGGGCAACCAGCCCAGCCCATCAGCCGCTCTCCATGCCTGCACTGGCTGCGGCAGCCCCGGGAAATAAAGCCATGGCATCAAAGCATGCCGTGCGGCAGAAAACCTGATGACCTCCTCTGGCAGAGCTCGAATCAGCATGGAAAGCATCGCTCGGGATACGGGATATTCATGCGCAGTAAAACCTTTCACCAGGAGAGAGCTGGCCTCCGTTGAGGCCCCGTCAGGAGTGATTTCAAAGGGTTTCCACCTGCCAGTTGCCCCACTGCTGTTTCCCCAGCACCATCGTGCAGGCAGGGCTTGGGAGGCACGAAGGCAATTTATAAGGGCATTTATGGCTGTTTGCGGTGGGGCTGGCCTGTGAGGAGGTGGGTCAGGCATGGAAGCAGATGGCGCCGATGGGAACAACATGGGAACATGGAGAGTTCCCACTCGCAGGTGCTTGTGTGCGTTTGGATACCTGCGGAGAGGTGTCTGCATTACTGAAAGCTGTGGTGGTAAGGAAGGAGCCCTCTCCAACAGAAATATATTCTTTTTTATTTCTGGGAGCTAAAATTTTACCCGTGCCTCATGACCCGTGGCAGCTGCAGGAGCAAACCCGCCAAAGTTGTCTTTGCGGAGAACAGAGGTTTGGAAATAACGGGAAGCTTTTATCCAGAGCAAAACCTTTGTCATAAAACTTCAGAAAACGAATTTCTTCTTCAGTGGGTCCCCTGGGACATAAAAAAATAAATATCTGAGGATTCGTGTAGTAGTAAAAGTCGATAAAAATCTTTGAAGCAAATGGGCTATTGAGGAATTATGCGTGGAAATGAATGGATGGATTCTTCTGCAAATCTCTTCATAGAGGTGCCCTGACATAATGAAGACACAGTAGGTGCATTAGTAAAAATCCTCTTTTTAATAACTGCTATACCTTATGGTTTTCCTAAAGTGACGGTTTACCAGATGGAAAATCCACTTAAAGATTTTTATCTAGAAAGAAGGCTGCAGTCGTTCAGCAGGAAGCAGCCAGCTTCATTCTCCATCCTCTCCCTGGGGTGGAGGATGCTGTACTTCTCTGCGTAATGCTCCAGAGCAGTAAAAACCTTCCTTTCCCCTGGCAAGAAGTGGTCAAAAGGTGATCTGGCATCCACAGCCAACTTTATGGTCACAAAATGCAGGGAGAAAAACACAATGTATGGAAATATGGTGGTTCCTTGCCAGGGCAACGTCAGACACATTCCCCCATGGAGCACCCGACGGCCAGAAAACACACTGGTCTGACCCCTTCCTGTCCCAGTGGGTGGGCATGCTCTGCTGAGGTGACTGCAGGTCCCCTGGGACCCCCAGCCCTTGGAGTGAAGGCTGCGCCCTCCCCATCACCCGCCCCGTGTCCAAACCAGCCGTATAAATATGGCCCCAGTTCACGGCGCTTGTTCTGCAGCTTGCAATGGTGTTTACCAGCCCTCATGGGGAGTTTTTCACGCACCCCCTGAAGAACACGAGCCAAGTTAATTTTACATAAGTGCCAAGCTTTGCTGCGGAAACATTGCTCCCTGTTTAATTATTATCGATTTTCATTTTTCCAAGGAAATGTTGGCCTCTCTAAACTCCCCACTGCTGACTCCAGAGGTCTGGGAAGGATTTTGGCTGAGCAAGCATTTCTCTTGCAAATCTAAATATTTATGCTATAGCTGTGTAAACAGCCAAAACTCGAAGCGGGTTTATTTTTAGTATTCTTGAATTACAGCAAGGGATTAAGACGGACACATCATGCAAACTCTGATGTCTTCTTTTGCTGTTTATCCCATGTTGTTGCTGATGGGCTCAGCCCCCCTCAGCCTCCTTTCTAAAGGTGTTTCACTCTAATTATTTATATGGCGAATCTATTTGGATAGGAATTAGATGGTCGTTACTTTATGTTGCATCATCTATCTGGATGCCAAATGCACATCTGCTTGAATGCAGCAGTTTAAAATCATACAACATTAAAAGTAAAAAAAAAAAAAAGCAGCCTGTTGTTAAAACATGATATTCAGGAGGTAGAATAGTTATTCCTTAGTGTGCATCCAAAGAATATGTTTCCAGTCTTAGCATGACCCTCCACAGTCTCTTCTGATGGAGAAATGATTATACAGTCTTTACTCAGCATTGAACAAGGGAGTTTTGTTTACAAGAGCTGACCTACAGGTTGTTATCCATAACTTGCTGCTCAAAAGCTGGGTGGGACCGTGTACATGCCTCATAAGGTGTCAAAGCAATTGCAGACCCCCTCCCTGATTTTGGCCAGGGTCTCCCTGCAAGGTAAATAAGGGTTTTAAATGCGTACGCATGCAGCATCTCTGCGGAGTTGCTCCCATCTTTGGCCAGCTGCCTGCAGACATAGCTGATGCTGGGAGGAAGCATGAGGAGATGGGAATTGCAGGGGATGAGCAGCCTGAGTTAAACACAGTTCAAAATAGATAATGGAAATGAAAGAAGTTTTTTTCTCAGGTTGCACTGAGAAAAGCTGCAGCTTCCCCTTTGTCCCCAGGCACACACAAGGTGCTTCAGGGACCTTGCACTGGCCAGGACAGCCCATAGCCTCAGGCTTGGCTTTGGTGGGGTTTTAACTCTATTTGGGGCTTCATCTGAGTGGTCAAAAAGGGTCGGTCCCCCTCCTTATGGGGGACAAGTGGGGCATCCCCAAACCAGCCTTGGCCCCCTTGCAGAGCATGGGGGGAGCAGAGGATGACCCCCCAGGACCACGTCCTAAACCACTGCTGTGCCTCCCGGGGCGAGTGCTTGGCAATATCTGACTGGAACAGCTCAATGGGGAAGGGGGATGTGTCTGACAAAAAAAGCTTTCGAAAGCCCAGCGATGGGTTTTCCCTAAATAAACACTTCACTTCTGAGCGGCGCCGCTGGTGCTGGCGCCTTGCCCGGGCGACAAATCAATTCCCCTAATTAACAGCCCCGTTGCTTGGTGGTGTTTCTGGGCAGGGGGAGATGTGGGGAGGTGTGGGCGCTGTCCTCCTGCTTGTGGGGGTTACCCAGCAAACCCCTGCAGGAGCTGCCCCAGGAGCATCCCTGCCTGGCTGGGCATGCAGCACCTCTGCGGGGTCCTGGCGTGAGAGCCGGCACTGTACCCCGGGGGTCACCGGGAGTTTCAGCTGAGGAGGACCCCATCACAATGAAACAGGGAGGCAACTGCCCTGAAAAAACCTTCACTAGAAGAAATGTAATGGAAAAACTCCCAGAAAAGCAGCTATTTTGGAAGCGTAACACCCACCCAAGCGGAAAAACAGGAAGATCAAACACCTGGGTGGGCAGGGGGCTCAGATGTGAGTCCTCAAAACCAGTTTCTGCTCAGCTTTCAGTGTTTCGGGGACTCAGTCACCTTGAACAGGGGCAGATCATTGGGACACTCCAGCGCTGGCTCAGCCCCACACATATGCTCAAGGCTTTTGACAAAAGCTGGTTAAAACAAGAGATGTGCTCCCAGTACCGCGTAGGAATGGAGCTCAAATTTCAAGCCAAGGAGGCCTTGTACCATCGGGGGATCATCTGACATGGTTAATATTAGGCAAACAATTTCTAATAGGGTAATGCTCCCAGAAAAACAGGATTTAAATTTCCAGGTGCAAAAGAAAAGCTGGCAAGCGGGGGCTCAATTTTCTCCTGGTTTTCACCAGGGACGTTATCACAGTTTGCAAAGTGCTGCTGGGGGAAGGAGGACTCAAACCAGCTCCTTTATGCTCTGCTACTTAATTAATTTTAAGCACTTTATAGTAAAACACAGTTTGGCCCAACTTCTACAAATGAGAAGACAGGCGGGTGAAAATGCCCCGCTTGCCCAGCTGCGTTGCACACCCCAAACATGCTGCAGCCAGACGTGGGAGCTTTTCCACCTGAATGTTAAACAAGGAATGGAAGGTAATTCAAGCCTCCTAAAATTAAGGGTCTAAATCCATTTACATTTACAAACTGTGTAATTAAATAATAAACCAAAATAATATGGCTTGCGCTCCAAATGTGAACTCATTTTCTAAAGAGGATATATCTAAAATTGCATTACAGCCCCTTATTTGTTTAGCCTGCTACAGTCCCTGCTTGCAGGAAGGAAAAAATTGCATGGAGAGGAAGGAAGGAAATCCCTAAGTCCCAGAGCCACGGCAGGTGCCTTCTGCTTTAGTCTGGGCAGCTTCGGCCAGGCTTTTCCTCCCAAAGCTGTCAAGGTGCCCACAGCAGCACGAGCATCTTCCTTCCCCATGGGCAGATGAGCCGGTACCTGACCTCATCCCGTGCCTGACCTGCTCCTGCCAAAACTCTGTGCCAGAGCCCATCCTCGCTGCGTGACCTGCCCCGAGGTGACCGCTCGGGGATGCTTGCTCTGCCCCATCACATGGGTTCTCATATGCCGAAACACAGCAAAGACCCAGGTGCTTGTCCCTCCTCTTTGCCCCGCACCGGCAGCGGCTCCTCTCTGTGGGGCCGTGCTGGGGCTCGAGGCACCTCGGCTGCTCCCGGCAGCCTCTGCCCTCCCTGCCTTTGAGTACAGTGACAGCAGCACAGCCACTAATCTGCTCTTTTATTTGCAGTCTCAGCAAAGAAATAAAGGGAGAGACATGGGGAATAAAAGCAGTAAGTAATGCACAGCTGCTGTGCTTTACATTTCCCATGGCGACAAAAACAAATCACAGCCTGCGTGCAGCACAGCCACGTCTGGGGAGAGAGAAGGGTTGGGGGAGGTTGTTCTGTTGTGGGGGATATTTTTACGGACTATTTACTTTATTTCCTCTTGGGGTGTCTTCTGTCTGCTCAGCCCGAATCACAGCCCCATGCCGGCACTGGCAAGGGTCCCACCAGTCGCATACCGAGGGCTTGCGGCAGGGCCAGCGTACAAATGGCTTCAGGAACCTTCCCAGTTCAGAGTCTCTCTTGCCCATTGTCTCAACATCGGTGACTGCTTTATGAATATTTAAAGACCTCATGTACATGGGCATGGCCTGCTGCAGCAAAGTTTCCCCTGGCATGGCGGGGAGGGAACATGAGTTCATCCCAGCGACATGCTGGGACCGGCAGTGTGGCTGTCACCCGCCCTGTCCCCTCCTCTCCATCCCCAAGGGAAAGGCAATGCACCCAAGACCATATCTCCCTGTGTCAGGGTCATCTAAAGTCATCTGTCACTCCTTCCTCTTTTTCTTTTCTTTTTTATCCCTCTGTGCTGCTGAAGCGGCACCGGCAGCCTCCGCTGTTCAGAGCCTCTCCTTCATTTCTCTGCGTGTTTTAAGCTCTGCAAGGCAGAGTGCTGAGCGCCTTTAAGACCATGTACATCAATTATTGCCGCAGGGTTTTCATCCCGCGCACAGGCGCAACAGGCAATGCAAATAGCACAAATAAAGTGTTTGATATTTAATGATTCCACACTGGATGGGGAAGATGTGCTCTTGAACAGGAGTCACTTTCTCAAGCCAGTGCAATGCAGAAGGAGCCCCGTCTTTCATGACTAATTGAGCCCTAATTTTCCTTTATCATCTGAAATGAAAACAAAGGATTTAAAGGATGTTTCATTGCAGCGCTGTGGGTCTTTCTGTTAATTTATTATTCCCCATGTTAAAAGCCGTGTGCTTTGACTCGTCCTTCTGAACCTGCTTCTCCCTGGTGCTGCTGCTGCTTTTGTAGTTTTGTCCCTTTGCCTCTGACGGCCCAAAAACATCCACCGTGGCTCATGCAGCCTCTGCCAGGAGCGAAGGCGCCCAGGCCATCACCATTAGCCACACCATCCTCCAAAAATTTGTGGATTTGGGCATTTCAAACCAAGTGTGAATTCCAAGGGTCGCACGGGCAGGCTCCATGCTGGGAGGGAGGCATGGGCGTGCGGCCGGCCCTGAGGCACAGGGGGACGAGCTCACCCCCATCTTTGATGGGGATGATAGAAATGCCAGAAAGGACCAGGGCAGAGCAGATCTTGAAGCAACGATGCTTTGTTCCCTGTGGCTAGGGAGCAAAGTTTTCGGATGCGGTGCTTGCTCACCCTGGCTCCCCGGAAGCGAAACCCACCGCTCCCCTCTCTGGCACACTCACACACTGGCTGCGGAGTGCATATTTTACAGGGAGAAGAAAAAGAAGAACTGTTTTTGCCAGGTAAATGGCCAGGGTGTGCACGATGCGCCCACTCCTGTGCTGAGCCCCGCATTCAGGCAGAGGCACTGATGTAAGGGAAAGATGGCAGGCCAGGACTGGGACTGAAGGTAATCTTACAGCCAAATCATTCTGCAAGTGGCAATGGCTCAAATCATCGCACAGCTCTTTCTGGTCATTTGCTATAATTAAGGCTGGACGCCGAGGTGCCATCGCAGCCCCACGACACATTTCTGAATTGCTGCTCTTCTGCGAAGCCGCCTCCAGAGCTGTCCTTGAGACGTCAGCGCTAGGGTTAATTGGAATTGACAGGAAAATTGGTCTCCAGAAGGAGAAATGCAGATGCCATGTGTGTGAGCTAGTGGGAACGGAGCCACACTTCTGCTGGGGCCCCATGTCCCCTTGTGTGGTAGCAGTGGATGCCGGTACCTGTGAGAGTGGTGGCTCCACGTCTGGCCCAACCCGGCTGCCTTTGCCCCATCAGCCAGACACAGCCCAGACACCGGCGTGGAAACCCCATGGGCGTCAGTGCCACCGAGCGCATGCAGTTCCCCCGTGCCCATGGGAAAAGCTGAGGATGGATTTGGTCCTTCCAGCTACCACTTCTCTGACTCTGGTGTTGACACTGAGCTCAGCACCAGGGCACTGGCGGGATCTCAAGGGGGATAAAAGCAGCACTGGACCCCAGCTGGAGGGTGCTGAAACACGAAGCCTGGGTGTTGTGAGGGACGCAGCCGCCCCCGACCTCTCTTGCTCCCAAGCAATGCACCGGCCATGGCATGGACCTGCAGACTCACATCATCTTTCTATGTGTTCCTCATCTCCTTCAATGTCATTAATCACACTATTTCAATTAACGGACCTGAACTGTTGAACAGACCTGTTCTGCACTAATATGTTATTAATCGGGTCAGGCTGGATGGCAGCAATATTAAGTGCAATGCACTCTGAGCTTTCATCGTCTGGTCCAGGCTCTTTTCATTTATCTAATCACCTCCCCAAAGCCACATGGGCCCCATTTGCTTTTTCCCTCTCCACCCACCTTCGAGGTAATCTGATCCATTTTCTCCATTGTCTGGTATGAACTACACACTGAAGAGGGTCATATCTAATTTACAGTACTCTACTTTCCCAAGAAAAATCAATGATTGTTTACATTACTATCCTACAATCCTTATTTTAAAGTAATTCATTGCAGGGCCAATGCTATTAATTTTATTAAGCCATTATTAGTGGGCAGATATTATTCTGTTCCATTGATCCTAAGTTGATGCAATTACCACTTACGAAGGTAGCACCGTATGTCTGAAAATTTCAGTTCTGTTTGCAACCTGAAGCTGTACGCTAAAATTGTGCCAAGCCAGATGCTGATGGTGGAAATCAGGGAGCCTGCTGCATTTCCAAGCTGATTCAAAACAAATAAGGAACTGCCCAAACTTTATAACTTAAATCCTTTTAAAGTGAAGGTACTGATATCAGCCTGGACGCCAGCCATTCCCAAATGCACCTTGCCAAAGGGAGAGACATACTCAAATACTCTCTTCAAGCCTCCTGGGTCCTATAGTTCATAGAAATCTCATCATCGTGGATTACCGGTTAACTGAAACATCCTCTGATGTGAATGGGAAATTTTACACATGAAACTAAGTTTAGCTTTATCTGCACAGAAAATACACGAAAAGCCAGGACAGGCTCACGTCCAGCTGAGTGTGCATTTCATTCTGTTTGCAGGGGATGAATTTCACCCAGAGGCCTCAGATCTCCTTCTCCTCTTCTCTATCTAAAAAAAATTAATAGCAGAGCAGTGTGGGAAAATTGAGTGAAACAAAATGGTACAAGTCACCAAGGTCTCAAACATCTCCAGGAAATCCAACAGCACCGAGTGACCATCTGATCATTAGAGGTGTGACGGGTCCTGCAGGGCAGGAGGGTACAGGAATCCCCATCGGTGATGTCCACCCTGTTGAGAGGCCATGTGGGTGCCCAGTGTGGCTCACAAGGCACAAAAACCTCATTTTAGTCAGCAGAAATTAAAAAATGCACTTTAAAATAAAAATAAGGGCTCACTCTTAAGCGGCTTGGAAAAACGTTAGCACAACCACATCCTTTTGATCACGGACAAAAATACGCTTTGTGTGTATTTGCAAGTCAATAAAAACCTGCCACTCAAGGAACGGGGTAAAAGAGAGAAAAGAAAGACAGTTTGTGCCCCAGGATCTTGCTCTCTAAATAAAAGGTGAAGGATGGATGAATGGATGGATGGATGGAGATAGTGGTGAACAGTGAATCGAGGAGGAGATAGGAGCCAGCCCAACAGGCCGCAGCACCAGTAGCCTCACCATTGTTAGGCTGATGAGAAACAAAGGGTTTAAAGGAAAACCATGATGTCTACCAAGAGCCTCAGCAATTCAACCAGGAGGAAATCGAGCCCCTAGGAGGCCTGGCTGACTGGGACCAGTAGCCTTTGGAGTACATGCTACTGCAGAGGGACCTCCTTTCCGCTAACGCTTTGGCCTGGAGTTATTTCAGAGTGACAGATGCATTTGTTTGGGGCATACAGTTTGATCTGAGGCAAATGAGTGCTCTGTCAAATGTATTTTAAAACACCATGAAGCAATGTATGAACCCTCCTTCAGTAAAAATTAGGCCAAATAAGACTTTTGAACTATTTGTATGAGGATGCTTGCAGTAGCTCCTAGCAGCATCAGGTAGCTAATGTAAATCACCTGGATTTGGAGAACGAGGCCAAGTTACACCAGCTGAGACTCTGGCCCCAGAGTCCCCCCAGAATAACATGAAAAGGTATCATAAAACTGCTGGTTCCTGGCAAATGGTTAATGCCCTGGAGAGGCAATTGATTTATGGGACCTACTGCACTCAGCTAAAATGGTTGTTCAACATTGTAAACCAGCAGCCTTGTCTCCCATGCAAAACAAATAAACGAAGAAATAAATTACATGCTTCTCTCCACAACTGAGAGATCTTCTGCAGCCAGGAAGCTCTGCAGGGCAGCTACATGTGCTGCAGGAGGGTCTATGCCGGGGGATCGGCTAGCCGCCCCGCAGCCGCGATGTGGGAGTAGAGGCCACGCCGTTCAGCTGGGATGCTCCTCACTGTCCACCTCCCGGTAGGCTCAGCCACTGAGATTCACTGTGGGGGGGCAGTGGAGGGAGCATCCCTGAGTCCGCCTGGTCCCCCTGGCCAGGGTACAGTGGGGCACATACCTCCCTTCAGTGGGGTGCTTGGGGGACGGAGGAGTGGGCATAGCAACTTCCCAGACCCAATGGTTCTTACCCTGGTCATGAAGAAAGTTGTTTGCAAGACAGTGCTGAAATAGAAGTTCAGATTCATGAGCATTTTTGCTATTGAAAGGGGTGGGTTTTAGCGTTTTCCCTCCCTTGTACTTTTAAAACCATTTAAAGTATGCCTACGTGGTTTTTTTAACCCTTCTGGAGAGTGAAGGACTGCGGTTAAAGCTTTCTCTCCCTGTGGGAACCAGCAGCAGGAGCAGCATGACCTGTTTGCTGTAGAGGTTTTGGGAGCCCAGAGCATGGACCGAGCCCACAAACAGGTCCCTCCAGGCAGACCGGAGGCACATTAGCCCAGTGCCTTTCCTGGTTCTTGACACCCTTCACCAGTGGGTCTATTAAAAGCAAAGTCCTCCCCTGCCTCTCCATCCAGACAGCTCAGAGTCCCTTACTGGAAACTGTGATAGAGTTTGGCTCATCAGTGTATCAGGATCTGTTTTATTTTATCTGCCTGCACAAGCCTGTATGCAGGGATAGATCAGATTAACATGGCCGATGAAAAACATCCTCCTCTCTATCCCCTCTGACAGTAGCAACCCTTTGTCAACAGTGTGAAGACAAAGTTTTCTCAGCCATAAGTTTTCTGCCTTGGGGGTTCGGGGTTTGGTTTTTTTTTTTTTTTTCCCCAGTAGAAGTTTATTTTTTCTTCAAGAAAACCCAAAACATTTTGATGGAAGATTTTTCAGCCACCCTTATGCATTAGATGTGGTGGCAGACAGGCCTGGCACATCAACATCTGCTCCTCACTGGATTAAATTTAATATCTGGTGTATGAGCGCTAACCCTCCCTCAGAGCTCCGCTGGGGTTGGCTCAATAAGACATACCTGGCTTGGAGAGAAGAAAATAGCTCCTTTTCCGAGGGTTTCCAAATGCTTTTCCAGAGTGACCCTCTCATCATTTCATTCCCTCTTACAAAGCTAACTTCATAATGCCCTCCAATGAGGCTTTGGGGAGGACAGTGTTATAAATTGCAGCTCAGTGAATCTGTCACTCACTGCTGCTAATATACTGCATTTATCCTCGCTGCCACAGAGGCTGTGGCAGTGAGAGGAGGAAAGAAGGAGAAAAGTAATTACTTCCCGCTCAGCTTGTCACCAGATCCCTTCATCAGCCCTCTCACATCTTTCTCGGCTGCTTTAGCGACTCGCCACGCTCCGCCGTGCCAGGGCTGGATTCAGCAGCGCTGGTGCTAGTGGGGCATGAGGATGGGGAAGGGGTTGGGTAGCACAGGCACTGGGAGCCCCCTCGACGCCCAGCGTGCCCTGGGCTGTCCTGCTTGCATGCACCAAGTCCCGCTAGCCTGAACGGCTGCTGCTTGAATGCCATTAGGATCCCCTAATCAAGATGTAGGTTTATTTCAGCCAGCAAGTCTTATCCCAAAACCATCCCCAGTGTGGAGTGAGGGAGAAGAGGAGGTGTCTTCTCCAGGTGTTTTTTTTTTTAAATATCCTTCAAAGGTTAGAGATGTGAGAGACCCCAATGTTAAAGTCTCTCTCTCCCGGAGAGGACTCAAACTCCACATCCTCATTCAGCAATGTGGATCAGCCAGACACTGAGTTAGAAGCAAAGATACTGAGTCATGAAATGAACCCAAAATTAGGCCAATTTGCTGGTTGGTGCTGAGATTCCCAGGAGCAGCAGCATCTTCCTGAGACCTGAAATTAGGTGGGATATCAGAAGCCCTTACCTGGGGCATATATTAAACTGAAGACAAATATTTTGACCAGCACCTGATGAGCCGTTTTGCTGTTTTTCTTCAAGTCCTGCAAGGTCAAATAAAAGACCAACAGCAAGGGCCATTTTCCTCTGGGGAGGTGGTGGACGTGGAGACCACTGGCAATACAGTGAAGGTATCCCGCTTAACCAGCCTGGCACTGCCATCGCTGGGGTGTCACACACTGAAACCAATGTGCTATGTGATAAATTTGATGCACTTCACACTGAAATTGATGCATCACCTTTGGAATCAAATTTATCACCTCTTCTGTCACACTCCATATACTGAATCAGAGCCACCACCTACTGAATTAAAAACTTCACATGCAGTTCACATCACATCATAAATCAGGCCAAAATGGAATTAAATGCATTGTATGCTAAGAACTCATTCATCACCCCATAAATTAAACATGGGACAAGCCTCTTAGGCTGGATGTGCCCAGATATAGCCCACAGAGTCCACTGGGGAAAACATGACACCACTGAAGTCACTGAGGGCTTGGCCATTAACTTCAGTTAATTTTTTCAGTGCCAGTGTCTACTGTGTACCAGGTCCAGCTCTGTCCTGGACCAACCCAAAACTTGGGTACCCACCAACTTCTGCTGTTAGTGACTCTCCTGTTGAACCGTCCACACTCTCCACTTGGAGGTTTAGGCAGGAGCCTGGAAGAGAGAAGCAAATTGGGCCCCGGCCCTGCTCCTGCATGGGAGAACGGCAGCAAGAGGCCAAGAGGGCTTTGCACCCCTTGCTGGCAGCTAGCACCCAGTGTCGCACACATGGAGCACCTCTCGTCTTCAAAGGACTGTGTGACACGAAGGGCCAGGCTCGAAGTCCCAACATTGTTGTCGTTGGAGAGGAGCATCCTTCTCCTAAGCCCTCAGCAGGGCTGCACACGGCTGGACTCGGCTGCAGGGGCTGCTGGGCACCTGACACCCCTTTTGCAGTCTTTGGACTTCAAGGCAACAGGAGGAAAAAAAACCCAGGCCAGAGCATCCGAGACAGTTCAGCCCTCGGCAGCAGGCATTGTTAGTCCTGTGTGACAGACGGGAAACAGGAGCACAGAGCAATGAGTACTGGCTGCTTGAGGCCGAAGCTAGAGACTGGGGCAAAGATAAGACTTCAGAAATTCTTACCTAAAACCAGGATACTATTTTCTCCTTTTTGTTATCTACATTAATTTTGGCTTTTCTGACAGCACCTCCCTGTGTGCTCTCACAGCACAGGAGCCCCCTGCCCTGTCCCTGTTCCCCAGGGAAAGGCGGGATAAACTTCCAGCTCGTCTGAAGCATGATGCAGTCAGATACATCCTTGGATCCGATCCACAGTCTTTCCTTTTATTTTCCTATTCATCTGGTCCTCTCAAAATCCGCTCAGGAGCAATTAGAGCCTGTCAGCTAGAAGCTGATGCAACTTCTATTTAATTAGCCCAGCAGCCAATAAAGATCTCATTCATCAATATCTCATGGAAGGTGTGGTTTGGGGGGGGGGGGGGGGGGGAGCTGTCATTTCTTCCCTACATCCAGATGGCTGCGGAGCATCTATCAGTGATTCGATCACATGCATGGACTGATGTGCACATCTGAGGAGACCGACCAGCTGGGAGACATCTGTCCAGAAAGCAGTTATGGGAGAAAATAGTGCAAGACTGTCCCAGATGCTCTGGTAGCAAGTCCCACTGGCAACTCAGTCTCCAGACCATGGCCAGCCTGGGGAGCAAGTAACCCTGGTGGGATGAGCAACTTTGGAGGGCTTGTCCTCTTCTGACCCATTTTGCTGCCCTTCCCAGCAACAGGAAAGGGCAGAGATGTGTAAGGAGGGCCAAACACCAGTGGGATGAATTGGGGGAGGCCTGAAGAAGTATGGGGTTTGCCCCATACCTGCTGCCTTTGCCCTGGGAGGGGGATAAGAGCCCCTCTCACTGCATTACCACACTGAGAATAAACACATTAGAGATGGCAAAGCAGGAGAGGGGAAATTAGTACCCAGACTGATGGATCCCAGCAAAGTTTTGGGGTGTTCAACATGCCAGAGAAAGTCTTTGGGGTGACACCCTCTTGGCCTGAAAGCTTCTCCTTAAACTGACTGTCAGGATATCAAATACTTGCCTGACCTTCTCCTGTCAGACCACCTGAGCAGGACACATTTGCATCGGGACTTTTCCCAGGGACTGGGCAGGGTGGCCAGGAGGATGGGGGGAACGTAAATCCGTACCCGCAAGGTCACTGTGCTGGCTTCATGTCACGAAAAGGGGGTTTCACCAGCTCAGACCTGCAGGAGTGGGTCCCTGCAGGAATCACTTGCCAACACTGTTTGCAGCCTCACCATCACAATTCATTGAACTAAAAAAATAAATCAGTTATCACAGGACAGTTCATAGATTACAAACATGAGTGATGGTATCTTCATAATTAATGATTATGAGAAAGCAGCTTAATAGTTTGGTTCCTTGTGGCTGGTTTTATTTGTAATGCATGGCAGTTGGTGTAAGCAAAGCAGATAATTGGAGCCAGTTTACCCTTGGTGTGGCCAGCTGGTAGCTGCACTTCACGAACTTGCATGCAGGGCTGTTTTTTCTCAAAGCCTTAACCCCCAACAGCATAAGAGGGCTGCAAATGTAACCACATCGATAGCCATATTCCCAAGTTGGGATATGCTTGGGGACCGAATGACGGGCAGTTTCTTACTGCTGCCCCACACATCTGCAAGTTGCTGTGGTCAGCAAATCCCCCCCTAGCATTCGCAGAAAAAATGCCCATGCTCAGCTCAGGGCCCTGAGCCACCCGGCTCCTCGGTAGTTATTAACAGGAACATCATAGCTGGCATATTACTGTGATTGATGCTGCATCAATCAACTGGAAAAGTGTTAAGCAAGCCTTAAAAAGAAGTGAGATGAAGGCTTTAAATACCAGGCTGAGATGTTCATATAATGGGGATTATTCCAGGATTGAAAACACATGTGCAGACATGCTGAAATACACAGCTGTGCCCCTCTCCCTGCTGCTCCATGCTAGCCACCACTTGTTCCAAAGGAAGTGAGTCATGAGTGCTTATATTGCAAATGGGGATGGGCAATTAGCAGAGGGCACATACAAACCGCATTCAGCATGAGTCTGTGGGTTTACTGCTTATCAAATAAAAAGTAATGAAGAAACACTCTCTATTAACACATTATTTCAAGCCAAGCTGTGGTGCTTGCCTGCTTTTATGCTGTTCCATCAAGTCTTGTTTGATTTGGCTTATTTTTGCTTAAGACCAATGTGAAACGCTATGCTCAGAGTTGCTAACTTTAGTCATTTTTGCTGGTGTGATGCTTGGTATTTCAGAACTCCTGGGGGCTCCCCTGTTAAAGAGAGTCTCAGATTTTCTTGCATTAAAACAAAAAATTTGTGGTCAGGTCAGTTGTGAAGAAACTTATGTGCGGCATCCAGCTTCCCAAACTCAAAAGGCAAACAAACAAAAAAAACTCCACAGAAACCAACCAACCAAACACCACCACCACCCCCCCCGCCTCAAATGTGTTATCTTTTAATTATCTGTGATTTTCAAACACTATTCCCCTGGGAAACCCAACTCACAGATTTTCTGCTAACAAAAGGTGATTTTACTTGAGAACAAATTCACTTCTCATCTCCAAAGCCCGGCTCACACACTAGTGAATTCCTGTATTGTGTATGCAAAGCCCACGATCAGAAACCGCAGGGTAGAAATGGCCCACTGCCCAGCACGTGCTCCGAAGGGGGTGCTTCATGCTTTCTTTGAGTCTCTTTTCTGGTGCTGTGTTTTCCCCCAGAAGATGCCCCTGATCCCCCTGGGGATGCATCAGGCTTTCCCACAGGGTTCAGCACCCTCCTTGCTTCACCTGCAGCCACCTACACCAGAAACAAACTTCCCAGGCAGACATTGGCACTTCAGCCCTTTCCGTACCCTTCACCCTGTGCTCAGACCTGGAGCCAGCAGAGAGGAAGCTGCTGCAGAGCATGGATGTGTTTTACCAGTCCCAGGGCCTGGACTGAATGTTTCCCAGTGCCCCCTCCAGTGCTTTACTGAGGACCAAATTCAGCATGTCCTTCTGGATTTCTCTTTTCTCTGGAGGCTCAAGGTGGTCTCCTTGCTCCCATGCTTGTGCTCAGACAGGACCTGTCTCTTAAAATGCTTACAATCTGAACAGACCCAGCAGGCTCAGGGTTGGGAGAGAAAAACAGCTCCTTTTGCCAGCCCTTCATGTTAAGCTTCTATATTTAAAATGACTACATAAACTAAGAAACTAATAACAGGTCTAAGCACTTTACCAGGGAAATCCGATTTCTGCTTAGGAGAATTGGAGGGAATAAAGCTAAAAAATTTGCTTCAAGGATGAGATTTAATTCAAAGTGCCAGTGCTAGTTCTCCTACTGCACTTGTAGGTTTAGAGAATAAACCTGCTAGCAAACAATCGTCTTAAACAAGATCATCATTAATCCTGAATTCAGCTGTCAAAAAGACTGAGATTGCAAACTAAGAGGGGAACAAGGAGAACCTGGTAATTTGTTTGTTAAATATTTGCAAACTGTCATATCAATAATGGATAATAAGAAAATTTTGGCCCTCCAGAGCTGATACATAACACAAAGCTTTGCTGTATTGCACCTAAACTATTATCAATAGCACATTTATTATTATAATAGATGAAAAACAAGCTTCCTGGGTGAAAAACAAGATCAATTTGAGCTCAAGCTATTTGGATGTATTCTAAATGTTGTAATTAAAATGCAGCATGAATGTTCCTTAAAAAAAAAAAAAGATAGAATAATAGCCCTACTACAATTACATATGCCATCCAGCTCTGACTCAGTAACCTGAGAGAAAAAACCAGGCAAAATTGTATTTGTGTCCAGTCAGACATTTCTCATCTTCAGGGCTTGATGCAGAGCCTAAGCTAACAGAGCTTTTCCTACCGGGTCAGGATCCAGCCCCAGGCTTGAGGATTTGATGCACGGAGTCAGCCTAGATTGCACTGAGCTCCCTGTGCAGGTCAGGATTTGATTAGAGTCCAGCAAAGAAACCCAGCTGAGTTCTATCTTGCTGCAAAGACAACTGTAGTTTATGGAGGAAAAAAACCCAAGCAACTGTACAAAGAGATAAAGAAGCCACCTGTGTGAAATGTTTCACTCCTGGAGCAAGTGCCTTGGGGACAGAAATAGTCGGAGTGACACACCACCACCCCCCACCCCCCCACACACACACCACCCACACCCCGACACCCCGGCGCTGCAGTGTTATCACATACATCAAAACCTGCAGGAGACAAACGTGACTCTCACCTCCCCCAGCAATTAGAGGCTTGCAGACACTTCCCAGGAGCTGCCTGCCACCCTGCAGAACTGGGCTCTTCTTTTGTTCCGATAAAGAGGTGACTAGTGAGTTACAGCAATCTCCCACTAGCTCTCTAAATAATTGCATTCTCTTATGTCTTTTAATCATAAGCCCCACAAGGCTCATAATACCACATGTGCAATCCAAATTGGCCCATCAGCTCAGTTTATCAAAGGGACCTAATTTAATCCCAGTCTTTGATGGAGACAGGAGTGGTCAAAGCCTGCTAATGATTTGCTAAGTTTACTTAGCTTGCAGATCTGTGGTGTGCTCGGCACTTGGACTCCAAGCACAGCATTGATAATGGGAAGCCATGATGAGGAAGACAAAACTGGCAAGAGCTTGACAGTCTGAATCAAGAGAAAAACAGCAGAAACCTGGAACAACAGTCAGAGACTGAAAAGGCAAAATAAACCCCAAGACGGGTGTCACCACGAGTAACATCATGCGACTGGTCAAATAAATTGTTGGAGGCAACGGCTCCCTCAGAGTGAATATCACTACTGCGAGAGACCCACCAAGGAGAAGGTCAGAGCAGATCAATCCAAGCCAGGAGATGCACAGCCAGAGGAAAGCAGGAGCAAAGTATGGCAAAGCTGCTCTGACCTGGCAGCATCCCCTCCCAGCCAGAGCAGGATGCAGTAGGCACAAGAGCATGCCTTTACGTGGAAAACTGCCTGCTCTTCCTCTAACAAGCTGAAAAAGGGCTCAAAACTTTCAGAGTTGAGCAGGCTGAGTCAAGGTGCATCTTTTAAAACCACTGGGATGACTTCTCTGCTCCTTTTCAGCCCAGTAGGTCAGTGGGCCCCAAGAGGTGTAATAAAGTGACACCAGCTAAGAAATGCTGAGCAGACAGAAGCGAAAACCCAAAGGAAGGAGCCCAAATCCCTGGCTTCAAGGGATGCTGAACAATGAACAGCATTAGGACTAAAGGCACCGAATATGAGGTTTTTATGGAAAAGCTAAAAGCCCAGCCTTCTCTGGAAAAGTGAGGGTTGACAGGAGAAGACTGGAGCAGTGTTTCGCTCCATAGCTGTGAGTCATGGATGTGAACACAATAAAAAAAATGCAAAAAAAGAACTTTACTAGACAAAAACCAGCTGGTTCTGAAGCACTCAATGGCTTTTAAGAGTTTTCAGCTCAAACAGAAGAGGGAACTCAGAGCCTGCATTACAAAAGCTTGAGGAGTGCTGCGGGCTGTGAGAAATGAAGCACAAGCCCTTTGGTTTTGACCAGCATGTACAAAAGGATGGTGCAAAGAAGGCCCAAAGAAGTCCTCCGGTAGGGATGTAAAGGACGTAACTGGCACCATTAGCGCAGAGGGATTCTTCATGGCACTATCAAAGTTTCGACAGAAGATGGATGGACCATTCGCCTGCAAACAAGCAAGGCCATTTATTTATTTTATATAGAGAGTGCAGGTGCTCAGGACAATCTTTGGGGGGAAAGGGGAAGAAAAACAGTGACATTAGCTCCAAAAGTAAAGCCACAGCCAGCAGACAGTGAAGGGTGAAATGCAAACATTACCCAGGCTGGCTAATTCCCACAAAGGGACTGGCTGGTTAAAAACATTTCAAATCCTTGGTCTCGTGAGGGATGTGCTCTTTGGAGGAGTGGGGGACCTGAATTTGAGGAGAGCTTCCAGGAAAGTGCTCGTGGGTGGGCAGAGTGGGAGAGCCCTGACCTCCCTTTACTCCAAGGCAGTGATGAGATGGGGGGACTGCGCAGCTCCCTTGGCCAGCCCTGAAATAACAGGGCAGCTTATGACACTGGCTGTGAATGAGAAAGGAGGGGGGAAAAGCAAATTAAATACACTCTATGGAAAGAGGGAACTTTCTTCTCTTTGCTCTGCAGATTTTGGGCTGTATAAAGTGTCAGGAAGCAAAGCTGGTGTTGACAGAAAGACAGACAGAATGGGACACAGGTGGGCTGGCCAGTGCTGGGACCTGGGAGCTGCAGCCCCCAGAGGGGCATCCGAGCATGTGCTGGCCTCTGCTGAGCTCAGGGCACAGCAGGAGCTGGACTGCATGGCCTCGCATGTGGGGAGCCACCATGATTGACAGCGGCTCACCTTTTTGAAAGGCAGCAGCTCCTGGTGCCTGCTGAATTCCTGCTGGCCTGTTTCACCTTTAACTTGGGCAGGAAAAATCCATATTGGCACAGCACCTTCGAGAGGTTTCTGTCTTTGGTGAGGACAGCATGAAGGCCTACTTGGAGAGTGTTTTGATGCACAGGTTAAACAGAGAAAGAGCCGGAACAAAGGCTCCAAGAAGCTCCAAGCAGATTTGGGTACACTCAGAGCTCAAAGCGACCAAATTCACTTCCACTTGAAGAAACTTCCCTTGTGGGTGGGCACATAACACAGTAAGGTCTGGGAGATGCCAGTTACCCGAGACCTGGTCACTGGTGCCAGGCAAGTAGGTGAAGGAGCAAAAGGTGCCTCACCATGGGTGAGCAGCACGGGCACAGGTCCCTGTGTCGGGAGGAGCAGCTCTGCCCAGGCACGCAGCCTGCTCCTCCTCGCCCAGCAGATTCAGAAGCTGAAGCCTGGCAGCACCACAATAATAACACAGGTCTCCCAGCAAAACAGTGACACCGGCTTTTAAAACATCCCAGTCAAGCCGGGGAAGACCACACAGCCAGCCTCACCAACACCAGCAGTCCCTGTGCCGGCACTGCTGGCAGAGGAGCCGGCCCCATTTCACTGGCTGCTGCGTCCACACTGATGGAAGATCTGTGGTTGCAGATGCAGCCCATTGACCACACGCTAGTGCTGTCACGAACGCAACCTTAGTGGCTTTCTCCTACTTCTCTACAAGAGAAAGACTCACAAACTGACTGGTGGGGGAGGGCTCCAGAGCCTCAAGCACAAATGGGAGGCTGGAAGGAGCAGCCTGACCACAAATAATATATAAACAAAGGCCGACTAAAGCAGGCTGAGGCCACAGGCAGCACAAACAGACTCCCCCCATAACTGGTAACAGTAGTGTTTTGGTCCAGAAGTCCCTGCAGCTTGACATAGCAGAACACAAGGGCTGACTGCGGGCAGCTAACTGGGCACAGGATAGACTGGAGGAACACATGGAGATGCTGGATTACCCTGGTGCTTCTGAATTGATTTGCCTACAGAAGATGCATTGGGCCATATGAGGCTGTAACAAGAAGCCAGAGCGAAAGCAAGCCAGGGCAGATACCCTGTTACCACCCAGATATTTGGCTCTGCATGATTTCTGCCCAGACACGGTAGTCCTGTGGGTGAGAAGCTTTTCTGGCTCCAGGAAAGTTGGCAGCATTACCCAGGACAACCCCCAAGAAGACACGCTGTTGCTGGCAGCAGAGAGGCTGCATGAGAGGAGGAATAAGCAAGGTGCTGAGGGCTGGCAAAGTCATTGGGGAGAAGTCTCAGTGACTTCTGGGGAGGGAAGATCAGCATGTGGGACTGAGGGGGCTGACTGCTAGCGAAGGGAGTCATTTGGAGCTAACTTGGGAGTCTGCAACAAGAGGAAAACCAAGCTGCAGCTTGGGAAGGCTACGTGTATTCCACGAGTCAGTTCAGCTTCATTTTCTTACACACATGGGTAGATTGAACAGGACAGGCCAAGCAGACTGAACAACACATGCAATGACAAAAAATAATCTAAAAAGTGATGTTTGCTTGATTTTTGTGCCTTCAGCTTGGCTGCCAGTTGCTACACTGCTGGATTCCAACTACAGCTCCTCATTGCTCAGACTGAACTGCTACATTCTGGTTTACATTTTTACTTTCTGTAAGCATATTAAAATTTTAATTAAGTACTAGACCAGTGTTTTAGCAGTTTCTTTGAGAGTTCTGATGTTTATCTTGTTGATTACAAGTCTCTCAGGTCCTTAGTTTTGGCCTAAAGTTAGACCAATTCTGGCAGAGCCCTGCAAGATAACTGCTAAAATTATTCCTTAAAAATGAAGAGTTCAGAGTTGATCAGCTGACAGTGGGAGCCTGCAGTGTGACTGCTCTGCATCCTGGCAATCTTCTGGTCCACAGGTACTATAGGCAGGTTAATGTTGATCTGCTGGTAAAACCCAGAATGGAAAGACCTTGAGAAGATGCAGCAGCTCCTTGATCCAAAGCTCACTAAGAAACAACTTGTTTCATTCCTTGTAGATCACCTGAGATGATGAGGAAGGAGGGTTTTTAAGCAGAAATTGTTTTCCTTCATTCAATTTCTGTAATGTGGCATGAGCAAAGGCAAAATGTTTAATAGTGTCCCCCATTTTTGTCTTTCTGGGAAGCACTTTGCAAGAGATGAATGAGGGTCCCTGCTTTACAAAGCACGTGGGCAGCTCCAACAAGGAGGCAACGCCACAGTTCATGCTTAGCCAGCTTCACTGGGGATTTTGCTTTTTTTCTAAATTGCTGGGGAAATCCAAAGGCCCCGCAACATCTACTTGTACATGACAGGTTTATCACATCTGTTAACATGAAAGACTAGGGTAAATCCAGCTATGAACATGCAAAACCGTGGCCAGATCTGTCAACATCTGGGACCAGAAACATCTCTTAAATGTTGTTTTAAAATTATATCACAATAACAAATGAAGTGCTAACGAAATGCAGAGTGGTACCATCCAAAATTCAGTGATATTTGCCATGGAGCTGAACTCCCAGGTTTAAGCTGCTTGTGCTAGAAAGTTTCCTGTAGCTAGGCAAAGAAATTCAACAGAGGCGGAGGAGGTTATTCCTCTGTGTGTGACCCTGGCTAAAACTGCCTGTTAACCATCCCTAACTGTAGCTCTCCTTCCTGTGCTACTCCCCTCTGTAATACACCTTCAGCTGTTTTTTCTGTCCCAAGGGGAAGCCAACGTGGTGGCGGCCATGGATGGTGGGGGCATTGCCAAGAGCACAGCCGCCACCTCCTCCAGTCACTGCAGACCCACCAATGCAGGTCTGTATGCTGGTTTTTGCAATACTCTGGAACGATGAACCAGTTCTCAAGCCATGGGTGACTAAAGAAGAATTTCTTTACTGAAAGAGTGGTTAGGCATTGGAACAGGCTGCCCAGAGAGGTGGTGGAGTCATCAACCCTGGAGGCATTCAAAAAAAGGTGTAGACGTGGCACTCCAGGGCCTAGTTTAGGAGTCATGGTGGTGTTAGTTGACGGTTGGACTTGATGATCTTAGAGGTCTTTTCCAACCTTACTGATTCTATGATTCTATAATTCTATAAATCCCCCAATGGCCCTTCACCACCAGTTAGGAGAACGCTTTTCTAAAAGGTCTGAAGTCAGCCACTACTTAACCATTTGAGCTTTCCACTTCTCCCATCTCATTTTCTGGAATGGATGCGAGGAATTTCAGCCGTTCATTGAGGAGTTGGGAAGACCTTGACCAAATAGCCCTTTTTTTCCTCCCTGCCCGTCAGCCTCCACCCTCCTTGCACAGCGCCTCATGCCAAAGCCAAGGCCAGTGAAAACTTCCTTTCACTTGCTCACATTTCACTTTCACAATAAAACTCACATCCAGATCACTGCTCAGGAAAACCATGTCTTCCACCAGGGCCAGCCCTGCCCCAGGCTACCTTGCCAGCCCCGTTTGGGTCTCCAGAGAGGAACCAGTTCCTGTGCCTGGCCAGGCTCCTGCCTCCCAGCCAGCGGTGACAGCACTCACCAGCTGCATCCAAGCCAGTCCCATGCAGCCCTCCCAGGGCTCATCTTCTGAAATTGTGGGGCTGTGGCGGAAGGGAGAGGGAGGAAAAAGAGAGATGCAAGCCCCTTGAGCTGCACAGAGCAGCTTGCCACCTAAAGGTGTTCGACTGCCTCAGAAAGAAGTAGTAAATTTAAGGAACCCACAGCCAAGAAGTTGTTTTGCTGACTTTGAAATCTCATTTTTATGCTTATCTCATGCAAAGCTGGAAATAACACTGGCCACACTTACAACCTGATAAGGGGAAAAACGTGTTCAATAACAGCCAGTGCAACTGAAGGGAAATTTGCTGCACAAAAAAAACTTTATCAGAAAGCATCCTTCAGAAAAACAGATAAATACACACGCTTCCACAGTGAAGCCAAACCCCTGCAATCTCCATGAAGGCTTGTGCAGCAACATACCTACAGATCCCCACAAGCTCATTACTGTCCTTTAGCTGGAGATGATAATTTCTGTAGGTCAGCCTCCAAAACAGCTGGTGTGAGCTTTCCTTAATCTGCTGCAGGGCAAACTCCTCCAACAGCTGAGACTCCCTTCAGTGACAGGCAAAGCTGGACAGGCAGCAGGCTGCTATTTCTCTATAGAGGTTAACATAGCTTTACATATACTATCATTATTTTGGCTTCTCCCTCTGACCCTAAACAAAGAATCAGGAGGATTAAGGAATATTGTTCTAAAATTGGGTGTTAAGAGCTGTGCATGGCCCCGTCTCTGAGCTAACCATACGCAAGAAAAGCCCAGAGACCTCAATACTCCACAGAATCAGATCCTAAATCTTTGATCCAGTCTTGAGTCCATTTGAAAGTGATGAAATGGCTCCAAGGATGGAGTTGTGGCTCTAAAATTGGAGAAGTGCTATGCTGAATGTGCTATTTTGCCACCTTCTCCAGCTACAGCAGGGGCAGCTCTTCATTATAGCCCCCAGCCTGCCCCTGGCTGGTTGTCAGCATGCCCAGTGGAAATCCCTCCAAACTACTGGTGCATTTCAAATAAATGGCTCCAATTAGCAAAGCTTTACGACTGCAGCTGAAACAGTGGAAGGATCATACCAGCAACCAAGCAGGCAGATCAGAGGGGGACCAGGCTTCCAATAGGTGGTGATGAGCCAGTGGGAAAAAGTAACTGTGTCAGCTGGAAGAGAAATGTGAACAGAGGCTTACACTCCCTCAGGCAAGCAATTCCCCGGAGGAGCTGCAGGAGCAGCCCCCAGCCTCATGTTAGCACTTTATTAGCATTGCCTTCCTGTTCATAACCTTACCAACTGTGAATTGCAATTTTTCTCCCCCCAGCATTATGGTGATGGTTTGGAACATGGAGATGTTTGGAAAGGGGCAATTTGGCATCAGGAGTCTAAAAAGCAGATACAGATGACATCCTAAATGTATCTTTTATGAGTTTGGAATGATTCCTTTAAATTAAGCTCAGAGTGTGTGACAGCTTCTGGTAGTGCCGCCAGTAAGGAAATAAAATGTAAAAATCAAGAGGTTCTTGAGCATATGTAGTCTTAAAGATTGTGTCCTCTGGACACCTTGCTTTCCCTCATGCCACTTTGAGCTGTGATATACCAAGTGCTTCCCAAGGAAAGTGCTCCAATAATTTTCAATTGTCTCTTCACCACATATGCCCTCGAACCCCAACATACTTCCAAATTCAAGGCTTATAAAAAATTAAATGCTCCAATAATTCTAAATTGTGTCTGTTCAGTGTTACTGGAGCCTGTCCATTCCTTCAGTTTGAGGATTTTTGTTTTGTTTGCAGGGGGGAGGAAGAAATGCTTTCTATTAGTGCTTCAAATTGGAAGCCAGTCAAACAGCATCATAGCAGAATGATTCAGCAGCTTCTGAGCTGATTTGCAGTGTATCATAAAACAGGATTAGGAAAACAACAATGCCTGGAGGAGAAAGAACCCACACAAAGAATCACAGCAGGAGAACAATACCAGAAAGGAGCAGAGGGAATAATCCTCACTTGGCTTCTGAGGAGCAGGTCGAATGACCTAATAGATGGCTTTCAATGCCCTTCATTCCCCGCTGCGTCGCAGGGTTCAGCCGCCCGGATCCAGCCACCACAGCTTAACAAATGGCTCTGCATCGACTGAACCACGTTAAGTGTTTCTGTGAGCACACTCGCAGCCTGTTGTCATTTATCTGAGACCACGGTGCCCCTCTGGCACAAGACCCAGATGCTATTTTACAGCAGGCAGGAGCTTATGCAGAACTAGTGGTGGAAGTTCATGACCATTTAGTACAGGAAGCAAAGGAAACAATCTGAGGCTGTGAGTCTTCCAGTTACAAACCAAAAAGTGGGGTTTTCTCATTCTTACTCAAGATGACACATTAAAGTAGCAGAGGTGTCAAGCTAAGCATATTCCCTAGTACTGTCTTGAACAGGAATTAAATTAAACATGTATTTCATGATCTCCTGAATCAAAGCATCAGCGACCACCTATGGCCAATGCCAAGATGGAAGAGGAAAGCATCATTTAAAACCTATTCTCTGTGAACCTGAAGATCCTATTGACAATCTTGTTGTAAATTAGGCCATACCTGTTACAACTGCAGCCTTGGAGTGACAGAGGAAGGCAGGGACTCTCTCAGGAGTTTTACTAGATCAGCAATGGTTGAATTACTTCTATGCAGAACATGAAATCACAGCTTCATGCAAGCAAGGAAAATCAGACAACTATATCACAATTCCGATAAAATAGCCATATCCAAAGTTTGGTAGAGACACACAAAAATAGGGAGGAAAAAGAAAAATCTGTGCCATGGTCTCCTCTTGTAGACTGAAAAAATGATAAAATGCATCCTTGTTTAACTCACTGCAGGATGCCTAGAACTTTATAGAAACTGCTGCAACGTGTCTCCCAGTGGGGAATAACTGAAGCATGAGATAAGAAATCAGCCATATCCTAACTTGCAGTGGCAGGTGCTGTAAAAGGAAATGCCCAATAAAGGCTTAATATATAGGAAGGTGGCAAATAACTGCCTGGATTTCTGAAATAAGAAAGTGTAAACCAATTCTCTAATCATGTCTAATCAAAGAACACCATCAATTGCTAAAAACTTCTAGGAAAAAATGGGTATCAGAGAGATGGTAGCATGCATATCTTCTTCAGTAGTGTTTTGGGAATATTTTAGCTGCAGAGTTTAATTCCCTGTTATTACTTCTGAGGCTGGAAGTGAAAGTCATAAATCAGGACCATTCATAACAAGCAATAATGGGGTGAAATACTCATAAGGAGAGTTACATGATGAAATCCTTTGGGATTGTAACACTTCCAGTCCTTGATGATAGCATTAAAAAGTCTTCTGTCCTATCCTATACTGGGTTTTCATTCTTTTCTCCCAACATCTCCACATTTTGCTGTCATAAGGCATTCCTTCCACCCTTCTTCCCTGCTGCCCTAATTGTGTGTTTAAAACAAAATCATAGGAAAGCATTCCATGCTTAAAAAGATGGGCAGGTTTTAAATTACACTGTATTTACTTATAAGGGCTTTTAATACCAGAGGAGTTTCCCAGGGAGTTTTGCTCTGATTTCAGGACCCCCATTGTTTTTATAGAGGGCTGTTTGGTCCTATTGAGAAGGTGGCTACATTTTGAGTAATAAAGACTGCAATGCTATAAAAGAAAATAACATTGTCCCCACTCTTCTTTTACCCTCCCATCTATGGAGTTAAAAAAAAAAAAAAAGATCCCAACCCATGTGTTAGGGCTTTGTTTTCTGAGTAACGAGACTAATCAGGTTTCCACTGCTTGAGATGTCTCTCTTCTCTTCCTTTTCTTCTAGGTCCTCTGGATCCACACTGACATAGAAATATCCCATGATGGAGAAAATAATGCACACAGCAAAGAGGAGAACAGTGAACAAGACAAATTCAGCCCACTAGGAAAGAAAAAAGAACAGCAGGTCAGGGGACCCCAGACTCTCATTCCAGAGGATTTCTCTGCACTTCCAAGCACTTTTTAAAGAGCTGGGTGAAAATTACTTTTTAGCTTCCAAGATTGCTCACAAGATAGAAACTTTCTCATCCTGTTTTCTGGTAAACTCATGTACACATAATGTAATTACGAGTATGTGATATACCTTGAAACAAACCAGTTAGATTGGGCTAGTTTCATTAAATCTTTTCTTACAAATCTGTCCTGACTGGAACATACCTGCCTGGGCTTTTTGCCCACAAGATGCCTTTGGGAGAGGCAGTTTCATGTTAGCCAGAAATGAGCCCCATTTCACACTTTCATGCCATCCCAGAAGTCTGATAGCCTGAATTAAACAAGGTCTGCACCACAACCTCCCCATGCAAGCCCAACATCTCAGGTGTGCCACAGACAGCTGGCCTTGAAGGATTCCCAAACTAGACACTTGAGGAGGCTGCCTGCCCCCTGGGCTAGCTGGATGAAGGCAAGCTGTTTTCGGTAAGCAACTGCAATGCGTGGCTGGCATAGTGTCCAGGCTCCAGGCCCAAATACAGCCTGCTTGCCTAGAGCTGAGCTCCAGCAACATTATCGCAGTGCAGGTCACTATTATTTACTGCCAGTGGGAGCCTTAGGGAGAGCCATTGCTCTAGAGGCCAATGCTGCTGAGGGCAACGCAGAGCCCTGGCTGGGAAGCAGCTCAGTGCAGGCTGCCATCACTCCATTGCAGGAGCCTGGGGCTGTGCAGAGAAGCTGTGCCTCCAGGACATGGACATCCAGAAGCACCACACAGGCCTGTTTTAAAGCATTACCTCTGTTTTAAGAGCTGAACCATACCTGTGCCATTGGCGCCACCTGTGCAACAATAAGCACGAGGGTATTCCCAACAGCCACTGTGAGCAGCCAGCCTGCCTGCAGCACCGACTTCATGTTGGCTGGAGACTGGAAAGAGAAGGGACTGGTCAGTGGGTATCACACTGTGCCCTTCTGCCGTGGTTCACCCTGTGATGTCCTGCCTGGTGTAGGTGTCACTGGGCTCAGCCTAGGAGGAGATGGTGGAATTTCCTCTGTGTAGAGTCTCCTCTGTGGTTAATTTCAACAGCTGCATACAAGGAGCCTTCAAAACATATCCTCTAGGAGGACACATGAAGAAAGAGGAGATGCTATTGTTGCAGAGTTGGATCCTGATCATCCCCAACCTGCATCATCTGAAATTGTACGATCAGGAAGTTCAGCAAGACACACAACAAGCCTTGCAGCTTAGAGTCTGGTGCCACGTGGCTGTACACCTTTGGAAGAGAGACTGGATCTTGATGTTAAACTTCCTGCTGATGACAAATTTTCCACATCCCATGACAGATTGTCCCACTCTATTAATTGCCCTCATTAATAAACATCTGCACTTTACTCCAAGGATAAATTTGAGTAGCTTCAGCTTTTTGATCTTGTAATGTCTCAGTCCTGTCGTCTTCTAAACCTTCTCCCCAGACAACAATCAAATCATCCCTTGCACACTCATTATCCCTTGCTCCCTTGTTACAGACTCGCGTAGGCTTAGATCCCTTCAGTCTCTCAGCTTAAAGCATGCCACCCTGTAGTCCTTGAGATACCTTTGCCTTTTTATCACTGGAAAATACGTACCACAAAATATTTCACTGGGAGAAAAACCTTACAGTATTCAGAGCTTTCACGTTAAAATAAACTTCTATCCAGTTCTGTTCTATGTTCTCAGCTTTACCAGAAAAGGAGTTTCCTGAGTAAAATTGAGAACAGGTATCTTCAGAGTATGGATTAATTCAGCTTGAGGGCACCCAGCAAGCTGTGTTATAATCCCACTTTTAGCTGAAGCACAGATAACATTGTCAGCAAGCGTCATGCCAAAGGACGTATTACAAGTCAATGGCAGATGCAGGAATAAATCCTGAAGTCTAATTGTAAGCCTAATCTAAAGTCTACTCTTTAAGTGGAGTACCTGAGAATAGGAGAAGGCCAGACCTGTAATGGAGAACATCACCTCCCCAGCAGATATTAATAAGTATTGTGGTAACTGCCAAGCCATATGGACATTGTTGGCTTTGATGTCTTCTGACTTCCATGTCTTAACAGCACCTCCAGAAACCTAGCAGGAAAATAAAGGCACATTGATTAGCTGCTCAAAGATCAGATCCTTCTCAGCCCAGACTCCAACAGCAGCTTTACCAAAATGAAGTTTTAAGTAAAGGTGGAAGCAAAGCTCTGCCCTGGAAGCAAAACTCTGGGTCTGACCCCTGCCATTTCCAAGCCTGTTGGGAACGGGCTGACTCCTACTGCACAGGACAGAGGTGGCAGGATGGAAGCATCCCAGCTCATTCATGTGCTGCAAGAGTTGCATGAGTTATTGCAAACCAACAAGTTGCCTTCTGTAGTGGGGTTGGGAAAAGCCTGTGTGGTACTCGTGCAGAGCCTGTGACCCACTGCTGAGAGATGGTCAAAAGGATTAAAGGACTAGCACAGGGTCCAGCAGGGCTGAGGGGCGGAGGCACAGAGCCACCCCTGAGCAGCCATGGCTACAGCAGGGACTTTTGTAGATGGGACCGGAAACTGGAATCCTTGCCCACAGTGATGTGGGACACTTCTACCTCAACTGGCCCTGACTCAGTTGCGTTACCAGGGGCTATCGGGCAATATTCTTAACGCAATATTCTTCATGCAACTTTTCTACTTGGTTTCTCATCCGCTGAAAGAGGCTTGCAGCCATGGAGGAAGGGTCTGGCCAACATCACTTCAAGTGTGTATGTGTTTTATGTACATAAATCTCTGCACTCACAGATGGCAGCATCTGCCTGTTCCCTCAGGACTCTACATCCCACTCCAGCTACTGGAGTTTAAAAAAATGCCAGGTGCTTTGCAGCTATATTTTTCCCCCTACGTATTTGGACTCTGCAGACATGAACAGCTCCCATTAATTGCCCAACAGGGAGATGTTACTGCCAGGGAGTAGCTGACAGTACTTTGCTCTGCTCATCACAACCCAGTAGGCAAAGTCTCAGAGGGCAGCTTAGCAGTGTGTCCTGTCAGACGTGGTTTGTCTGTGTGCCTGTGAGTGGAAAGGTTAAAATGGGAACTAAGCTGATCGCATTCATCGCTGTGGCTCCTGCTAGCTGGACCAGGGTTGGAGCAGTGTGCCTAGGAGGCTGGCAGGCAGGGAAAGGAATCCACGCTCTCAGCAGTGCTCACGCCTCATCAGGGCTAGGTTGTTCAGAAAACCATGCCTTGACTTTACACTAGGCTCCAAATGAGCTGTACAGACAGTGAGAGGAAGAAAAACTGATGCACAGCCTCATCAACCTCCTCCCTCAAAACACTTTTTCCCTCTTCCCCCCATGCATAATCCACAAGTCTTGGAAGATCAGCCTTTAGATCGGTAACTTAAATGTGAGGATACAGCAGACTGTTTCTGCAGTTTTTCAGGTGTGAGGTACCACCAGGTACAGTATTTTAAAGACCACAAGCAGAGTCAGCTCTTGGCAGACTGTAATAGCTCTTTGCAATGCGCTGGGTCAATGTTAACTGAACACGAATGGCACAAGACCAGCACAAACCACGGATCACATGATTTTCCATGGAGGATTTCCATCAAGGAAAAGATCTTACTTCTAGTTTAACCCATGAGATCTGACAAGATCACAGTGTAAGGTGGAATGAGTACCCACCCACCTTGCTTAGGTAGGTGCCAAAACCTTTAACTAGCCCTTGTATAAGGGACTGCCTTCAGATGGCTACTGCCCAG
This sequence comes from Fregata magnificens, assembly GCA_013389945.1. Classification (NCBI taxonomy): domain Eukaryota; kingdom Metazoa; phylum Chordata; class Aves; order Suliformes; family Fregatidae; genus Fregata; species Fregata magnificens. The sequence continues at coordinate 105,569 of WAAD01036263.1, read as the reverse complement.
GTCTTGCAGGGTGGAGAAAGCAAGTGAGAGTCACAAACATAAAAACAAAAGCACTGCCAGAGACTAGAACAGAAGCAGCTTGTTACCATCACAGGGACACTTACGTTAGTTATCACAATGGTGTATGATGCTCCGAAGTCAAGCAGCCCCAGCTCCAGGGTGAATTCTCCCGTTTCAGTTATGCATTTTCCATTATTATATCTATATACAATGATGAAGTACAGTATTTCCCAGTTAGTCCCACAGACAAAGAGCACAGAGCAGAGCTATCAAACATGCCCCGACAATGGGAGTAGGAAGGATATATGATGTAAAGCTGCAGTAATGTTTATGTCAGACGACCACTAGAGTTCTTGCCATCTTTTCCTTCCAGAAACACTTAGGCACTCACTGGAGTTCACCTAACAACCTGGGCTATTGCTAATATTTTTAAATGGTTTCTGCTTCTTCCTAGCACTGATATTCCCCCCATCCACCCACCCCCTCACGTTTATTTTCCTTCCAAACTTTTCTCCACTCCTTCAGGAACTGTGGGCCAGACAAGTTAGCCAGGCTCAAGCAGCCTTCAGGAAATCAGAGATACACACCCACAAGCTACTTTGTTTCCTTTCAGTAGAGCAAATTAGCCTTCATATTTGTTCTTCTGATTTTGGATGTGTGAGACGGCACAGAGGCTCAGCAGCAGTGCCACAATGGCTGCTGCATCCTACTAAATTGCAGCAATAAATATTTTGGATGGAGCTGATGCAGAGAAAAGCCATGAAGCTTGTTTTGAAACATTGCAAACGCCAGAAATACCCTACAAGAGCCAACTCCAATGCTGCCAAACCAAGGCCATATGGAGCCCCTGTCTAACAAGCCCAGCCTGAAAAGCCATGTAATGTTACTTGGTGTTACTAGCCCACATACCAATGCTTTGTAGCATGGAATATGAATTGGCCTTTCCGTGAGAGCACCCTAACACTAAGAGCTTGGGCCCGAGTGAATATCAAAATAGAGCAGGCATCAAATGGCAGAGGGGACTTCACCATGTCCCACCTTACTCTGCTGACAGATGCACAGGAATGGCCAGTCTCTTCCCTCCAGGCCCCCACATAATGTGAATAAAAGCTCAGAGAAAGTTAAGTGCTGTATCTGGACTTCTTCAAAAGGCTTTTTGGGTTTCCAAAATTCCCCTGACCTGACCCTGAGAAAACTCGATTATGGCCTAAATTAGGATGTCATTATACTCATGTCATGGGAATAAATTTTCCAAGCTTCGTCCCTACTGATTTTATCTTACCAAAGCAATAACAGCCACAGGAAGGGAGCTATCCCAGACACTGTTTGGAGGCTGAATCTATTCAACTGCGTATTACACACAGAGATACTGATTTGCTGTCCTTTGGCTTAGACACTTTGCCGACTAAATGCATGGTGCTTCTGCACACACACGAGTGGCCCAGACCACCTGCTCTGTGCAGAGCTGATAATTCTGCTTTTTTACAAACATTTGCCCCCACAACCAAAGGCCAAGACAATAGCAATGAAGATTTTGCTATCCACCCAAAAAAAGCCCCATCGTACCCAGGAAAGGCCTCAGCAAGGACCTTCAGCACAGCAAGGGAAACTTACTTGTCTCTCTTTAGCAGCAAGTACTCAGAAGCGCTGTAGTTTTCCTGAACAGCAATGAACTGTTTGCTGTCAATGGTGAGGTTGACATGTTGGCTCAAACCATTAATGAATCTGCAAAGAAGGCATATTTCATTGGGTTGTCAGACAGGGCAGGAGAAGCATGTTACATCAGACACTTAAGAAGTGTGCTCTCTCTCCCAAAGCATTCTGTAACTCCAGAAGGTTGTAACAGCCTCTCCTGCAAGCTACCAAAATAATCGCCTGATTTGTTGCCCAGGTTTTCAATATAAGATTAGTTTTTCCTGCTGTGTAATTTTACCCTTTTACTCTCTCTCCTTTGAAAAGTGACCCTCACTTTTTGTGGGTTAGGACTTCCAGGCAATCTCTTCTCAGAGACCTTCAAAGACTGTTCCGTGGCTGTTTGAGAGGACAGCCCACCCCAGGAAACTACAAAGTTGGGTGTCCTGATGAGCATGTGCACCATGCTGGCATACTTTCCAAGGAGTTTCTTCCAGTGGGAAAGAGTTTTCTAGCAAAATAAGATATTTTCATCAAAACCAAAACTTTCATGATAATGTTCAGGTTTGGGTTTTTTCACCCAGTGTTTATATGCTTTTTCATACAGGAAAGACAGTTTCCTTTTGACAACTCAAAAATTGTTAGCAAAACCAAACACTTTTCATTTGATCTGACTATGTTTTAAAATATTTTGGGTTTCGGTTCTTAAAATGGGGGTGAAATCCCTGAAGATAGTGAAGTGCTTAAAGTAACTTTTTAGTGGAAAAATAGTTTCTTCCTAGTGAAACCTCTTCACAAATTGTTGAAGGGAAAGTTCTGGTATTTTGTCTAAAACGTTCACAGGAAAATATAAAACATTCCTGACTGCAGGTATTAATCAAGTCTCCAGGGTGGTGTTTAGTCCATAGAAGCCTTCACAAACACAGGTCTATTAAGAGATACTGCTCTCCTGCTCTGTCAACACAGACTTTCAGATAAGGGAGTTGGACATCGTTTTATACTATCTAAAGTTTTTCAGGGTTTTTTTTGTTTGCTTGGTTTTTTGGTTTGCTTTTGTTTGTTTGTTTTGGGTTTTTTGTTTTGTTTTGTTTTCGTTTTTTTAAATTGCAGCTTGCCCAAATCCTCCAGAAAGTCCAGCTGGAATCCCCTTCTTTTTTGCAAACCTGCTTCTTCTGCATCTCAGCAGCCTCACATAGGTCTGGTGATGTGGTGCTGGTGGTAACTGTGACCTCAGTGAGATGGCATCTCAGCACAGACTGGCACAAGACTGTTCATGTACTAGCTCAAATTAGGAAAGTAGACTAGCTGCTTAGGCAGACCCCAATGGCCAGCTGAATTGTTTACGAGGATGTAAAATTGTTGCTGTATCCAATTTAGTAGGCATTTGTGCATGAGGTTGGGTGAGATAAATGAATGTCATGGGTTGGCCAGTTTGCAGAGGACAAATGGCAATGGCTCCTTTCCAGATTGCTTCTTCCCTTTCTTTCCCAAACAGGTGGGACAGTGAGATGAATTTACCACTCTTCCAAGGGAGGAGATCTTTTATGTTGCCATCTCACCCCAGACTATCCTAGGCAGTAAGCAGCAATAATGCTCAGCTCTGCATGGCAAGTGTGGGAGGTGACACACTGTCAAGCCTCTGCAGCTGACACCTGAGTCTTGCATGAGAAGTGTGGACTAGATTCCAGCCTGAGAACATCTGGGTTATGTTACATACAGTTTGCATTAGACAAAAGCAGTTTCCCTCACCCCACCACCTCCAAATTCTCAAAAAAACCCATTCCTACCTAACAGCTGCCAAACCATTTTCTGGCTTTGCTTCCAAGTCTGTAATCTAAAGAGGGGAAGAAAAAGAAAAAATCAAACATATTTATTAATGCTGCCTTATAACAATGTGTAGCAGAAAATACTAGTGTTTGTGGAGTAACACGTGTTGCAAAGCCCATGGAAATCGACTGGACTCTCACATAAGCTTTACATCAGGCCACAGAAGTGAAGTCCTGGTACAACGAAGCCAATGGCAAAATTTCAGCTCCACCAAGGGCTTAAGATGAGATCATACCTTTTTCTCCTCATCTCCTGCGTAACAAAGGCTACAGAGTTTCAGCCAGTCACCCTTCTACTGAGGCATGCAACACCCTCCAATAAAGTATTTGTCTTGATCTGAAGATAGCAAGAGAGCATTATCCACATTAGCCTCTTTCAATGATTAGTTACAATCAAACATGAGTGCCTTACTCCTACAAAACCTGCAACTGCCTAACTTTCAGACCTTGATTCTTGGCATACTCACAGAGTTCACAGAAGCCTAAAGCCAAGAGGAACCGCTAGGTTACTATTCTGATCATCACGTATCACTCATATTTTCCCTGACCCTCAATACTCAAGAGATTAAATGGTTGTATGGTGCAGGCAATGAGCAGTAGAGACCAAGATGAACTGAGCTCGTTTGCGCTCACAGTCTCTGCAGATACATCCCTGAAATGGCCACCTGGTTGGGCACACTGGGGAGTAAGAGTGCCTGTCCTGGAGATTACAGCTAGAGCACCAGCTCAATAGTTAACATGACCTACATTCATTTAAGGAGAGCCTATTTGGTGTAAAATGCTGAAAAAAGACAGTAAAGACACAGCCCTGCCCTGAAGATTGTATGTCACACAAAAAGAACACAGAGCAAGGTTCTTGGCTGGTAGAAATCCACAGTTGTGCCATGTCCACTTAAGCTGGCAGGGCATTTTCAATTTGCACTGCCCACAGATGGAACCCAGGCAAGCCAAAAGGGACTGAATCTACCTTCAGAAACTGGCTTTCTTTTAAAATTTTCTAGCCCTTTCTCCACACTATCTTCCTGTTGTTAAAACCTGAGCTTCTGAGACCAAGGATCCACAATTTCAGTATACCTATAAAATGTCTATTGTACTTCAGTGTGATATGCTGACCTGCAAATAATGTATGCCCTAAATAATAAATAGCCACAGTGAATAATAAATGTCAGAGCAATAAATAATAAACAACAACATCTTTTTTTTTTCCATGGGAGACACATGGGGATTAACACTCTAATTTGTTGCAGACAGGCCAGCCAAATTATTACTCGCTTTCATCAATGATCCCCAGAGCTCTCAAATTCATTTCCTGCCTACTCAACAGCCCACAAAGGAGCAGAAACCAATTTCAGATTAGATCCTTCCAGGAAAGTACCCCCACCTCAGTGAGGAGGCCAAACCCAGCAGTGAGGGAGGCTGGCATGGGCCAGGGCTACTCCAGGGCAAGCCCTGCAACACAGCAGTGATGCTGGCATTGCCTTTCTTGTGTTGCAATGCTGGAAAAGTGAGTATGATTTACCACACTGTCTTCCATACCTCCCTTATCTACAGCTGAGAATGACAGGTCAATAGCATCACCCAGCAGCATGGCTGTTCCCCAGTGCATGAAAGCCTGCCCATGCCAGGGTGGGCATTAATTTAAGCACAGGCTAGATAGCTAGGGCAGCACAGAGATGTACTGAAGCTCAGAGATTGCTTTGCTCCAGCCTGTTGCAGGCTTTCACTTCTTAAGAACTGTATGAAAATCACTGTACAAGTAATCCATTCCTTAAGGTAAAAGCACACAATCATCAGGGTCACAGGGAAACTTAAGAACATTGTGTGATAATGAGCCCCAGACTCTAAACCATAAAGCAACAAAAACCCCCCAATGTCAGGAAAAAACAAATTCTTAAAACTCCTCATTTTTAAAAACAGTTAAGTGATTTCTACTATACAATATTGAATGCTTGCTGTGGCAATGCTGCAAGGTATGAGGCTGAGGAACTACAAAGAGAATTGATATTTTAGCATGAGGACAGATTCTGATGGCATTTACACACCTGCCACAATGTGCAGTAACACCATTCATTTCAAGAGAGATTCTTAGGATACAGCTACACGTAAAAGATATCACAATCTGGCCCTATACATCCCATATGCCTCTCTCTGATTGTTGCAACAATACACAAAAGTCCAAACACAGCCGGCTCTGCTGCAGAGCCTGAAATGAGCTTCATCATTTATTCTGTTCAGCAAAACAAATGGCCCTTCTGTGCATTTTCACTAAACACTTGCAATAACTAAACCCAGAATCATTCCTCTAATGCTTTCATTCCATGCCCAGCCCTAGAGCCTCTTTAACATCTTTGCTTTATAGAACCATCTTTGGGGGAAAATCTCTGACTCTCTGTTTCCCCAGCTTTCTCAAGCTCTGCTGCCTAGCAGGCATGACTCTGCTCTCCCACTGCAGCATTCACTGGATTAAAGTGTGCCCAGAAACTCTCCGATGCCATAAGGCCTCTATTAATCAACCAGCAGAAATGCGTACAGATCCAGTGCCGCTAGCTAAGAAGTCAGGTTTAGAGCATCTGAGAGCAATCAGACAGACATTGCAACTGAGCAAATGAATTAATGAGCCTATTACCCCATTGTATCATCACAGCCATTGAATTAATACTGTATTTACACTTCACTCCCACACTCACTAAGCGGCTTGATAGGCTTTCTTCTGCCTCAAAAACAATTAAGCTGTATACTGATTTTTCCTTCACAGTGTAGTTAAAAGCAAGAGACAATCCTTGATGTTGCACGGTGAAGCGAAGGCTCTGTTGGTCTCCATTCAATATTAATTTTGAGTACTCAGCTGGGTTCTGTGGAAAAAACAAACTTGGTTACACTTTCCTCAGATGAGAAAGGATCTGGCTCTTCCCACCAAGTGCAACCCTATCCTCTCTTCAAGGGAGCCTGTAAAGAGAGTTTAACCATCAGAGCTGTCTTCTACAGAAAAGGACATCTGTTGACCTATAGGCTTTGGGCTGGTCATGCTAGAGCTTGGAGTACCTTCCCTTGCTGGATGCAACCTAAAGGTCGGGGAATACCTTCTGTCCACACAGCTACCCTTTCCCCTGGCCCTGCTCTACCCCAATGGGACCGCATCTAAAACATGGCAGGCTGCTGGTGGCCAATAGACTGCTGGGCTGAGTCCCAGACTAGCCTGACCTGTAAAGTAATCTGGAAGCTGAAACAGGAAACAACCCAGTGCTCATGCCCAGTTAATTGCCTTCCTATTTCTTTCCTCCTTTGCAGGTAAATACTTTTCAGATGCCATCCAGATCCCAGCAGCAATGCCTGGTCTGAGCACTGAGAGATGTGAGTTGAATGTCTCCACATGCTCATCTCAGGACAATTATCCTTTATTCCTAATTACAGGTGAATGTAGTTAGCCATTTCCTCCTTTGCCACAGAAATATGTCTCCAAACTTTCAATTTATGTCTCATCAATGGAGATAATATGCTCCATTTTTAAAGATATTCCCATGCATTTCTAAGGCAGTGGAGGAGAATAAGCTCTCCCATTTGTGGGCTTTCTTAGAAAATGCCTGAAAAAAAGCCCATCCTTTCTTCAATGGGATGCAAGTCAGACCTTCCTGCCCCACATATACGCTTACCTGAAAAGTCTCCACAGGCTGCTGAAATAGGTCCTGGTCTTGGATTGTCACTTGAACAGGGTCCTTTGCCAAATTCAGGACCCGAATTAAACTTTCTTCTGGGACAAGTCGAGGCATATCGGTTTCCTAATTAAAGTAAAAGGCTTTAAGTGCCATCTGCTTGCTTTATTAGCACTTTAATATCTCTTCATTTTAGCCATAATAGTCTTCCTCTCTGTAATGACACTTTTCCATCTCTTCCTCACCAGAGGTTGCACTGAGAGAAAACTGAACATAAATCTTATTTAGGAAGGTTTCCTCACAGTAGCCAACCTATCATTCCTCCCAAAAACTGCTCTTCACACCACTAAGCGAACAGGCTACACAACTGCTGGGTAGGTAGAACAATGTCACTGCTTTCATTATACAGCTCCCTAGTGCCCGGATTTCACCAACTGCCATATCAGAACAAAAAAAATTGTGCTTAGCTTTCAAAAGCAGTGACCAGAATAATTATTTTCCACTGCAGTCAGTGACTGGGAAAAGAATTAGGCCAGAAGCTAAGCAGTTTTGAAAATCCAAGTCCAGCTCCATGTCTGTAATCTGTGCTTTTGTATTACTTGACACCATGCTATCTAAGAGCCGACTGTATAGATCTTATTCCCTGTTTTCTGAGAAAGGGAAGACGATGCCTCCAGCACAGAGGTATCTCTTTCTGTCAGGAATCATTTCCTAGAAAGAGTACATCAATCAGTGTCAGCCTTGTACTACCTGCAGATCTAAAATAATTTTTTTTTTTTAAACTTCTCTTTTTTTCTCACTTTATTTTCAAGTAGCTGCCAGGAATACTTCAGAGCTATTAATTTTTTTCTATCTTATCCTATAATTTGGGTATTGCAGGCAGGGCAGTTTGAACCTAACTCAGTGGGGAGACACTGTCACAGAAGATAGGGCGACACTGATTTCCGTGTACCCACATGCTGCTCTGGACCAACAGGCCTGTTAACGTTATCCAGCAAATTCCATTACTGTGGCTTTTCACCTGTGCTACCCACAGCCAGGCCAAGGTGGGGCATCCTATCCTCCTCTTTGCTAGAGCTTTTAGTAGCCTTCAGGGTAAAATTTCCATGCACAGGCAGGGGGGAACCTCTAACTCACCTGGCCTCTGCCCAGAGGAGTCAACCACAACCAGTCAGAGCTGCTGGTGGTGGCAATGAGAGCATTTCTTTGCTCATGTAAAGAGATCAGAAAGAAGACCTGAACCCACAAAGTCTCATTTCAGCAGAAGACTTGTCAGTGAATTCACCTGAGGAACCAGCAGGTGTTAATCCAGGGCTGTGCACCAGCCACTCTAACAGAACATTTTAAGTATACATGGAAGCTTTAAAAATTAATCCTATAGTAACATTCGTGAGACAAAGGTCAGACAAAGTCTGCACAAGCATGGTCACGGGCCAGAAACAAATGATACAAATCTACAGGGACTAACATCGAATTTACAGGAGATTTGCTGCCATCCTGTCTGGGGATGCCTGGCAGTCCCTGATGCCTGTGACTATGGAAGTGACTGCATTCACCTGCCTTACTGCAGAAATAAATTGGCTTGTAAAAAACCACATCCCCACCCTAAAGTAGGAAAGTAATTAAATTCAAAAAACAAACCCACCACACACACACACACACACAAAACCCCGAAACAGTAAAATATAGGCAAGCTACAGCAAGAAATAGGAGAGAGACCAGACTACCTTTTGGGAATTAATCACTAGCATTAACTAGATGTCTGTCAAGCACTTTCACGATGGAAATCTAGAATATAGACCAATACAGATGACCAGCACAGCAAAACTGCAAAGACTAGACAGAGAAAGACACAAAGAGAAAGAGAGGGAAAAGTAGACAAAGTAAGAATTCTCATTAGCAAGTGGATCGGTATGCTTAATTGTAAAAGAACACATTAAAAATTATGATCAAGGAACACAATGCTCAAAAGGATTATCTAACAGGCATCAATAAAAACACCCAAGGGAAAGAAAATATTTCTGAAGGAATCCCTTGTGCTATACTTACATTTATTTTGACTTCTACAACAGCTGCAAGTCCAAACGCCATCCCTGCAAGGATCATACCTGTTGCCATTTTCCTAATAGGTCTATGGAGCAAATGAAAGAGGTACCATTAAGAAAAAAAAAGTAATTTAAAATATAGAACACTATTCTTCAGAGCCAAAGATGTGCCAAAACCATGTAATAAACTGTCCAACAGGTGGCACTGGGGATGACATGCTGTTTAAATTGCCAATCATTTAACTTTAAACTATTCTATTATTCTGTATGAGGCTAGCACTGAGGCCAATTAAAACTGATATGCGTTGAAAAAAAGCTCTTTGCTTGCAAGTTTCATATTACCTTGTTCCTAGCTCTTCTAGCGGGAATAGTTCATGGTGTTATGTTAGCCTGTGATGTTGGAAGGAGCACTAGAAATGATATATCTTCAAGTCCCTTTTGGGAAAGGCAAAAGAAAAGTAGCATGCTATTTAGCAGCAGGAATGAGGAGTAGAAAAACACATAGTTTGTGTCATCAATGTTTCTGACCATCTGTGGCGTCATTCTGGGTTATTTCTCATGCCAATACATTTACATTTCTAGAGAATAAAGAGCTTGCTTCTGAACTCAGAGCAAAACTAGTGTATGTAACTAGAGTTACATGAGACAATCTGATATAAAGCAGAATAAAATGGGTCCAGAATGGCAGGTTCAAACTGAGTATTGAGTTGTTGAGATTTGAAACAAATCTGGTTCTAGATTCAGTGGTCTCCACTCTTTGTAATGGTCTGGATTCACATTCCAGATTGACTGGGCTGTGAGAAATTGAGATTACGAAGCCAACTTCTCTCTCTCAGCTACGTGCCCTGGGATAAGAAAATACTTACTGCTTGCATCTTGTAATAAAAAAATGGTTTTGATCTTCAATGCTGCATTGGGATTTTGTAGTACAAACTTCTGCAGCCACATAGGCTAACACCCTGCAAGCTACAGTGTTTCCACAGCCACTTCTACAGCTAAACTGGATAGGAGCCTGTTAGTATCCTGCATCCAGGGGACAGAAACAGGATGGCATTCAGTTGTGACCAGTGCATGATTTTGTGCTGCTGCATGAACTATTCTGTGAACTGGTCATCAGGCAGGAATTTTTCTGTCGAGTCGGGGCTCAGTCCAGGGCACAGGCTCACACTGAGGTAACATGGAGAAGCACAGCTTCTGATTTGTGTCCTCCAAAGGGCACTATCGCAGGGCTGGACAATGTCTTTGATATGTCTTTAGGTGTAAGTAATTCAGCATGATGGGAAAAGATGAGCAGGGTGAAGGGGTAGGCTTCTGAGGCTCCTTCCATCCCCATTTTTTGTGGTTTTGTCTGTCCAGCATTTTAGCTTAGATTAGGAACATGGTTTTTAAACCAAACTCCCAGTCTTCGCCCCTTCCCACACTGTGGTTCACATTGAGAAGTGGTGCTGGAGCATGGAGACTTGGTTCCTTTCAGCTGAAACTGCACTGGCAGAGGCACTCCATGAGTGCACGTAACATACTCCCACTGCTAAAGGGCATCAGTCCACAGAGGCAGACTACAGGTACTCTGAAATAAAATCCCCCAAAATGCATAAAGTGGGTCTCAGAAACAAACTGGAGATCTGCTCCTATTACACTGCACTTCTTGCTAACATAGACTAGAGATAAAATTGCTTGGGCCATATGGAAATTCCCTCATGTACTCACTGGTTCAGATCCTAGTGTGGAATCTGCTTTCACAACACCACATGTAGCCCACATGGGACAGTGAATTTGGCCCCACAGGAACCTTTCAGGGAGGAAATTATCTAGGGGTGATATAGGAGATCAGGTGAAGAACATGTTGATCAAATTCAAACAGGGACTGTTCATATCTGCTTTCAGGGAAAATCTGTACAGAGCAGAATTGAACACCACTGAATTTTCTCCTCTGGAATTTCCAGGGCCTATGGAAGAGGGTGATGCTGCCTCTTCCAGCTGAAGTAGAGGCAAGTACTGGGAAGGGTGAATGGAATTTTGTGTTTCTCCTCCTTAAAAGCTATTCTGCACACTTGCCACAAAAGAAAAAGCACTGAGGCATCTGCATTGTCCCCAAGTACTTACGTGAAATTAAATTTGCACATGTTTATCAGGGGGTAGAGCCCAAGGTCAAAAAGTGGGATGAAGACGAGAATAAGAAGAGGATTTAAGAACTGCAATACAAAAGAAGGGGACTTTAGTGACTAGAAAGCAACTTTCAGTAATTAAACTCATAAAGCACTGTCCTCCAGAAATAATTCCATTACAGAAAGGACATGAACAAACACTTAAAAACCTCCTTTTAAAATATAATCATAGTTTGCACTTTGACAGCCTCTGCTATTTAGTTTTCACAGGCATGAACACATTTTGTTCATATCCTCCCCTCCAAGAGGTAAGCAAGCATCACTGGCCCAGTTTCCATGAAGAAAGAACTGAAGCATTATGTTTTTAAAGAGTACAAAACCCACTGACAATAGAGGCAGGTGACCTTCAGTGCTGTGGTGGGACCTTACAACAAATCAGCGGTAATGGAAACTTCTTGGGACTTCAGCAAAATCCCAGAGGAACAGGCGCTATTCTGTGTGATTGGCAATTTCTTGCACTTCCACACAGCTTGGTAATCCCCCAGGAACTAAATTTCTCCTGGGAGGGGCAGAGCTTGTCTGCCAGCCAGCAGTGGCAGAGCAAGAAAATAGAAAGTGCGGGAGAACAAGCAGAGAGAAATGCTGTTTCAGTTTCGAAGGAAGATTTCAGGGAAGAGAACAGCTTTGAATTTCTCCAGAGCTGTTCAGCGTAAGAATTGTAATCAACAGTGACAACATGGCACTGTCTTGGAGCCTTCACATTTTCATCTGCCCTGAAGAAAGGGAGGAAGGAAACATATTTCAGTTACAATGCTCATCCCAACACAGGGGCACGTTAAAAGGAGACACAGCTTGTATCCTCCACATGCCAGCACTAGTTCAAGAACTGTTATGGTTGCATGTCTCCCCACACCTCTGCACTATTCTGCAGGATTCAATCTCCGTGTTAGGGCATCCTTGGGGTCTTCTGAACACCGAGACTAAGCTTGCAAAACAGCTAGTGAGCAATAAGGCAGAGTCCACACCACAGCAGTCAGCAGGAGCACTGCTATTACCTTCCAAAGGAGCAGAGAAAGGCCACTGGTCCCATGAGAAAAATAAAAATGAGTGAGAAAAAGAAAATACATTTCAAAGCGTTATTTCCTACCCTATAGTATCTTTTACCTGCATTTGGTCAGGCTGAAGGACATATATTCCCTGAAACAAAAAGATATTCCAAGTGATTCATAAACACATAATATAATAGCACATATGGCAAATAAGCAACTGGTCCAGTAGAGGCCTTAGCAGCAAAGGTGGTTTCCTCAAATGCTTTATGTTGGCTTTAGCAGCTGATATTGTGCTCTTGACACCTGTTGTCTAAGGACACAGTGTTTGATGAGAATCGTTTCACAGAAGGAAGCTATACTCAGTCCTTGATATATGGCAGCTGGGACACAGCCTATGACAGGTACTGAGACCCATCTTTCAGACTGGCTGAGCCATGAACTAGGTGAGTGGGGAGCATGTTAGTGCCCAAGTTGGGATTTGGGCTTAGAGCTTCCTCCCTCCCTGCTTCTGTAACGGAAAAGCCCAAATCCTACAAGTGAGTGCTCTCAAGCTTCAGGGCCCTCTGAGCTCTGTTGACATTCCTCCCAAGCACCTCAAAAGGATAACAAAAGACCACCTGTGAGCCAGTGGGCTGCACAAACACCTCTTTCCTCCCTACATCTACCAAGGACACCTAATGGGCTTTGGTCAGCTGTGACTTCTTGGTTTGAGCCAAGAATCCTCAAGGCTACAAAAAGGCCTCACCCTTGCATCACTGTACCCAGCCCTCACAATCAGGCAAGGTCAACAGGGATGGACAGAGGGATCCCAGTCCCCAAAAGAGACCAATGAGCTGTCTCCAGGGAGGGGCTGGTGTTTGTCTGAACTCCACACAATGCTTTTCATTTGAAATTAAGATGAAGAACAGAGGAGGAAAAATTAGGAAGGAAGTAATATATTTCCAAGAAAGCACTGTGGGGATTTGTCTCCTGTCTGCCAGGCTTGCCCTGAGCTGAATCTAGAATGGCTGCCTGTCTCTGCCGGCAGCTGCCTCCTGGGAGAGTGGAAACCACTGGTCACAGCAAAGGAGTCTTACAGTTGAAAATATCAGGCAAGTATCCCCTCCTGCTACTTTGTGCACACTATACAAATGTGCCATTAGGAAACAAGCCTGCAAATATTTCATCTCACAGTAAATCGTTCCCTGTTTAACTCCGGACTTCCTAGCTGAGCCCTTTGTCTGCAGAAGGGAAAAGCATGGAATATTACAAACATGAACTCCAACAAGCCTAACGGTGGGATCACCCCAATGTTGCAGTTAATTCTCACCTTTATGAGTTGGCACAACTCACCAGTGGAGAGTGGATGAGACAAACACAAGCTAAAAATCTACCCAAGTTGGTCTGACAAAAAAGCCCTGAATATGCCCTCCACCAGGGAGAGTTTAATAAGTGACACCTGGTGATTCTTAGATCTTCTGCTAATGGATCACTAAATGCATGTGAGCAAAACAGCAGAAAACAAAGTTTTTAGACACACACATCACACATCACAAAGACTCCACAAACTTTCATTGTTTTGTCTTTCTGAGGTGGATAAATATTACCCAAAGTGTAGTCTTTTTCATGCCTCATTTGAATTAATTAAGCCTAATGAGTATCACATGCTGAGAGCCCAATTTTTAGCAGGAGTGACATAGAAGGGCTCAAATTTGGGGCTTTAAGTCAATTTTAAACTGGAAGATGGGCATTTACAATCCTAAATTCTGATGCGAGCATCCACAGGTAAGATCTAGATGGCCTCTTAAAACAAACATGTCTGGAAACCAGCCCTGTATGGTGGCATCTTTGGGCAGATAGCTGATCCACATTTATCTGCCACTGCACCCTGCACTATTTGCCATTCACATCTTCCAAGAACTTTATGGCTACTAACTAATCATCACTTCTCTACCCTATACACAGGATTCCTGCTGGTTTTGAGAGGCTTCATTAATGTATCACCAAGTAAGCCAGGGCAGAAATACAGAACTCCAATAGCTCTAGTTACACCTTACAGGGGTTGCGTGAACTTTCCCTGACTTCTCCGTCTTCAGTGGGGGTAGCAGGCTGGAAACCCTACCTGCTCAAGGTCACAGAGCAACTTGTTGCCAGTAGGTCAGCGCTCCCGACCTTGCAGGTTGCTGATGGCTCCCCAACCCTTGCTCCTTGCCGAGATGTGCTGTGATAAATTGAACATGGCTGCACAGAGCCTCTCGCTTCTAATCACCAAAAGTGCAACTCACCCAGACTCATCAAGCAGATGCTCTTAGTACTGTGAGACTCCAGTTAAAAAGCAAGAGCACTGATGTTACTACTAGTCTTACCAGCCCTGGTGACATTAAGTACTTACAAAATCAGCATTCATTTTCGTAGCCTGCAAAGTCCACCTGGATCCCTAAGGAGAAAATAGACATCTGTGAAGCCTTCAGGATGTCCTATGGGACTAGAAAACATGGGGACAGAGAAGATGACAGTGCTGGAGATCTTATTTCCCATCTATTCCTTCCCTTCCCTGTAACACCTGCCAGTAGGCAGGGCATGTTCTTCCTTCTCACTTTCCTGTGCTAGGCACCTGGCAGGACTGTGAAGGGATGGCCAGCAGTGATGGTGGGTGCTGCCTTAGCAAGTCCTAACCTGGACACCTTGTAGGACTGTATCCCCAGGATGCTTTGGTGTTACCCTGGAAGGACAAGGGTGCAAACCCAGGTCGGCAGGCAGACCTGCAACGCACTGTACTGTACCTGCTGATCGAACAGGGCCCAGAACATTGGCAGCGGTATGAAGAGGAAGAGAACACGTGTCACCATTTTAATCTCCCCAATCAGCTGTTTCTATAAAGGGAACAGGCAAAAAGGTAAGATGGGGGTGAAAAGCCAACAGGTGATTCAAGCCACAAAGCATGAGAGCTTCTATTTCTTTCTGCATGGCAGTTATTCATTGCACTTATTCGTGATATTGGACATACTTGCATTTCTGCATGTCAGTGCAGCACCTAAACTGTCCATTAAGGGTCAGGAGAGTACAGACATGGGAAGGGACAGGACAAATGAGAGCCCAGTGCATATGACGAGTGGTGTGGCCAGGCCAGTCTTACTGTCTCCCCTGCCTGTCTGCCGGTCTCCCCGCCTTCCCCCTCCAAACCTGCCAGGTAGAGCATTGCTTACCGAGTATTTTTCTGATGCCCAGTCCAGCCAGTGATCCCTCTTTGGAATCTGATGGGAGCGGTTTTTCAGCCGGTTTTTAATAGCAAACTAGGGAGAAAAACAGGTGAGTAACTCCCTCATGGCGTACCTGCCCTTGTCACATTCCCAATTCAAGGCTGCCCTCCCCACCCCCAAATGTAAGCAGTGCCAGAAAATTGCGGGTGTTTTGATGGACACTTCCAGAATCTTGGATTGGATGCTTTATGACCAATTATCTGCAGGGAAATTTCTGTGACACTGGTTGATTAAAGGTATGATGTGGGAATGAATTACCTCATGGGCTTGTCTTGCAGAGACAAATCTGACACTAACCCCCAAAGACTGTTTCATGCTTGATTTAAAACCTGCTACATGATAAAGCTTTAAACATCATTTCTTCAGTTCTCTTCCAAAAAGTACCTGTCGGATTGACCACTGTGCTGGGAAGGAAATGCCTCGTTATCCAAAGCAATGTCAAAACCAGAACTCTCACTCCCTTCTTGTTCTGTAGACCTTTCTTTGCATATTCCTGGTGCAGCCCATGCCTCATTCACTCCTAGACCAGCTTTCAAGTTGGTTTCTCACTGGAGGAGAACTCAGTGACACCGAATTTGTAACTTGTTTGTTTATGTTGTGTGCTCCAGTCACTGAACACAGCCATCCTGGCAAAAGAGTGGCAGACCTCACTTAGAAATCCTATCTTTAAGATCTGGCCTGTTTCCCCAAGGTAAATCTGTCACTAGGATTGACCTAGGCAAAAAGAAAACATCTGCTGTTAGCAACAGCTTCCTGAAAAAGAAACATCATTATCCATCTAATAATAAGAGAGTATTTTTTCACACACTATATTCAGCTCACACACTATGAAAAATAATTGATAAGGCTATAATGCAACTTCAGCAGGTGTCTCTTGCATTTGCATGAACATGCTGAATGTGCATAATATGAATGTGTACTATCACTGTCTGCTGAACTGATAAACTTCAGTAAAATTATTCAGCTGAAAAAAATTGAGTCATCTATCTGGTACTCCGTGAGTTTCTGAATTTTCCTTTCAGTTCAGTCTCCACCAGCATCTGCCACTAGTGGTTCTACTGACAACTGAACAGTTCATGGAGCTAAGGAAAAACAATTGAAATGTTGAAAGAATAAACTAGGACCTAAATGTGTTTCTTATTCCTTACGGCTCATCAGCAAGATATCCAGGAGCAGCATACAGAAGAACTCCAAATATCACCTCCCCTTTCCCTTTGCACTTTTCTGACCTGCAATCTCAGAGTCATGCATGAAAAAGAGAGAATAGCACACACTTACGCCGATGCATTTGCACACTTCCAGTAAGATGTTCCCTTGTGGTGGTGTTTTTCTGTACAGTCCACTTCCAGCAATGAACACAACTGAAAAATATTATAATCCAAATGGGAATTCACATGACTGAGGCTCAGTCCTGCACTGGCTCCTGGGAAGGATCCCCCACCCTTGTATTCAACAGAAATCCTCTGCCCTTGGGGCTTACAGGATTGCACTTTTAACAAAATAAATATACATTTATATACAATAAATATCCTTTAATGCCTTCAGATGGAAGCAAATGCAACATCCTACACGAGGCAATGTGATCCCTAGGAAGTCACCATCATCTTCTCATGATCTGCTCTGGCACAACAGGCACCTCCACATCTGATTCATGCTGGGAATCAAAGCTTTGAAAATTCCCTCCATCTATGCTTTTTGTAGGCTAAACTTAAAATACAATCCGCATTGAATTGCTGCACCTGGTGTTGGAAATCAGCCCTGACACATTGCAACCATGTGAGAATTATCCAGATCCAACACAGGCTCTGTGTACTTACATCTCACACACATTGCAGTGGAAACTGCCACGAAGGTCACTGCATCGCACACTGGTGTTAACAGAAATTACCTCCATTTATGGTTTCCACGAAGGGATATACAATTTAAGATATTGTTTTGCCTTGGTTTTCTCCCTCAAAGCACAAAGAATATTGGACCAAGGCTTCAAAATCCTGTCAGAGATGGGACTATCTGATTACATATAATTTGTCCTGTTCTTTGAGAGCCTCTGAGCACATTGCAATTCCAAAGACATTAGCAGGGAGAAGCACAATAAAAGCTGAGCGTGAAATCCATATAACAAACCAACCTCAATTTTTAAACTAACCCAATTGTCTGGGTCAGTCCACAGCCAGTGGAGAAAAGCAGGCACCTCTGTCCTAACACAGGAGGCCTAGGACACTGCAGGGAACTCATCATTTCTCTTTTCTGACTATGAAGGCCCTTTGCATCCAGTTTTGACTTGCAGAACTGTCAGAGACACCTCTGAAGTCAGTTTAGGTGAGTCGCACTGAAAGACACTTGTCCAAAGTCACCAAGAGTCGGTAGTTGCACTACCTAATTTTTAGCATCTCCCTGTGGACTTGTTGGTGCCTCTAAAAGGTGATTCATTAGGTTTGCTGAAATACCTTCTGTTGATGCCATTGACTCCTTTGTGAACTGAGGTTCCTACATTAGGTTTGGCATTTGGAATTAAATCGTATCAATCTTCTCCCATCTTCCAGAAACTGAAGGAGTCCAGAAAATCTTGCTCTATAAGATTTCCATTCTGCCTCTAAATCTATCCTTGCTTTCCATCATCATGGGGAGAGGGCCAGTCAGGGCTGAAAGGGTATTTTTTCCACTTCTGCATGCTGCTCATGTAATCAAATATATAATTTCCAAGAGCATTTTAGCATGTTACAAAGGAACACAGAGCTGCTTTGCTGGGCAGGCCATGGAATCTGGCAGCAGGACACTAACTAAAAACACATTTCGATTGATGGCCTCACCGAAACTGCAATATGTACACGTCCATTTTCCCCTGGGCAACTACCACTCTGCTAGAAACATTCATCACACAGTGGTGCACAGAGGAGCCTGTGCTGCCTTAAACTGATAGGAACAGGCCACAGGGGAAGAGAGAAGCTTCTCAGGCCCGTGACCATGCACTTTTTTGAAAATAATTGCTGTAACGTTAGCTGTGGCCTGATGACATTTCTCCAGTGTCCTGATTCTTCTCTCTGATGGAAGTTTGAGGGGAGAGAGCAACATTCACATTCTCTGGGGGACAAACTTTTCAAATCACAGATGCTGTGGTGAAATCACACAATTGCTTGGTCTCTCAATTGAGCTAACAAGCTGAATAAGTCACTCTATGCTGTGTCAAAACTTCTCAAATGCAGTGTAATAAGGGGACTGCTCCCCTCAGCAGCTTGCAACTGTGAAACTAAAGCTAATGGGGTCTCCTCTGCATTGGCTACCAAGGAGTAACAGTAAGAATGTGGAAATTACTGAGTGTTCTATCAGGGTTGAAGAAGAAATCTTGACAAGTACATTAATGGGGCTAAGATGCAAGCTTTAGGAAGCAGGGCGATTGCGGCTACCTCCTGACACTTGGACAATAAGGGCTTTTTATTGCAACATAATAATAAATTGTCACCGTAATTGTGGGAATTACGTCAGCCAAGCAAAGTGAGACAGCTCAGAATAAAGTAACATCTCATTCAGCTCCTTCTGCAATTTCTGTGGTGCATAGATTCTGAAGCAAAAGTCTGAGCCATTAAAGATGGTCCCAAACTACAAAAAACCTGTGGAAAGGTTAGAAGTGGCATGCTAAGCTTCTCTTCTTTAAGCTGGCGAACTCTGAGGACTGCTTAGATTACAGTTCAAAAGCCAAGCCTGCTCATAGGCAAAGCTGCAAGCCATCAGGAGAATCATTTTGGCTTTGCTTTATAGAACAAGGCAATTGTATTGTGAAACATCCACCAGATCACCCTCTCATCAGTATCATGACAAAGGATTGCAGTAGAACCATGGTCTGCACACTACTAAGTGAACTAGTGATTTTTCTTGCTGTTCTGAACTGTGGAATTGTTGGATGACTTTGAACCGTTGAGTTTCCCATTGCAGTATCCATCCAGAGCTAGGGAATTTGTGCATTTTCTCATCTGTCCATGGACTCAAAAATGGTAACTCCTATCACACACATTACTGTTTCCACTCACCAAGCGCCAACACCATCAGTGCTGCTGGGACACCGAAAGCCAGTGCATAACAATCCTCTCCAAAACATTTCACATCCCCTGAAAAAGAAGTCAGAAATAAAAGCACCTTATTACAGTCAGATTTATATTACCAGGGCCTTTGATTTGCTTCCCCTAAATCAGTCACTTCCCCTGGCTTTAAATCTTCTTTGCTGGTGCTTGACACTGCGAATTGCTTCTCCTTGAAACAGTTGTCCTCCCTTGATGAAGACAGTTTGGAAGCAGGATTAGTGTCTGCCAGCAAACACAGCTGATAATGGGATATTGATGAGAATGGTAGAAGGGAGGGGGGAGACAAACAGGTAGAAAGAAGTAGTAGAAACTGTAATTTGGAAGAAACCTGCAACAATTAAAATAACCTGAAGCCATTCTGTATTTGCCTAGATCTAAATAACTGGTACTGTGTTTCCACATTATTCGTGCCAGCTGCATGAGTTATTGAGCTAAAAACTGAATCTGATTTCATAGTGACCTATAGTGGACAAAGTGGAAGCCAATACCCCTACTATATAACTGGGAGCACAGGATTAGTCTTAAAACTTCAGTTCCCTTTCTTGCCACCTTCCTGATCTCACTAGAGGCAGTCTGCTCCAAATGTCAGGTCTTGCAATAACCCATCAGGAAGCCAGGTTTGTTACAGCATGGCTTTGATCGATCTGAGCTATGATTCACTGAAACCCTGCACCTCTTGGACCAGGTCAGTTCTCACACCACATGAATTTAGAAGTGCAGTTGCAAACGGCAAGCCAGCAGTGGGGTCTGTGTTTGTATGCCAGTGGCTACAAATTACTGCATTCTTACATGGAGTAATAACAAAATGGCTAAAATAAGCCAACATAGTTAACAGGAAACCAACCCACGAAGCCTTCAGTTGTTCCTGTTTGTTGTCCCTGGGCAGTCACGGTCAGCTGCATAGCTGTGTGCATGCATAGCATTTATTTACTTATTTTCAGCAAATTAGCTGAAATCCAACAAAGCTGGCAGCAAGACATTATGGGCACACTGAACTTTTGGCATGCAAAATGAGTTGGACTTCTCCACCTAAAAGTATATATTCCACATATCTGCCAAATGTCTATGAACTGTATTTCTTGCTTTTCCAAGAAAAGCTTTCACACTTAGCAGAAATTTTACTCTTTCCTCATCCTCTCCACCTCATTTCCATGTTGCAACCAGTTTATTGCTAGGCAATATCGGCACAGGTTTTGATGTTCGAATGGGACTGGATTTTCATCTGCCCACTGACTACATTGAGCAAAAGCCCCTTCCCAACTGAATGCTGACCTGGGGACACCGGTGAGAGAAAGAGCATGAGATACAGCATTTGTCTTTGCCCATATGCATAGTGTAAATACGAGATAAGCACAACTGCCCACAGCCTTGTGAAATGAACAGCCTGTTAAAATAACCACTCTGAACAAAGAAAGCTTCCCGGAGGCCACGGAACAGAATGAAAAATATTGCTACTAAGTGTGAAGGCTACCTTGTCCCTGTCCCCATACCCTATGGCCTGCTGCTCTGCCTCTGTGTGTGTATTTAGAGCGTGCCAATCCCCTTGGCTTCTAGGCACCGCAACACAATGAAGTAAGTGCAGCAAGACTCAGGGACTAAAAGGGGTTGTGCAAGCTGGCTAGAATGTAAAGTAGGTCTTAAGTGGGGCATAGGCCTGTGCTTTGTCTTCAAGGACAGTTGCTCAGGGCTGCAATCTTGCAAGCAGGCCCATGCAGACACGCCTGGGTGCCAGGACAGAGCCCTCCAGAAGTCAGCAGCACCCTGTGCGAGGAAGAAGGTAGGACTTCAAAGCCAGCCCTGCTAAGTTTTTTAGCCTTGACACCTGCAGAGATCAGTTCCCATCCACAGGCTACCTGCTGGCAAGATGGGGGAATAATCCTTCACTGGCAGTGGGGAGGATTAGATGACCATATAGGTTCTTCCACCTTTCATATTTAATTTAATTTTACAGTTCAGGCTGACTTTGAAATACAACCAGGAATACAGTTTCTGTGACTTGTCTGCAAGTACTATAAATCTGTTATGCTGCTACAGTAGGATTAACAAGGCATAAATGCAATACACTGGCCACTCCACAGATAATGTAATTTCTGCCATTCAGTTGTCATAAGAGCCTAACTATGCACAGCACAGTAGTCAGAGGGCAGCTAATTTATTGTCTTATTCTAAAACAACACTGACCTCTTAATACAGGAGTTACAAACGTGGAGATCAAACTTCCAGCATTAATGGATAAATAGAAGATGGAAAAAAACTTGCTTCTCTCCGAGGTCTAAAACAAGAGAAGACAATATCAATGTCACAGCTAACGCACAGCATTGGGCTTGCAGATTGAACACTATCAATTCTCTTGTTAGGAAGGCTGGGTAAATATTGACACGCAGTGCATAAAATGTTAAGCAAACAAGCTTGCATTCAGGTGATGGTAAATGCTCACACAAATCAGCTGACGTTACTTGAGAAGTGCTTTGGGGCTTTTTGGCATTTCAGAGGAAAAGTCACTGCTTCAAGAGTGTTGTGAGATTGGAAGGAGGGGAGAGCATTTACTTATTCAGAACAAGTAGCATGATTCAGATCCTCTGTCACCTAATTCAATCTAATTTGGCACGGTTTGACAAGCTCGTAATTTCTTTCCATGTTTGAGCTCTTTTTTTTTTCCCCTCCTCTCCTGTGTAGAAATAGAAAAAGAAACCTGTGTATTTTGAGGAGCTGGCAATGACAGCATAGATGAGAGAGTGCCAGCAAATGAGAGGTATCCATCAGACAGAAGATTACCAAGCTGAGGCCAGTCAACCTCAAACTAATAGGGTAAATTAACTCTCTGGGAGCAAATTCAAGAGCCTGATGGAAGGATGAACTCTAAGAGAAAGAGTTCAGAATTTAACTGATGTTGTAACATATTACAGTTCATACAGTCAAAGGATTCCTATTGATCATCTTTCTTCCTGCATAATTCATATTTTGGAAGGAATCAAGAACTTGATGCAGAGTTTGGTCATTTTTGCAGGAGTAACGTGAGAGGGCATTCAACCGAGAACAGTCTCTCCTTGCTTGTTGTGGAGACATACATGCATGGTCACATGCACATACACGGTGCTAGACCTCCTCCCTGTGCTCGGTGGGCCAGCAGAGTGGAGAAAGAAGAGAAGGCTACCTGACCTACCCCACACTCATCTGTATCACCAGCTATGGGACACCTGAGTTGGTGAAATCAGCATTTAATGACAGCCCAAGCCCAGGCAGCCAATATACTCCATATGTAACCAGGCTTCGCTCCCAGCTGTCACCAGGTCCCATAAAGGTAGTGGGCAAATTGCCTGGGACATGGCTTGGTGCCTGGCAGAGAGCTCCTTAGAGCACTTTGAGCCACATCTCTATGACCTGAGCATCATTTGCATGCGAAGCTTTAACTTAGCTGAGTGTGAGAAAGCTCCTCAGGGGCCTGGTTCTGCCCCCTCTCCTTCTAATATGTCCTGCTTCCTTCTGCTCCCTGAGACAACAATATTCACAAGGCTAGAAAACAGGAGAAAATGTGAAGAACTGCAGGCAGCTAAGAGGACAGCTCTTAATGAATGAAGCCTGGGATCCAAAAATGTAACAAAACTTCCCATGACTGATGGTGCAGCCAACAGGAACTATTGCTACTTCATATGGCAAGAAGCCTCTTATCACAGGAGATTACTGCAGGGAAGGTGGGCAGGTGGGAGGGCTTTTCTTTATGTCCCCTTGTGTAGTGGGTACTGGGAAGGTGAGGGTGAGAGCCCCACTGCCTTCCACTGCCACCCACCAAAGAGTCTGGGGGTCCCCTCACTTGGATTATGGACTTTTTGCCCTGCCCCAGCACAGTTATGAAGACCCCATCAACTTGAGCTTTTGGCTCTTCCACAATTTTATTTTGTAGCATGTCCCAGGCAATCTAATCTATACATCGCTCATAAATGATTTATCCTGGATTAAAGGATTTGTAAGCCTTATAATCATTATCTCTATGGCATGTTCCCATCGTTAATAGCAAACAGCACTGGGTCTCATACTCCATTTCTGTCCTTACCAGTGTTTTTGATTACCTGGAACTTTCTACTGCTAAGCTAGTAAAAGTATGATTTTTTTCTTCATTCTACCTTTGTGACTAGTTATTTGTCATCATAAGGAAATCTAGAGAAATGAGCAGCCTCAGCATTCTCTCCCACTCCCAGAGTAGCCCTTTCATGGCTTGTCAGGGGTGGTGCAGTAGAGTCCTCACAGTCCTGCCCTCTTCTAGTCAAATTCTTATGCCATATCTCTAACCCTTTGTACGTGAGCAACTCAGAATTTGTGAGAGCTGAGAAAAACTCAGACATGCAGCTCTCGACATGATAAAGTCCAGAGTAACAGTTACCAAAAAGAACGTGCTGGTAAGAGAAGAGTATAGTGATGCATAAAGAATTTGGGGCATCTTATCTCACACATTTTCAGATTTCAGTGATGCAAAAAAAATGGTCAGAGAAAAGCAGAAGTGAGTACAAAAATAATGACCCAGCAGCTTGCAAATTACACTGATTGGAAAAAAAGAATTCCCTCCCTATTTTCTTAATCTTTGGAGCAGACGTACATTAACAACATGATTTGGATTAGCTAATTTGAGAAAAGGTACCATACACGATAATCCTGATCTCCTTGGCAACCGGAAAATAAAGAAACAAAGAGAAAGCTATTTAGTACCTCAAACACCATATCACACTGTTTGAAAGCAGCTTTGGTCTTTAATTAATATGCGCAGCAGCCTTTCCATTCATATAACATATTGTAAATATCATTTTGTTCAGGCATTTTTAGTTTGGACTCCTAATCCCATAGACAAAGATGCTTGGAAATCTCCTGCAGATAAATCTACTTTCCCTGTCTGACCTCCTGCTGAATCAGTCTCCATCACTGTTTGTAGCAGTACTGTTTTCAAAGTGGCAGACCCAAGACTATTACACTCATAAAGTACTTAAAAGAAAACCAGAGCGATGGTGCGCATTTACCTCAAAACAGAAATTTGTCTCCACGTGGAAACAGCAGGGGCAATTTATTTATTCATTTTATATACAGAACTACCACATCCCTAGTTTCCAGATGGAACAACTAAGCCTGTGCACTTAAGGGCTCAGCTGAAGTTTATTGGTGTCCTGAAAACTAAGGGGGAATCAAATGCTTCATTTCATTGGGAATTTTCAAAACTTATTTCATCCTACATGGAGTGGAAGACGAAAAACATAAGTCCTCTCAAACCCCACTCCAGAGGGGAGAAATATTCTGGTTGGCCCCGAACCTTTCATTCCTTACAAAATCAAAACTTCTCATTCCACTTTTGAAGACTTAAATTTCCTACCATGTAGCATAAAACTTTTTTTCTTCTGAAAGGCTAAGTCATTTCAAAATGGTAAAATACAAAACTTTCTATATTGAAAAGAATGAATAGAGCAGAACACATTGTCCTTATCACAGGGCTTTTTATAGTTTTCTTTCTCTAAATTAGTTTTTCTTGAAGGTAACACACAGGTGAACATTTGAGCCCTAGTATTTGATAAATTTGTTGGAGAGGTATAGTCTGAATGCCGGAGAATGAGCACAGGCCCACACAACCACAGGCAATTCAGGTTTTTCTCTGTAACTCATTTGTGGTTGTAAGTTTGGGATAATAATATACATGTGCCTGACTGGGGTGCTGAGATTCATTAGCTGAAGTCTATAAAACACTCTGAAGATAAGTGGTACATATTATCATACTGTAATTAGGTGGTAATTGAAAGATGCTGGATAAACATTATTAATCATTAATATTCATAGAAGTAGCACTTCTGAAAATGCTGCTGTAACACCTGTTAGAATCCTTTTCGGACAACTATTGGCACTGCAAGCTGGGTTGCCCACATGCATCGTATGCACACAGCGTATTCCCAGAGCGCGTGCTGTACTGCCACAGCCTGCTTTTGGTCAGAGTTGTGCCAACTGGGGAAGCTGGTAGCCATCAGATGATTGCTGCTCCCTCTTCTGCAGCATCCTCTAAAGGACCGGGTCCAACTGACAGCACAGGATGGACATGCCTGCAGAAGGATCTGCTTTGAACAAGTGACCATGAAACATCCTGTGTTTTGTTACTCCTTAGTAACCAGAAGCTTCACCACTTCAGCATCACACAGCTCGTGCAGAAAGCACAAGTCTTCCCAAAATTTTAAAATAAACATTCTAGCCTATATTATTCATTCATTAAATGCTGACTACGTGCTGGGGCATTGTAAAAGACAAACAGCAAACTGCCCTACGGGGATCCCATCCCTTGTGCAAGGCCAAAGGGCCATCTCTTGTCCAACTCTACCAGTGCCTTTCCTGACAGACCATTAGTCCAATGCCCTTCTTCAATGCCTCCATTGATTGGAATTTCCATCTCCCAAAGGTCCTAATCTTTTCCAGCACTTCTCTAGATCTATTTCTGGAAAATTTTTCCTAATCTCAGTCCTAAATAATCCTCCTTGAATTTAAGCCTACTCATCACAGACTCCAACACTTATTTTCTTTCTTGTAGCAGCGGCCTTCTACATATTTGAGGACTTATGCCATGCACAGAAGTCACTGATTTGAATACTGTCTTGAGAAAACTGAAATTTTTATTTGTATGTCAGGTCAACATAAATCAAAGTGTTTAATTTTGGGTCAATTTGAAAATTATGCATTTTGCCTGAGGATTAGTACCTCCTGACCTGCTTTGCCTCCTTAAGCACTACCTTATCCCTGGTTGAGACACTGTGTTGTATAATAGGAGTTTGAGATTGGTGCAGGTGAGGGGCTAAGCATTCATGACAGAGAATGAGGACATGAAGCAACTGGATTACAATTCACAGGATGCAGGGCACAAACAGAGCTAAAAAGAAACATCCTGACTCTTCAGAACTTTCCATTCTGGAATATCTAGAAAACGTTCTGAGTAGATTTGGTACGAGCACTACTTTCAAAAGACTGGAATTTCCTACAGTTCTTTCTGAACAACATCTAAGACACAGACTATGACTGATTTGAGGGGAAATTGCCAAGGAAGCATAGGCTGGTGATACAATTTTCTCTTTCATTTGCTGTATTCCATTGCAGTGCATTATAATCACCCCTGTTAAGCTGGTTCAGAAATGGCTAAAGTTCCATGATACATGATACAGGATTTTCTAACTACTCTGACATCCAATCAACATTTAGATGACTTGATGCAATTATGACTTCCCAATATCAGTCCTGTTCTGCTGCCATTTTCCTTTCCTCGAGCATCCAGATTCTCTCAAGTCTTGTGCAAACCATTCTACCTCACATCTTACTACATCTTTTCCTAGCAAACTAGCCCTTATTCTAGTACAACAGGATTTGATCACATAAACATCCTCATAAAGTAAGCAGACACTGCAGATTTTAGGAAAGAAAAGAAATCTTACATGTTCCTCTTCAAACTGGTCCCCACCAAATGCAGAGACACAGGGCTTGATACCTCCCGTTCCAAGGGCGATCAAAAACAGACCAACCATAGACAGGATCCTTCATGCAAGAACAAAAATATCACCATTGCAGAACCTTTCCAGTGCTTATGAGAGCATTTTAGTGTTACCCAACCATGATTCCTCTGGTATCATTGTCTTTTGCACATGGATAGTGACGATGAGCCAGCTAAGTGCGAAAAACAAATTAATTATCCTCATTTCTGCATTCAGTACCAGTCAATTAACCAAACTGGTTTTGTCAGTTTCTTGCTGTTCTGAGGCCCAATAGACATACTAGGGATCAAAGATCCATGGGATTATTTTTCACTCATATGAGAACAAAAGATTGCAGAGATCAACTGAGAAAAAGAAAAGGAAAAAAAAAAAGGGAGGGGGAAGAAAAGCATTTTCCTGTAGCCTTGCAGCCCGGGTAAGCACAGACAAACTCTTTGAATTAGGCTCATTCTTGGGTGCTTTCTACTTCCCAGTGCTCCTCAAAATACCATGATTGGCCCAAAAGATTACACCTGTAGGGAACAGGAGTGTCAGGACTGGCCAGGTCTGGGACAAAAGGAACCTGTTCTGTAAATGAGATGTGCTCCTGCCTGCATGTGCATACTTTTAGAGCTGTGACCACCTAGGCAAAAACAGCTTGGTGGTTTCACAGACACCAGGTGAGGAACTACTCTGACAAGCCTATCAGTTCAGAATCTAGAGGGCAAGAAGGGTAGTACCCTATGGAAGAGACAGACCCTACCTCTGTCACATCAGAAAATGTATCTTTGGTTTTGTGTTCCCATGCACACAGGGGAACCTTGCTGAGCTGGGCAGCTATGCTGATGAGGAAATGAAGGAGGAATGAGCCTGGTGCAGGCAGCTGGATGGAGGAAACCAAACTCCAGTAGCATGATATAGCAGAAAGAGGTGATCAGAGGTCCCTATCTCAAAGGGCTTAGAGTCTCTGTGGTGGTTTCCAACTTCTCCTGATGCATTCACACTCTAGATCCGCCCTTCTGTTCTTAGTCAGGTATCCCAAACCTTTCCCTGATAAAAGCAACCCATGCACAGCCCCCAAACTGCTGGCCTGATGGAGGTGAAACAGATCACAGTCCTGGGTAAACCAACTACCATCGCAACCTAGTACAGCACTGCGGCTTCAACAGCTACTTACACATGAACCGCCTGGTTGCCTAGGGATGGAATTGCACCGACTGACTTTATCAGATGGCCAACCACATACACAATGGAGAGGTAGATGATCGTCCTGTGAGGAAAGCAAACAGCAGTGACTGAAGGTGCTGGGTGATGTACGATCCGAAAACAGAATGTGCCTGTGCTTCCCGATACAGCAAGTCTACTTGGCAGACACACAAGGAACTGGTTTGTTCATACCACTGGTATAGCAGGCAGCTATAACTCTCTTGTGTCAACACTGAGTGCACTGGAAAAAAGATAGGCAAATGGATTCAGATTAGGGAGGGATAGCCCCTGCTTTCTTTGGAGAGGTTGCTGAGCAGAATAAACTAAAAACATTCCAGTCTTGTCATGCATGGAAGGCTGCAAATAGAAGAGTACTGTTCAGGTCCAACTCAGTTTCCAGATTACTAAAAACTGGCATTTTGTAGCATGCACCTAAGTGAAGTCCCTTGACTGGAAGGCATCTATAGGGACTGTTGCCCACATTCAACCCACCTGACTAACACATCCGAATCAAGAGTGTGGTTTCCTCATTACAAGTCTGGTTTAGATCCCAAGTACCTCTGAAGGACTGAGCTCATCTATCTCCCTTCCGTCTTGGTGAGGGAGAAGAATAAATCTGAATAGGAGGATCAGGCTCTTGAGTGTATTCTATTCCTTCATCACCTTCAGGATTAAGAGATGTCTATGTATTCATGTGCAGACAACACACACAGAGGGAATGGAAGGACTTGTTAAGACAGAGGCACTAGAAGAAGCCCTAGGAGCTTTGAGCACAAAAGCAGTCCTCGACACATCCAAACCCTGGTTGCAACAGCTAATTTAGAGCCACATCAGATCATTCCTAAAAGCCCCTCTAATCTGTTATCCTGTCCTCGGTATTGGCCAAGGTCCAGCTACTACAGCAAAAGCCACCTCCCAGGGATTACTCCAGGGCAAGTCTCTTGCCTAATGCACAAAAGTCTGCATAAGGATTTACCTTGTCACAACATCATGCTGCAAGATAGATATCCTCAATATGACCTTAAATAATGAAGTTAATAAACCACCACCATTATTTTTTTCATTCAAAGGGGCAAGAGAATGACTAAAATCAAGCACAAAGAAAAAAGAACATTGATATCTCCCTCTTTTCCTGTGGAGACTCTTCTGCTCTTAGTCCTAGAGAGAAGGGTTCGGCTACACTTCATCACTCTGACAGACAATGAACAAATAGTGCCAAGCAAAGCAAGTCCTATATCCAGCTGCTCACCACCACTCTGGGGCAGATGACGGCCCCACAACTTATCAGTGTAAGGGAAGATTGCCTAACTTACTGAGAGAGAGTTTACCTGGTTATGTGCTGAGGAAGAAGATTTGAGTGAACCCAGGTTTCTCTGGCATAAAAATGGGTGTGCTCACCCATTCCCTATGCTGTGAAAGCATAAGTAAGTATAGTATAGTTAGTGACATTTCATCTGAAACTGTGAGATCTAGAGGATGACACTGCTTCCTCACCATCTTTGAATCCTTCTCAGAAGCAGATCATGGCAAGCTGAGGGTTAATCACCCTACACCTCAGCTTCCTCAAGGTGGGTAGGGAAGGACAGTGGAGAAAAAGTGTGACATTTAATTTGTTCCACCTTTGTTGTCTATTGGCCCTTGGGTGAAAGAGGAGCACAGAACAGCACAAGCAAACAGATCAGCTGTTCATCCGTTAACAGAGGAGCTGACCTTCACAAGTGTGTCTTTGCTGCACTGAGCTACCTCAAAACTGGGAGCACACACAGCACTGCCCTTGCACAGGCTGCATGGTGTAGATGTATGCTATCTGAATTAGACATGTCTTCACTTACTTGTATTTCCCCAGCCATGAGTCTGCCATGATGGCTCCAATGACAGGTGTGAAATAACAGAGTGCGGAAAAGGCATGGTACACAGCGGTGGAGAGATTCTCATCCCAGTGGAAGAAGCTTAAGAAATATAGTGTCAGGACAGCTAAAAGGAAACAAGCAAATCACATCAGATAATTAACGTGTATCTCTGCAGGTAAGCAGGAAACTACATCACGGTGGCAAGAAAACCACTGATTTGTCTAGCAGCTATGAGCACTGTTGTGGAAAGATCTGTTCTTTCAGACCTGTTCCTCATAATCCCTGACACAGGAAAAGCTGAAATGAGATACATGAGTATCAGGCATTCTTTGCTCATAAACATTTATGTTTAGCTGGAAAATATACTTTCTACCTTATCTTACCGTAACCTGTAGTTCTGTTTATGCACATTTTCTATTTGCAAATTAGGTGCCTGTATGATTCAATTCCCAAATACACTGATTGCACACAACTATGAAAGACGTCACACACTGGAAAACCAGGTTAGAGACAGAGAATCATATAAAAACTTAGGCTGGAAGGTACATTTGGAGCTCTCTAGTCCCAGCTTCTGCTCAGAGCAGGTGTAGCATCAATGTTAGGGCACACTGTTCATACCTACATTCCAAAATACTAATTTACTTTGAAAGACAGCTGAGACCACATACAGCACAGCCCTGGAGCACCAGACCAGTGTGTACAGAAACCCAAGGACAGGAAAGTCGCTTTCCAGACACAGGCCACATACCTTTCATGCCATAGTAGGAGAAGCGCTCACAGAACTCGTTCACCACAATGAAGGCAATGCTTAGGGGGTAGTTGGAGCCACAGAGTTTCTGCAGGAAACAAACAAGAACATATCATCAGCTCTGTGAAAGCCTTCACCCCAGCAACATATCCCCACAGTGCCCGGGTGGTGGTGAAGAGTCCAGTCCAAAAACCAGGCGTCCACCGCTGCTTGACTGGCCTGTAGGTTGGACGCAAAGGAGGGAGGGGACCCCACAGCTATCTTGCTTTGGTTAAGGCTCCCCAGTGAATCAGCCTAGCTGACATGGGCCGAGTAAGGACTGCCATGGGGATTTGTGGGCTGTCAGCAGCCCACCATGCTCATAGCTCCAGGAACTCCAGTGGAAGGGTCCTACTGCCTCTCTGCTGCAATGCAAAAACTCACTGAGATGCAAAAACACCTTTGGATGCCTTTTCTCCTACACTTCACATAAAGCCACTACTCTGCCCCAAAATTGCTCCCTCTCCTAGTACCAGACCTGGCCTCAGCAGTTGGTAGACCCCAGGGAGCTGCTGTCTGCTTCTCCCTGAAGCTGCTCCCTCCCCTGCAACAACTGCGCTCAACTTCTGTATCTCACTGGCACAGAACTGTGCCACCGCGTTCACTGAAGCAGAGCGTCAGGCCTGTGTCCTGCACTCCCTCAGGCATGGCATCCATTTTGTATTCCAAGAACACTGGCATAGCTATGGATAATTCAATTTATTAAACAAAACAGTGATGAAACTGTCAAACCTGTCTGAGCATGGCCACTCTTTCACTGAATCTGACTTTACTCCAGCTAAAATCAGCAGTTTCCAAGTGAAATACAAGGCATTCAAACAGATGAGTCTTGGCATGACCTTGCGTGGGCCTCTATCTCTCTTTCTACCCTACCGTGGTCTGAGCTAAGCAGCTTCTAGCTGCTTAGCTCCACTGCCTTGCAACAGGGAAAGCAGGTTTTTACAGCACTGCCCAGCCTCTGCCAATATGTGGGAGAGAGGGGCTGGCCATGCATTTGGTGAGGGATGCAGATGAGTGTGATATCAACAGCTGCATTTATATTTATGGTTTTAAACAGACATGGTATGGGCCAGTGAAGTGAGATGATCTCTTCACATGCATTTCTGTGCCTTGTGTCAGAAATAATGAATTCTTCTATTTCTTCCCAGAGTCCCAAATGCAAATACAGATACCAAAATAGATGTGTTTATTCAGGTTTATTTCACCACCAAGAGACCTGAGCTTATTTGGATTCCCAAAGCAATGACATCAAGTTTAGAAGAGTCTAGCTTAATGATGCTGTCTTGCTGAACGTTATACAAGAGCAACAAAAGAGAAGAGACTGGCTGTCTGAAAAAAAAAAAAAAAAAAAAAAAAAAAAAAAAAAGAATAAACCAAAACCCGCTTTCCATTACTTAACCCAGCATCTATAAAGACAAATATTTTTGTCCTTTTTTATACATATTTTTCTCTCGCTATTTCTAGGCTACCTCTTTATTAAGAAACCCTTGGCCTCTTTGCTTTACGAGAGTAAATATGTAATAATCCATTTCATTTATTATTTACTCTGAAACCATCATGGTCAGCATATGGCTTGCAAGACGGAGTGGGCTCCCTTGGAAACCACACTGGGGCCTCCTGCTTTTAGACTAGCCTAAAAATGGTGGCATATATAAGCTGTAAATGCACAAACACACAGACATATGCACACACAGAATACCTTTCTCCAACAAGTTTTTCATAATGAAGAAGAAAAGCCATGAGAGGCAAATTACATTTCCTGTGGGTGCCTGGAGGCATTTTCTGAACTTGGAAGTAAAATTGTATAACAGGGATATTTTTCTTTCTCTCTTTCACAGACCTCCCTATCAGTACTCATGAGATTTAATAACATTTGATGGAGATGCAGAGCATGACTGTTCAAATCCAGATAGCCAGGTGTTGGGAACCCTGCTGCCTGAACTCACCCTTCTGCACCCGATGCACAAGCCCTGCTGGATTTAGCTGCAGCTGTTTAAGGTATCACATGCCACACTGCGACCTGCAGCGACAGAAAACCTGGCAGTGACTCACTTCAGCCACTCCTGCTTGGGGATGGGCACCTCCTACAGATAAGCAGGAGCAAGCAGGGAAAGGAGAGTGGGAGGTGGTGACTTCCCAGCTAAACCTCCCCAATTGCCTGAGCCAGGACCCTGAGAAAGTGCTTACAAACACAGAGCAACGACTTACAAGCAGGGGTACTTCCATCTGGCTTCTATGTCACGAGATGTCATTGGCACATGCAGAAACCCTCATGTATTCTCTCCACTGTGTCACTGACCTGCCTGTGGCCTGCCTGGACATCCAAAAGTGGGCAGCTTTCATCCATGCAGAGAGCCAGATGCAGTTTGCTTGCTTTCGCGAAGGAGGACCTTGCTCAGTACAGAGCCCCAGCAAAAGCAAAGAGGCTAACCCTGGATTCATGAGCACACAGATAGTCTGCTGTGCTTAGGTACTACTGTAAGCCTGGGATCTGCGGGATTATGGAGTTCTTAAAGATACTGTGGAAGCTGATAGTCTGTCTCTTTGGAAAAAGAGAAAGGTCATTTAAAGTGCCAGCTGCAGGAGACGTTTGTTTTCACCTCTCCTTCTTGCTGACTAGCTGCAAAATGGGACTAAGATTAATATTTCACAGGAGCTCTAGATATCCAACAGTTAATGTCTGCACAGCACTTACAATTGCAAGTTAAATAGTTGGCTTGCTAATGACATGACTGCGAGCTTCAAGAGCAAGTATTACCATATTGTCCCACAACTCAAAGCAGGTGCAATACAAGCCCTGTTCTCCCTGAAGTCGACACAGTGTACAGGTTTTAGGGGTCAAGCACTCAACAGAATTAGCCTGAAAACCTGCACAAACATCAAAGCTGCAAGGCAACAAAATATTCACCTGAATCTGGCTTTAAATCAGAGCCAAAGATGTAAACCTGAGACTCTGGCTCTACAGTTGGGCTCTGTAACACACATCAGTGGCCTGTGCTCAATCCCTGTCCTTCCTTCTGCTTTGCAGCACCTGGGGACCCTTCCCTGGTGGGTTTCATCAAACAAAGCAAATGGACAGATCAACTCCCTCCGTCCCATGCATTACATCCCCCTCCACTTCAGAGAAGTCCTTTCCCACAAGGAAAGTAGCGTTCAGGAAAAAGGCAGCAATCAAAACCCTTACCCTTTTTCCCCAAACATTCGGACAGTTCATTTTTTCCCTTTAAGCTGCCCTTTCTTAACTTAATCAGGTTAGTGGAGGGATTTTTCCCTTGAGTTGTTAATGCTTATTTCAACCCTCTGCAAGAAAGGGTGTTTGTCCCTAGCCAGAGCACAACAGAGGAAAGAACAGAGAGATCTTGCAATGTTTAGAGAAAGCTGAGCAGAAAGCAAAGAAAAGGAAACCAGCTGTAACACTCACCGGGGATTTTTTCTGAACAGGGAAATCTCCTTTGGGGGGATCATCTCCTGCAGAAATAAAAGCGAACAAAGTTTCCTTGGATTCGTTTCTCTGAAAAGCATTCATCTCCCCTCTTGCCTTGTCTCCCACCATGCTATGTGGCTGTGGTGAGTTGACTGGGAAGATTTCCAACCTCAGGCATGAAGTTTGATTCAGTTTGAGTTAACCCTAATTGAGCACATTTGTGCAGCCAGGGCAGAAAGGGGAGGGAGAGGCTACTAGGAAAGACAACTCCAGAGTTCAAGAAGCGTCAGGGAGCACAGCCTAAATCATTCACAGGTTGGAGCTGTCAGCACTTTGTGGCACGGACCTCCCTTTTGTTTGGCATGCCCCCAGCTATTGTACATGCACCAGCCCAGCACAGCACTATATGCAGAACAGATGTGAGCTGAATAAAAATCCCAGGTCCCAGATACCCCTACAGCCTGTGGATTTAGGAGCAGAGCATGCATCTCCCTCCTGATGCAGTAATAACAGATTTATTCTGCAGGCATCTCATTCCACTGAAAAGCCACACGTCCATCCCAAGTCATAACTACTAAAACGCTCATCATGCCAAACCCTCTGATACTGGCTGTCACGGATGCCTGCACTGTGTTAAATCATTTCTTTGCTATCCCAGGAGTGAAGTGACCCAGGGTTCATACCAGCACCAATTTCCTGGAATGACCTTGCTTTTTCCTATGGGACAGTTTAATCCAGAGGGCACAGCCAGCACCCAGGAGCAGCCCCAAATCCCATCTCTACTTCCCATTATCCAAAAGGTCACCTCGGGGCTCCCTATGTGGCAAACGCATCTTACGCTGTGCTGGGAGCCCCTGAATTCCCCCGGCAGCTATGTGGGCTCAACTCCCTGCAGGTACCCTGTCGTCCCTCCTTCCACGCCCTTCCCACGGGAATAGAGGAGCTCTTCATCAGTATTCTTCCAGTGCCAGTTGCTCACTTACAGAGCAAAATTCACAACCTTCCTATAAACCATCCTCAGTGGCTGTGGCTCTGCAGCATTCTCAGCACAGTGCTGGTGGTTTTATTCTTCCCCTTACATTTGGCTTCTTGAAAAGGCAAATGTCCAAAGAATTTTCCCAAATATTTCTCCCTTCTCCTATCAGTAAAAAGTACAGACCACACCCAGAATCTGCAATTGGTACAAGGAGTCTCCATAACTTATCCCTAGCTCCAGTACCAAGTTGCTGCTACTGCTTGGGTATCATGGGAACCAAGTCTGCAGTTGACAAACCAGGAAAAGACCTTTGCTTACACCACAGATACTTAATTTGGCTTCAGTTATTGCTAACAAGACATGGAGAATGCTTAGATAAGGGACTCAGATGTGACAGCGTGCACAGAGGAAGCATAATTACTGCCCACATTCCCCCATGTGCACTGGCTTTGTTTCCAGTGAAGATCCCCAGGGATCCCATTTCACTCCTGCTGAGCAGCTAAACATGGGGCCAACAGGCCAAACTTCAGATGAGGCCAGGAAGGTCCATCCTTTTCTTATTCCCTTTTTCTTCTATAGCAGTGGCAAAGCAACAGTTTGGTACCTTCTCTGTACTGCCACAGACCAGCTCCTCATCTTCAGCCCTCCCAGTGATTTGCACACCCGTGCAACCTTGCTTTTCACCTGGGTCACACTTCTCAGGTGCTACAAACAGCCTCACAGGGAGCTCGAGTTTGTTAAGCCCATTTCATGGGCAAGAGTGATTCAAAAGCACACCCAACTTTGGGGGCAGTGCAAGGAACAGACTTGTGCACGTTGGTCCTGTCTCTGGCACACCAGGTTAGCATGCACTCTTGAGTCCTGCAAGTCTGATCCCGTGTTCAAGGCAGCAGGAATATTTTTGAGCCCGCACCTCTAGACAACTCCCAGTAGAAGCCTGTTGTATTCTGCCTTGCACAGGTGAGCAGAGCAAACACAGCTGCAAAGTTATTAAAGGAGTAATACAAAAGGAAGACAGAAAAGGTTTCACCAACCCTTGTGCAGTGCTCCCACACTGCTGCAATGTGATGCCTTAATATTTTCGGCATCCTGCAGCTATTTCCTGGGTGTGTACATAGCCCCGTACATCACATAAGCTAAATGATTTCTTTTTTTTTAATATTAGCATGAAAAACCATATCAGTAGGTAGGATTAACACATTGCTTGTCAAATACACTGCAGAAATGTTTAGGCCATTAGCTGCCAGAAGGTTTTCTGAGACAGAAAGGGAGAAAAGGAATTCAAATGTCTGGTAGTAAATGGTAACTCATGGCAAACAGCAAGAACAAGTTAAAGAGAATAAATCTGCAAGCACCTCAGATACAAATTAGTTCAGAATAAGACTCGATAGAAGGAGACCTGTGTGGCTGGGCTGAAAATCAGGAAGGAATTGTACCACAAATGGAAATAAGGTGGCATTTCTGAAGACAAGTATAAACAAACAGATCAAGCATAGAGTGATAGAGGCTGCAAAGCTAAGGCACAAAATGAATTACAGCTAGCAGGGGGACACAAAAGGCAATAAGAAAAGGTGTTAGAAATGCTGTCAATATTGGAGAAAGAGGAAGGAAAATGAAAGTCTTATTTAAACTAGAAAACGAGCAAACAAAAGCTCATCCAAAGAAGCCAGAAAAGTTGTGTCCTTTTTGTTTGTCTTCACTAAAAAAACTAAATTGCAACAAGATACATAACACCATTAAAATGAACCAGTAGAAATATGGGTGAACTGAGACAAAAACTGCTTAAAGAATATCTGGATACCTCAAATGTGCTCAAATCATTAGAGCCTGATGAAGTTCACCTTCAAGTGCTGAATGTAGTTTTTGAACCACTTCCCTTGTGAAGGACAGAAGCAGAACAAGCATCACCACTGCCCTTAGAAAGGCAGGTTAGGACAACCCAGGCATGTTCCTCCATAGCCAGAGATACACTTCATCAGATAATCCCTTCTAAGCACCAAAAGGAGAATAAGGATTACAAAAAAGTCATTTTGGATTGGAAAAAATGCTCTCAAACCAGACTGTTTTATTCTTTGGCGACAGGGTAAGTGGTGTAACAGCTAGAGCAGCTGTGGATGTGATCATATCCTAACTCTAGTGTCTCTAACGTCTCACAAGGAAAAGAGGGTCCAGATGAAATACCCATGTAGCGGGCAACTAGAAAATCCCTCTCGGAGTAGCTATCAATGATTTTCCATCAGATTAGGAGGGCATGAAGCACACAGGTCCTCAGCTTTTCCATGAGCAAAGAGAACATCAGCCCAGCCAGTGTGCTGCTCATGTTCGTGTCCGAAACCAGGATGGAGCAAGCCATAGAGAGAAGAGGGTATGAACTCAAAATGATGTTGCTAAATGGGAGAAACCACTTTGCAGCTCTGGAATGAAAAAGATTAAATTCAGGGAAGACGACTACCAAAAAGACAGGAAAAGACCAACTATTCTCCATTTTTATCGAGGATAAGATGAGAAAAATAACTGACTTTATTTTCAGTAAAGAAGACTCGGCGCTGCTTTTGGCCAAACTCCCTTTCTGCAAGGACAGGTGAGGACTGGAACAGAGGTGGCATGGCTGGGGCTGCATGGTTCAGGGAATCCCTAATGTCTGTTAAATAAGAGCATATTAAGGACTGGCTAAATATTGGGTCCTGTCCCAGAGCAGGCAGATGGATGAGGTGCCCTCCTGAATTTCTATGAAAATCATGTGCTAAACAACTTCAACTGGTAAGCATGAAAGCAAGGACTGCTTTCTGTAAAATTTCCTCTTCTCTGAGTTATCCTTTATGCAAGTGGGGAATCTGCAGGATGATTCATGCTTAAATGTAATAGTCAGCTACCAGATGCCTTGCATAGCCAGAAGTTCCCATGAACACATTTTTCTATGACTTTCAGTTCATCATTTAATTTTCTCTGGTTCCCAGATCCACAGGAAGACAATCTGCATTTTCCCTTTGCATTTACAGTCCTCAGATTCTCACTGCTTCCTGCTGCAGTACTGTGCACATTAATCTGTTTATATTCAACTGATCTCTTCATTTTTATCTGCATTCATCTTGTGGTACAATCCCTTCTTGATTTTCAGCTCAGCCACACTAGTCTCTTAATAATGAGTCTTATTTTGAATTCATACACACTGGCCATACTTTTATACCCCTTTCACCATATCTGTGTTTCTCTCCTCTTTCTCTCTTTCCAAGATAAGGTTATAAGAAGCTAGATGAATGTGTGCCAGCAACACTTTGGGCTTAATGACCTGGCCCTGGATGGACAAGATAACCTCTCCAGATCTCTTCTGGCTTATTTTCTCCAATTCTTTGATTACAGGAAAGAGCATGGCTTAACCGATTTAGATGGATCAAGACTGGTTTCCATTGCCTGCAGACTTCTCTCAAACTTCAAAGTAATTTAAGAAAACTATGTATCAAATCACTTAACAACCAGCAAAATACGGCAGACCTCCATCTCTGGTCTATTCACCAGCCCTTATAGACTCAAAGTTGTAAAGGTATTTAGATTAATACCACTAACAATATCAAGCACCTAATCTGTATTTAAGAGCCTGTCATCTGGTCACTAGTCAACCTGTAACAATCAGAGAAACTTCTCGTCCCTCCTGTTGCCTTTTTGTCTTCAGTTTCTTCTATGATTAGCAAGAAGAAATCTGTAAAAAATTCTCTCACCAGCTTGGGCTTCCTTTGCAGCTTGCAGCATGCCATCCCTCTCTGCCATGCCTGCTGCTTCCTGTGCATTGGATGACCCCAGCTCTGTTGTGCCTGAAGATGAACCTCGTTGAGCAATCCTGGCTCACTCTCACCCTGTTGTTAATGTTTCACTTCACAACAGCAGTCCTTTGGTCACCAGTAAAATAGTTAAACTTTCATTTATTTTTGATCTTGAAGTCAAACTGAAGTCATCTCTGCTCAGCTCCCAAGTGTCATAGGGAATCTGCCTTTTTGCTTGAATACAGCTTCTAAGGCTGCACAGCATCTTTCATGGATGTTCACAATCAATCACTTTGCACTGCAGCTACACTATCTTTCGATAAAATTACTACTTCTGGATGAGAACAGGGACTGGACCTGTGACTAGACAGGATCTACAGCTGGTCATAAATCCAAACTTTTGACACTGTATACCACCTACAGAGCTGGTCTTAACTATACATGTCTTTTAGTAGTTAAGGTTGTGAGGACACAGGGTTTCATCACCTTTTGACAGACTGGCTTCGGTTCCTCGTTCTTCACCTGTCACACAGGAATGCAGATATAACATTGACATGCTGTCCTCCCAGATCCTTTTTCACTTTAAAGCCATGAGCTGCCTGAAGGAGGATCAACATTTTTGCTACTGCACTTCTGCTGTTTATTTCTTTCTGCTTTCTCCCCATAACCTCCTCTAAACTCCCATGAGTTCCTTTCAGAAAGGTTCTAAGGCATCTCCTCTGCAGGTGAAAGCCCCAGATATTTTCTGCAGATACAGAAATGGCTCACAGTGAAATTCTGTATGTTCAGCATTAGAGCAAAATGGGGTTTCCATCACCACACGTCATGGCCCTGAAGCCACCTGCATCCTTCCCCTCTTCACTGCACTGAAATCCCAGTCCCACGTGCTTCATGGCCTCACATCTCTCATCATCTCCTCAACACACAAAATATAGTCAAGGCCACAAACAGGTACGTTGCTCCTAATGAACTCTGCTATTAGCTGAACAAGCGTTGACCCAAGGGAACTGGGCAGGACTAGAAAGATGCACTAGGGAAACACTAAGAGACATCCAAACTTTACAGTGAAGAGAAACATGCAGCAATAGCTACTGTAATATAGCTCTATAATAGTGAGCAGCCTAAGCCTATCGCAGATCAAATTCCAAAATGAAATGAGGAATAAATTCCTACAGGTGTTGAGTCATTTGACAGAGCAACAAAGGATGCACAGGCTGAAGTAAAAGGAAGAACAGCAGCACAAACAACTCATAAAAAGACAATGGTAAATTGTAAGTGGCTTGTGAAAGGAGGATTGAAGCAAAACTTTAATTATGGCTACAAAAGAGCAGGCTATTCATATAAGATATACTAAAGTAAAGATAGATGGTAAGAAAGATTTAAATCCAGAATGTAGGATGTATGGCCAGGATCCAGGGACCATTAGTCATATTATAAGAAGATGTACCATAGATAAGTACAAAGCACAGCATGGCAAAGCTAGCAGTATGAGACTCTGGGCAAGCACTGTGAAAAACAAGTAGAAGAGAAGTATGAGCACTACAGGCCAGACAATGAAATACAGAAGAAAAGCTAGAGGGAGCATAGTTGTTGGGAAGAATAAAAAGCTTTACTTGGTAACGCTTGTGACTTCTGTTAGAAGATTAGGGGGAAAAAAAACACACCAGGAAATGGCTTTTCTTTCTGAACAACTTTTTAAGAGACTGTCATAGCATGGAAAAATTAGGATTTTTCTCTTTATTGGAGGGAATATCCAAGCAAAACACAGGGAAAGACAGAGCTGATCAGCTGAGGCAGGAAATGAAGAAAATCCAGCACAAACAAAATACAACCACAAATTTAAATTACATTCTAGGCTCTCAAGATTGGAGTATCATAAAACCACTGCAAAAAATTGGAAGTCAGCTCCAGAATAAGACTGGTGGTCTTTTGGAACAGACCACTGATTAACAGTGAGTGAATACCATGGAAGCTATATATTGCGTAGAAAATCAGGAATAATCTAACTATTCAGGCCATCAGCAAGGAGAAGGGCTAAGTGACCTCTTGAATTCCTTTACAGCTATTTTCCCCTCCAGCTCTAAGTTGTATTTGATGCTATGGGATAAGGTACTGTGCCCTGACTCAGAGCTGACTGGTTTCAGTAAGTTCAAGACATAGAGAAATGGACATCCAGGTGCCCCAGGCAATCCGGACCCATGGGAACATGTCCAGTCCCTGGGATGTTTCTGTGTTCTGTCCTTCCTGCTTGGCCTTTGTTTCCCTTTATAGTGATTTAAAG
Source organism: Fregata magnificens (assembly GCA_013389945.1). Lineage (NCBI taxonomy): Eukaryota > Metazoa > Chordata > Aves > Suliformes > Fregatidae > Fregata > Fregata magnificens. The sequence continues at coordinate 64,190 of WAAD01036263.1, read as the reverse complement.
CATTTTAGGAATGCTGCTCTCTTCCTAGAGACAGTCCCTAGTTAAAACAATAGCTAGTTTTACTGTTCACGTAGGTATGTAAAGTCAGCAATAGAGAGTGTGCTCTGAAAAAACAAATCAAGAAAAGGAGAGCCAAGATGGGTGTACAAGGGAACACGAGCTCAGTTTCTAACACACTAGTCAGTGCTGTTTGACTCACGAGGGAGTAAGTGATCAATTCTGAACATCTTTTTTATGCCCCTAACAAACAAGGTGTGCTAGTCCCTCAGACACCCAACACCACAGCTGTCTGGCTCGGGCATAGCTCAGGCTCTCTGTTCAAAACGTCTGAATAACAGAGTTTGGAAACAGAAAAATCTGAAGGTTTACCCGGTCCACTTGCCTGGGGCTGAGGCTGGGTCGTCCCCTTCATGGAGTGAGAAGGTGGGAGGTCCCTGCAGCTGGAAGAAAGATGGATGTAGTGTGGCAGGACTTTGGAAAAGCACTTGAGGAACGCTTAGTGTCCCAAGAACATTTTCTCGCTGGTGGTATCAGAAGCAGGATCTTACATAATGCCTTTCAGCAGCAGGTCTCGGGGCATTTCATTGGGAGGATATCAGTATCTCCATTTCAGAGATGAGCAAAAGAGGGAAAAACCGTCCTGATGAAGGCAGACTCCGCTGAAACCTCTTGCATGCCACTCCAGCAGTCTATCCATTAAGCTGCCCTGCCTGTAGTATTATCACAGCAAAGAAAAACCAGCTACTGATCTATTCTGCCACAGGCTCTGAGGGATAGCTCAGCTACTGAAGACATTGCAGTTGCAGCAGCCTTGGGTCTGGAGGAATGCTGAAAGACAGTTGCATCCAGTGTCTCAGTCATCCCTTGGGTGCATTGCTCTCCTCTCCGTGCTCACTTCCAGCCTCTGAGACAGATACTGCCTTGGAAATTTCCCTTTTTGCACTGACCCCTCAGCTGGCCAGTAGCTCCTTTCTGGTGGTGAGTCCCACACCCTCTCCCACCCAGCTCTGGAGTAAAAAGCTGCTTTTACTCACTGCTAGCCTCTCCTTCAGCGAGAGGCAGCTAGTAATGAGAAAGCAGGAGTCCTGTAACTACTCTGCTCCTCGCAGCCAGCTCACAGGGATGCCCGGTGCTGGCGGGGGGGTGGGAGGGGTGGGGGGTGTTCTATCGGGTAGTGAAGGAGGCAGCACAGCTACAGGATGTGGCAGCAGGACCCCAAGGTTCAGTTCTGACTACGCTACTTGTCAGGCACCTTGAGCACATATTTCAAGTTTCCTAGCCTTAATTCTACTGGCCATAAAACAAGAATCAAGCAGCGCTAATCTCCTGTACATCTGGGGCAAACGGTTTCATTCATTAATCTGGCCACAGGACTAGGAGAATCTCAGGGAAGGCATTAATTACAGCTTTTCCAATTTTTTCCATGCACCCACAGTAAACAGCCTGACTGTTTTATTCTTTGCAAGCTTCTCTATGTCAGGAGACATAATGCACTGCACAATTTCAAATCTTTGCCATCACAGAGAGTGTATTCTCACCATATCCCAGCACACAGCTGATTTTTTTAACTACAGTTTACGTTAGATTGCAATTGTGTAATCAGTGTTTCATCAGGGCAAGCTGCCAGGGAGAGAGAGCATGTAAATCCTCAAAATACCTCTGTTCTGGTAAAAAAACCTGCAGATCTAATCCAGAGAGATCTCAGCTCTCTGCCAGTGACCTCTCCCAGATGCAAGCACAGACAGATATGAGATGACCTTCTGCATGCTAAGGACTGTCATTTCCACTGAGATGTTAATCAGACCCTCCCCAGCCAGCTCCCTCCATTGCCACACCAAGGGCCAGGCAGATCAGGGGATCATCCAAGATTCATTAACTCTGGTTCCCTGCATTTTCATAATGAGCTTGCAGTGCCATCCATTCTTTTCAGCCTCCCTCCACAGCGACCATGGGGATCAATCTGCTAACATGGTGCATGCGAGTATCTCTCACCAGCTCCCGCAGGAAGCGCAGTCACATGGGTTTTCGCTGCATCAGGTCCCACAGGGACAGGCACAAAATTAGAGACCTTTTTTGCCTTTTTTTTTTAAAGGTTGCTCTAAACATACAGCCTTTGGGTGTCCAGGGATCATGACACTTTGTAGCACTCTTAATTTTGTCCTGACCATCCTGTGCCCAGGGCAGTCTGCTCTCCACTGGCACTCATGGCAAATCCCCTCTGAGTTTGGCAGGGAGAAAGGTTATACTCGCGTAGAAGGAAGAATTCATCCGTGCCCCTTCCTCCTTATGCTAACTCCCCCAAAAAGGTCCACTTTTCCTAGGAGATGATGATCCACCTGACATCAGTGGGACCAGGGGGGCTCAGCCTTTCTCACATGCCACCCCCACAGCACATGTTAACTTCCCTCTGTGCAACATGCCTTTCTCCCAGAAATAACCTCTCCTGTCTCAGCAGCTTAACTGGAGCACATCTTCTGGCTATGATCGAATACTGAAATAGGCACTTGCTCTAATCCTCCTCTTCTATCCCCAGCCTGTCTCCTTCCTACTGGGATCTTGCATGGGGTTGTGCCCATCACTCAACAGACAAGTCCTGCATCACATACCTAGAAACACTTTGCATGCTTCACTTGTGCAAACAGCAATCTGGAACACAGAAATGTTTTTCCCATGGGCACATGAAAACCATCTCTGGTGTTTTCCAGCTTGTGGCCACCCAGGAGCTACAGAGCAGTGCTGAACACACAGGGCAGCAGCACAGCACACGGCCAAGCAGCAGGCAATGGCGTACGCTGCTCTTACTGCACCTGCAGGCCACCAGAGCTTTGCTGGCTTCACCAGGAGCAGAGCCAGCCCCATGCATTTTGAGTGATTGCAGACACAGGCTCAGAGCATGAGTCCTACACAACAGCAGGAGGTTTAATGAAGTCAAATTAAGCCATGTTCACTCTTCAGGCTACTACATTCACCTCCAGGCCCTTCTGCTTTCCTAATCTATTTCTAAGCAGTTCCTTGTACACTATAAGGATACAAACCCTCCACAGATTTCCAGTATCTTCCTGTGGTGAGCTATCAGCTATTGATCTGGTCCTTCTTTACACTTGTTACTCACCAGCAGCCAATGCCATCTGTATCTGAGCAAAGCAAAATGCCCAGACCTAGCAGAGGTTTCACTAGTCCAAGCACTTGCTCTCTTAAACCTATTTTGCTGGAGAGGATGTCTGCCTGGCAAATGGGAAAAAGCTCATCAGCTGCAAGATGGGAATGGTACACGTGGGTTGTGAGGTAGCATAGGCATGTATCAGTTTCAGCAAGAGTTGCTAGATGATGATGACGTGCCTATTCAGGTCAGTTAAAATATCCACTGCAGTCTCATCTGTGCTGCCTGACAAAGGCAGATGGCATTTCCACCCCAGCTGATGAGCAATGGTGCTGGTGATATGCTGGTATTGGCTTTCCACCACCCCTTCCATCTCCTGTGCCCCCAGCTGGCATGTCTTTGCTGTTTGGCATTCAGCCTTTAGATGTCTCCAAGTGCTCCTGAGTAGCCCTTAGTGAGGGGAGTACACTGGTACTTGGTGACAGAGAAATCCATTAGTGCCAACACTTATTAGCTTTAATAAACCCATACCACAAAAAGAAAGCAATCACCTTTTCCATGATCTCCAGCTATGCCTAGTCTCCATGAGAAGATCTAGCCACGCCAGTCCTTTAAGATGCAGAGGGCCACTCAAGAGGTATATATTCAATTGACTTCAAAGAACCTTTGAGTACTCAGGAACTTGCAAGAGATTTGTTTATAGGAATAATCACTCTCAGAAGCAAAGTGTACATGGCACTTTTTATCCATCTCTCATTCAGTTTTACCTCTAACAATAAATCACTAAAGAGACTCAACATGGAATGCCTTAGCATTGTACTCATCCAGAAATATTTCTTTGCTGTATAAACTCAGATTAATATTCATTCTCTCAGAGATAAAGACAGCTAGAAATAATTTGAGGCAATAAAACCAGTTTTCAGCATTCCTGACACTTCCCATTGTTAACAAACAGACAATCTTATAACGGTAAAGTCAGAGGAATAATTCCTCTCTTATACTGGATCTGATTGACTAGACATGACAGATGGTGTTTTTATTACTTTCCTCTTTATGCCATTCTAAAAGAGGCCTCATCTAATGCAGCCCAGGCTGTGTTTTGAGTCTTAACCTCTCAGATAAGCAAACCCTGTTTCATCAGGTTAATGGATCCTTACTTGATTCAGGAAGGCAATTTTCCTTAAAGTTATTCTAATCAAGTACTCAGAGCCCAAATTGTCCTGGCTGATTGACTGCCAGCGACGGGTAAATCTTTCTACTAAGGACCATATTTATTTTCAAAGAGGGAAAACAAGTTATTATTATTATTACAGAACCAATTCTATCCTCTATTGAGTGACTTCTCAAATACTGGCTTTTACTGCAGTCACAGAATTAAAGATAAAAGTAAAGTTAATGCAGCCTTCCTCTCAGTAGTTTTATTAAATAACAGGCAGGAAAGGAAAATTAGAGAGAGAAATGGACTGCTGTCTATTGATATCCCCTCAATTAACTGCCCCTATGGTAATAGCATCTGACCCTAATCAGCACAGACCCCTTCAAACACAGGCTCACTCCAACCTGTCTTCCTGCATCAGCCTCCAAATTGAGGGCTGTCAGCCCAAGTAACTTTGCCACCAGGCTGGGAAGAAGTGACAGAGGACTATCCACCTTCTAAAAGACAAGCTCCGAAGGAAAACCAGTGCCTCAAGGATGCTCCCTGCAAGTCCCATCTCCAGCATGGCATCTGGCTCCACAAGCACAGTTTGGCACTACAGCTGCTTGTGAGTGCAGTGACAGCCCATATGGAGACAGGGATCATAGTGCCCTGCTGCCTTGGCTCTTGGTTGACTCAAGTCACTCCAGGCAGAAACCCTCCTAGCTGTGGGGCTGTCCAGACTGCTTGAAGAAGCAGGTGGGAGGTCTGACCTCTCCTACTCTCTCCCATCTACTGCAAGACTGGTCCAGCAATTGAGCTGATGTAAGGACAAGGAGCAAAAGCAACCATCCCAAGGTTGTGCAGAAAACCAGCCACAGAAACAAGAACTGGGCCCACAACTCCTGAACGATCATTCAGTCAGTGCTTTTACTTCTCAATGCACCTATTACCTTTTCACACAGCCTCACAAGGAGGATTGGTAGCCCTGATGCCCCATCAGATATTCAATACTGGATTTCCACCTCCAGGAAAATCTGACCCCTAGGAGCCTCAGCTGGAGTTTGCAGGGCAAGCAAAATGAGCTACTTGACAAAAAAAATTTTTCTTTGCCATTTTCTGAGCAGCTGAGCTGTTGTCATAACAGCTCTGCTGAAGTTATTGATGCTTCAAGTGAAACGATCATTCTCAATGATTTTTATCTACCAGACACAAGATTTTTAGGGTTTAGTCACGTGGAGTATTACATTGTAATATCAAGGCAGGCATCTTTAAAACAGTGATTATTCTGCAGGAATGACAGAGCTGCTGGAGAATGCATTAACTCTTTCATGCCTCAGAAAGACTATAAGGCAAGGAGAGGTTGTCAAGCTGTGATACAAGAGGAACCTAAAAATCTATATTCTCTCTCTCTTTATGATAAAAACCAGTCCTTTAAACATGCTCCAGTTGTGCTCACAAGCAAAAAAAAAAAAAAAAAAACAGCAAAGACCTCAGGATTCCCTGTCTACTGAGAACTCACAGTATTTGCATTCAAGTGCAGCATACATTGAGGGCAGCACAGCAAATGCAACCAGGAGGGCAGCAGGATGATAAGCAGCAGCTAGAGAGCAAGCAGCTCTTATGCATGTTGCAATCACACTACAACAGCACTGTTGTGCTACACACAAACCTGAGAAACAACTACTAACACCTATGCCATAACCATAAGGCTGACACTTCACCCCAAAAGGCATTCAGCAAATCCAACCCCCACAATAACACTACCCACAGTAGACTAGTGCGAAATGCTGCCTTTTAAACTGCCTTTTAAACTCACCATCACCACCCAAGTACAGCTCAGCTGGGTCCACAGATGTATCCCATTAAATTAATTATCCCATAATTACTTGATGAAGACTCAAACCTCATTAACTCACAGTCTTCCTCATCTCAAATTGAGTTCTTGTCATGTTTGATTCTGTAGATATCTTACCTTCTATTTTTGAAATGTCCTTAAGATACAGAGGGGTATGAAAGGTTTTATCCATGTCTTGAAGCAGTAGCTGCAACTTTCTGCTTAGCTTAAACTGAGGTTGGGATTTGGGTACACAGGAGGAACCCAGGCACGGGGTGGGGGTCATTTCAAAGCAAGGTAGGGGACAGTCTCACAAGATTAGTCATTCTTACCATGTTGGAGAACTCATTTTGAGGCAAAAGCTTCTGATAGAATTTGACTTTTTAAGACTTCTGGCCTCCTCTGGATTGGAGACGGGACATGGTCCACTCCAGGCTTGGATGTCAGGTGAAAAGGGTGTGTTTGGGTCCCAAACCAAAGTCAGAAAGTATGGCTGGGCTCAGGCTCAAGGATTAAAAGTTCCCAAGCTTTCTGAAATGTCTCTGTTTTGGGTCCTCTCACGTAGCCTGTCACATTTAAAATACACAGCACACTTCAGGAGAGGCAGCCTTTTAAAATAGTGCTCTCCTCAAATATCGTTACACGGTTGATTGCAGACACCTTTGGGCTCAGAGCAAGCACCACTGGAAATTGTTCAGACAGGGGATTAATAGAGGGGCATAACTTAAAAAACATGTTACTTGTGGACACAGCCTCCAGGGACAGCCCTGAAACTGTCCCCACAGTTAAACAATCCCAGAAGAAGTAGGCATCCATCCCTGTTAATTACTGCTGGGAAACAAGGCATATAGAGAAGCAGGAGGAAAAGACAAGCTTGATTCTTACTAGGTCTCACCTGCTACACCAGTTTTTTAAATGAGCAATGTACAGTGGAGAGAACTTGTCCCTGGGCCTGATGCAAACCCCCATAAACTGGGTGAATGGATCATAAGCAAAATTCACCCCCATCCAGTTTCCAGGGTCTGGGAATAGCTGACTCCAGCTGCCTTGGAGAGAACCACAAAGAGGCTCCACAGCTATTGGATAAGCTGCCCCAGTAGGTTTCTCATTGCCTTTATTGAGTGTTGGGTCAGACCTGATGCACAGAAGTGTCTGTGATCAATAAACCCATGATTTCCTAGTTCTGCCCAAGGGCTTATTTACAGTTAATCCAAACCAACTTGATTCATGAAACTGGCTGGAAATCTCATCAGAACAGGCTTTGCAGAGAGATTTCTGGCACTTTTGCTTCCAGCACTGGCTGAAAATAGAGCAAAAAGAGACTCCAGCCTTCTCTGAGTTATTTTGTCAGATGTGGAGATGGGTGATTAATTCACAAAAAATAATAGTAGCTTGCTAATTTTCTGCCTTTTGCTTTTCCCCCCTATGAACAGAGGATTTTTTTCTTATGTTTATTTGTTTTTCAGAACTATTTGTCAAGTAGTTTCTGCAAACAATTTCACGTACTTCGACAGCACTAGTGATCTGCAATATAAGCAGGACACATAGGTTACATTGTACACTTCAGAGTTTTTCACCTGGATGAGCGGACATCTTAGAAACAGGTTCACAGTGCAGAATTGTGCAACTCTCATTCTGAAGCTCTTTCATGGATATTTTGGATGATTGCCTCAAAACAGCCCACTCCCACAAGCATTCCTCACACATCTGTCTGCTTAAGCACACCCAGGCAGGGAACACGGAAAGAACAGGAACACAATCAAAGCACGTTACTTACGGAAATATCTGCAGCAAGTCTCAGAGAAACGTGTCGGTGGAGTGTCCCCAGGTGGAGGGATTTCCATGGAGGAAGCAGTGAAGTGGTCCAAGACAAAAAAAAGAGCGCTATGAACTGTTTAAACTTCAGGATGTGTCTGAGATGAATTTAGGGAATTAATATAAGGTTATTTCTTCTTGCACCCACAGCAGCACTTGTATACCATGCTGACATACAGAGAACAAATGGCGAAACAGGCTCTTGGCCTCACAGTAACATTCTTCTGTTTGCTGTCCCTAAAGGCTTTCAGTTAATCTTCATCTGTGGGTTTGGCAAGAGAAACGTACTGGTGAACCACCCCTCTCTGATTTCTGTATGCAAACTTAAAGCTTCTTGAGGATTCATTAACTCTTTAATTCATCATTCCTGTACTTCAGGGGAGTCTTTCATATTTTCTGTACCACTCAGTGCTTTTGTAAGTGTGGAGTTATTGGTGGGGTCTCTTTCCAACTTGCACGTGCTCCAGAGCAGGGCTCCTGTATAAACAGCTGGTCCTGCAGGGAGGATAGACAACAGGGATCGTGTTGGTGCTAGCTTGGCCAGACCTGGTCTCTCTCAGCCCTAGATCTTCCTCCTTTTTTCACATTCCCTGTTGGGGAATGGAAAGTAACTCAAAGAATTTTGCTGTATCAAGCCAAGTTACCAACAGTGATCAGCAATCAGAATTGATGCCATATGTTTTCAAGCGTTCATATTCAGCTTAATGCCTAAAACTAGATTTAGGCTTTGGTGAATGGCAAGCAGGAGGGAAACTCGCTGTACTGAGTACTCATCTTCTCCAAAAAGCCAGTCCTCCTGTGAGGAAGTTCTCACACTTCTCAGGCGCTACTTTCTACACATGCAAGAATCACTTTGCCATTCAAGTGCAGCTTGCAGTGAAGTAGGAGCAAGCCAGGCAGGTAGAGCTGTATTCCTAAGGCAAAATAACCTGGGCTCTTTAATTGCCAGAGAGAGAAAAGGAGTTTTCACTTTCTTCAGCCTTGCCTTCATAATCCACTGTAAAACTGAAATTTGCTGCTCCCGAGAGTTGGTATGCTGCAGAAGGACGGAACCTGATACAGGTGGCTGGCTGGCCATCCACCCAGGCACCTCATGCCCCCAGCCTCACAGTACCCAAGCATCTCAAAGACACCAGCAGCTCTCTCCCAGTTCAGGCACGGGGCTCCAGAGAATGCAATTATTTCAGCCGCAATGCTTAGGTTGCTAAACCACCTGTGGCATGTTAGTTGTTAAGTAAGACTGATTGATGAGCAGTGTACTGATCATTTTAGAGGAGATAAACCAGACATTCGAGATGCTTGTGGAAGAATAATTCAGAGGACATGATAAGATGCCATTGGATCCCTTGAGATTAAGAGCCTGATTCTCCCCTCACCTATTTTGGTGAGAAGCAGGGGGTGCTGCCTTGTCTGTGGAGCTAAACTTGTAGTAAAATAGTTTGATAGGAAGAATCTTCTCCTTGGGTGTTGGCAGGAGTGCACTGGAGTGAGGACATATGGGCCCCCAGACCTCAGTACCATCTGGCTGCCCAGGGAACCCAGCTCATTTCCACAGCGAAGACCCTGCCTTGAGGACCCCAGACCTTGAGGTCTGGGGGCTTCCAGGCTCCCCGGCGCAGAGGCAGGAGCCTGAAAGCCCCGCAACAAGCTTGCAGTTCCCATTGCTGCTCCTAGCAGGGAATTCCAGACTTCTGGGGTCTTCTACACACCTAGACAGGCCTGAGTCTGCTCAAGCCATGCGAACTGCCCTTCAGACCCTAGCAACTAGTGTCAAAGCCACAGATGCTGGGTCATGGATATGGACCCCTCCTCAGAGACAGCAGAGAGAGAAAATGAGGTACGTATGGGCAGGAATTCAGGCACTGATGACTGTGAGGTCACCAAGGAGAGGAAGGAAGAGAAGCAATACAACATGAGGGGAGCTCAATTTGCCATAAGAGTCATAGATAGAGATATAAAAAGCTTTATAAAATATTTGTTCTGCCTCAGAGTTCATGCACAGGAAGAAATCTGTCAAGGCAGACATGCCCCAAGCAAACACCACCTGGGAAATGCTGAGGCAGTTCTCCTGCCCAGTCCCCTCAGTACATTAATAGGTCAGGTCAGTGAAAACAGGGTTGGACAATACTTCAGTTTATAAAAAGGTCAAGGCTATTTTCAGCCAGCTGCACTTGGTATGTGGAGCAGTCCCAGCTCATCACATCTGTCTGTCCCTAATGCTCCATCCCTGTGGGATTTCAGAACAGCTACTTTGACCAGAGTCAGTAAAACCAAACAAATCTGTGTTTTTAAAAAGGGCTGTGTAGGAAACTTGCAGTGTGTAAGTCCAGAATAAACAGGAGACTGTAGAAAAATTATGTCTGGTGGTTGCCACACAGAAATAAACCCTGTGGATGAATCACATGAGGCAACCAAGGAAGGAAGAAATTATCATAACTGAGACTGAAGAGAGGAGACCTTGCTGAGACACTGCAGTGGGAATGAGGGTGAAAGGGATCTAGCTACAAGCTTGTGCAGTGAGCACGAGGCCGAGGACAGTGCCTCTTGACTTGGCTGGAGGCAGCACCGCTGCCAGATGCTCTCACATCTTTCTGTCATACCCCAGTTCTACCCACATCCACGGAGACAAGCAGGAACCCGCTCACCCAGCCTGTCCCCACACCAGTGAAGAAACAGGGGTTCAGTGTGGGAAGTTGACACCCAGGCGCAAACACCTTCCTCAAGCCCCTCACGTGACCAGGGTGAAAGATGGATCATTACTAATAAAAACAGAATGTTTTGGTTTCAAAAATGATCTCAGGGAGTCAATGGTTACTGGAGCAAACAGCCTATTTCATAAGAATTTAGCAGGGGAATAATTTAACGGAGCTCAGATAAAAGGCAGTCACCTGGAACTCAGATTTAGAAGAAATTGCTTTTTTTTCTGCATTCCTGGTTCAGAGATTAAATAAGGAATATTCATCTGACTGCACTTTTCTTGCACACTTTCCCTGACTGGTGCACTAATGAACTCCAAACCAGCTGGGAAAATGCTTTCAGTCCCTCCCCCCACCTCCCAAGAAGTAAGTTCTTTATTAAAAACTAATGATTGAGTCTCTTTTTCAAAATTAGCATCTGCAAATTTGGGGGCAACTTCAACTCTGGAATAAATAGGAGCAATTCCCTTTGCACTGATTAGGAGTTCATCCTTCTCAAAAAATCCCATAGGCCTCTTAAATTGACTGTCTTGATTAAAGATGGGTTTAGCTTTAATTGAATAATTGGTGTGGTTTGTTATCAGCGATTATGGCAAAGATTTCCTCTGCTGTATCTTGGCCAGACAGGGGTGCTTCCTTTGTATCTGTTCAACCCTCCTCAGGCTGAGCTGTTCAAAAAATTACAGACACCATGTATCTTCAAAATACATACAAATATGTATCTATCCAGACATTTTAATATGCTGGCCTCGGAGGAGGCATCGTCCTGCCCAATGGCAGGTCACACACCAGGCTGAAGTTGCATCATGGCATTCGAGGCTGCAGAAAACCAAGAGGAGCCTGTAGGACCAGCTCCACAGATATGAGTGTAACTCCACTGACTTCAGTGGGTTGTCACCAACGAGACAGTTCTGTGTGCTAGGGACGCAGAGCTGGAGCAAAGTCTAGTTAAAAACCAATACATGCTGCAAGGAGTGATTTACTGTGGTGCTAAGCTGTTAGGTGGCTCCTACCCTTGTGCCTCACATTATTAGTCAAGTAGCTACAAGACCTAGTATGAGGGGAGACTTAGCTGAGGGTAAATCTCAAGAACATACATTTTCTTAAAGCCCTTTATAGGGATTTGGAATCAACTGCCAGTGAATGAGTAGTTAATGTCTTCACTTGCAGTTAGGACTGTAAAACATGTGGATGCACATCTCTGTTTGATGTCTCACTATCAAATAATTTCTAGGTGCTTTATGAGGCTTCTTACTGTGGTTTCCTGACTCACACCAAAGACAGAATTACCAGCATTTAAAACTGAGCTAGAAGCTAGGAAAAATTGTTTCTAGGGTTAATTTTATGTCCAGTGGTGACCTCTTTGCCACCATTTAGCATTCGAGAGATAAACTCCCTGACTTCGCAGCTCTGCAAAAGCTCTTTCTAATTGAATCAAGCAGATTTAGATTATACCAACTGACTTTTTTTTTTTTTTTTTAAGCAGGAAGTAGGGATTCACTTAGACCAGTGAAAAATGTGGGTTTGCAGGGGAAAGGAATTGAGAAGATTGTATTTATGTAAGAAATGAGAGAGAGAATAAAGTTTCAAAATTATTCAAATACGTAATTTTAAAGATTTTAGTTGTTACACTTAAAAAATCTGCAAACACACAGTAAAGCTCACATTTGAAATACAACATGTCAAAAACATTTTGACTGACTCAAGCCATGTTTTTCAGTTTTTCAAAATGCAGGCAACTTGTTCTGCTTCAAGATAGGAAGATTTAGAAAATCTCAGACGTTCTAATAGGGTGGAAATGTGCATCTCTGAGTCTCTAAGACCATTACATTCCCAGATCCAGAGCCGGAGACAACTGCGTTGCCAGTGCACTCTCCTGCCACTTCTCCACCTTGCTAATGGTGCACTGACGTGGACAAAGCACATGCAATAAGGCAGGTTATTGCCAATGAGTGGCAATACAGGCTTACACTGCCTCGGCTGCCTCTTCAGTAAGCATGGCTCATTTACCAGCCAGCCAAGGAGGACAAGCTCTGGGGTTGTTTGCTGTTAGGGAAGGGCAGAGCAAAGAGGATGGCTCCTTGCACAGGGTGGAGAAGACCTGCTGCCTGCATGGGCCAGATCTGCCCCACCTATCCACCCCATCCAGCCCTCCCTTGCTGGGGCAGACTCTCAGATACCTCAGCTATGGGCTGGCTGCCAAAGCAATCTTATCCACAGAGAGAGCACCCATCACTGAAACTGAAGCCATGGGCACCCAAAAACCTGCCTATGTGACAGATACCGTGATTCTGCCAGACACTGTGGATCCAGCTGGTTTTAAATGGGGAAGAAGCCTAGCTCATTCTAGCTCAAAGGCAAGGGCAGAGATATTGCTTACAGTGACTAAATCCTGCTCTACAGTCAGGCCATTGGAGTACTCGGGTCCCTCACTCTTTACAACAGATCCCAGAGGTGTGGAGATGTGCCAGGTGCTGGTCAGTTCCATTCATGCAGAACAGATGACTCTGGCCATGCCAATGAAAGCTGGAGCTGCTTTGTAAAACTGTGGCAGATGCATTGGGTGGTTGCCTGAGCCAGTTGGTATTGATGTGCAAGCCAGCGAAGGGCAGCAGTTCTGCCCAAACAGCAGTATAGCCAAACACAGCTTAGACAACACAGTGAACAGCTCCTCTTCTCCATCAGAGGCTGGACAGATGGCCTGGAGAGGGGCAAGTCTGCATCACTTGACACGTTGCTGTAGGACAAGTCACAAAGCACTTCCTTAGGCAAAAGAGTCATTGAAGGCAACAGGCTCCCTGCCTGCTCACAGGCTAAGGCAAGAGCTTTGGGACCACAGGCTCGGACTGCACAGCTGTATCTGGCCAGTGAAAGCAGGCTACGCATGTGATACCTTCTGCTCTATGGTATTTTTGGCCCATGCCGCACCCTGGCAGGCAGCAAGGATGAAAGTAATTTGACCTGTGATGAACCAAGGTGAGCCAGAAATGGGAAAGCAAAGGAAAGCCAAAACCAAGACAAGGCTTACGCAGAGCACCAGAGTCAAGCACATGCCCCAAGGAAGGATAGGATACAAAAGGTCACTGCTAGCACTGGGTTGTTCCTGAAATAAATGTTCTTTGGCTTCAGGGCAGACAACAGAAGCTCACTTCATTGAACCTTCTGCTTCCAGCATGCAGCTGGAGAGTGCTTGTCCTCCAAGTCACTCCAGAACCATGGTGATGAGCTATCACTATCAGCTGACAGATGGGTTTGCCTCTCTGTTCTTCAACATGTGGATGGCCATTTACCCACAGACTCTCCATCCCTGGTCTTTTCCTTTTCCATCAGCTGTGGAAGTCTCCATGCTCATTCTAGCCCTGATGGGTAAGGTAATCAGCCCTGGATTTCTCCACCGGTATCAAAATAAAATTGCACTGCCATTCAGTAGCTCTCCAGCAGCCTACCTAAAATGAGCTGCCGATTCCATTTCAGTCCCCAAGAAAAAGACAAGCAGATATCAAAGCCAGCCCCATCTGTCATTGACTGCAGAGAATATGACTTACAAGACCCTGGAGACACAGCTCTCTAGGACAAAGCAAGCCAGGCTGCTATAACCATCATACTATTGCTAAGTGAACCAAATTGACTAAGCAACTTAAGAAGGTACAGCCTGCTCCTGCCCAGGGAAATGGGTTATTCTGCAAACTAGAACAGGCCTGAGAAGCCAGGCCATGGCCCAGCCCAGCCCTGTTGGTTGAAAAGGAGGCTGTTTCTACATTAGGATCTGAACTTGCACTGATATGAACTGCTTTAATGAACAATCATCCAGACTGGTGAACATACAAGGCTTAACATTCAACTTGTCCATCACATAGCCATCTCTTGATACACTGGCATGGCTCTTCAGGCAAGGAACAGTCAGCCTAAGTTGACTTACTGTCATCTTGCTACTCATAAAAAAAGAAAGGACCAGGGATAGAAAGGCCAACTATAATGTAATGCATGTCACTGCCTTCAGTTACATTGCACTGAATCTGCCACCACCATTTCTCTCTTTTGCTTGAAAATTGCAATGATAGCACTTTGCAACCACCTTTCATGAGAGTTTACAAAACAGCAGTCAGACGGGAGAATGGTTTGAAAGATTACAGAAGGGAAAACACGAGGCAGTGACTCCTATCTGAGGCAGGTCAGCCTCAGGACCTCAGCTCCAAGCATTTCCCGATGTGCAGCCATGCACACAGAACAGCTCTCTCCCCCCTGTCAGGTGGGAGCAACACATTGCATGTAGCATTCAAACTGATTCATGGGTGGTCTCGTTTTGGAAGAGGACGGCAAGGGACTATCCAGACATTAACGGAGCAGAAAGGATAATAATTAACATGTCTGTCTAGATGTTCAGCTGAACAGATTCTCCTGGAAGCCACCAGGAATTGCACTCGTGACAAAAGTAAAGTGATCCTCAAATCAACTGCAAGCATAAATCCACCTAGAGTTTCCAGAGAGAGGCATGCAGGGCATCCTGTGACTGACCTGGGCTCCTTTGGATGGACCTAGAAAACAGGAAAAACAAAAGCTCCACCCTTGGAAGCAATGTGAGTGTGAGCTGCCACCACATTGCTTGTCTGAGCCAGTGCAGCTTGGGAGCAGAGTCATGTGGAGCAACAAGCTTTTCCATGCCATAAGTCCCCTTGAAACTTTAGCATAGCAAGATCTCAATGATTTCTTTCAACTTTTGAAAGCAACATTGTCAAGAAAGTGGGAAAATAAAACTGGCTGCCCTACATTTTTGGTACTGCTTGAGAGCACCAAACCCAGAGCTTTCCAGAGTTGCTCTTCTCTCTGGACAGTGTGCTTGTCACTGTATCACACAAAGGTACAAAGCCACTTCCCTGGTCTCCCTCACTTCTCCTACAGCTGGTCACAGCTGAGGGCAGCCTGGGATTGAGGGATGAGGGCAAGGCACAGCTGAAGGAGCCCTGGTCTGTCACAGGAGCAAGTCCTCCATCCTCACATGAGATGATTCCTCTTCCGAACACCATTCACCCAGTGGCTGTACCTCATACCACAGAATTTTCTCCCCATCATTCTCCCTCTCCCCTCCCAAATTCCCCAACATACATCCATACAGAAAACACCCCACCACACTTTGAACACCACCCCAGTCAAGCTTTTCTTTTTCAGCTGCCTGACTGCCAGCCCCAGCATAGCAAGGCTGCCCATTTGCAGTATGCAGCACTCTAATCCGTTGACCTTTTACACATTGTACGGGATTGTCTATTTTTTATCACCATAGCCTATTTTAAGTAATTTTCTAGAAGTTCAGTTCATTCTTCTGCTCGCCTAAGGAAATATAAAAATTTACACCTATTGTAAAACCATGAATAAAAGCTGATTGCAGAAAGTAAAGACAATAATATGCCCATAATACTAACTAGTTCACTTGCACTGCATTTCTGTTTAAAGGAAGATTTGTCTGATCATCAACAGGCTGTTGATTTAGATTGCTGCTAAAATTACCACTGTAAAAGTAAAACCATTTTTATTGCATTAGTACAGAGGACAGTTACACACAGTTTAAACTTTTATGTCTGTGGCCGGTGGTGATCAATCTCTTAATTATTAAGCCAAACGGGTTCTGCGGCAGGAGATGACCTATTCAGTGCACTTGGGATATTTTTTAAGAGGTTAAAATTTACAAAATAAAAATCAACAAAACCTTTTTAAAATAGAAATCAGCAAAGTTGGTAACAGAATCAGGTAGAGAATTTGTGGTGTTCTCAGATCGGGCAGTTTGAGAAAGCAAATTGAGAGTAATGCTCTAGGACTTAAAAGATTCACATCGTTACCAGTTCTGTACAGACTTCTGGTGTGACTGGACCTAGTCTTTTGAGTTTGGGGAATGTTTTTTGCACTGATGCAGTGCAATTGGCCAAATATAACAGAGAAAGAACTACATTCCCTACTGAGATGCAGTCACCTTCAGCAGTAGCCATATGCATTTTGATTACTCTTCACACAGTTCTCTGGTGACCTGATACCTGAGATGCAGGACACAAGTGTTGTTTGGCAGCCATGTCACCCTCCTCACGCTCATGTATTTCTAATCTCAATTATGTAATGGTTAATCAGTAACAGCAAAGAAGTAGCTCACATGTGAATGCACAGAAGGAAGAAGGTTGTGTGCATTCTGCATGTGGTTTGCTGTGTAAACACTACCCCGAGAAATAAAACAGGAAGGAAACAAGCAGATAGTTGCCATTAGTGAACTATGTGACTTTGGGACTGTTTCCCTCTTGTTCAGCTAAGACTAGAGTGGCTGGGCTATGGGCTTTTCAGCCCTGCACAACTCACAAGCAGCCCAGCTGCAGCTCCCCTCCAGGGCTACACTGTGTGGTCAGCAAAGGGTGTGTTGGCAGCAGGGCTACAGGGCAACCTGAAAAATACCAGTTGGAATCACTTTTATGAATCATTTACAGAAAACACATTTACAGATGAAAAGCACATTTAGCTGAAGAGCATTTCATCAGTCAGAAGTCACTTGAATGCATTGATGGGGAGAGCTTTAGAAAACACTCAGGATCCAGTTCTTTTCACTACAGTTTCGTTATGAGATTTGCACAGACTGCTTTCCAGTTGGGTGATGTGGCCATTTAGGAGCATCGGTTTGACTGACAGGTAACCCTGCTGGTGCAAGCTGGGTGGGAAGGCTGCGTGCTTGGAATGGACATTGCAGGGGCTGCCCTTCAGACTGCCACTAAGGACCAATTAGATCACCTCTGAGAGAAACTCATTGGCTAGAACATTTCCAAAAAAGCGAGATCATGCAGATTTAATGACTGATCAGAGAGATTTCTAAGACAGCTCCCCCACCAAAGTAATAGAACCACCAACTGACAGACTATATGAGAGAGAAAATCCTGTAATTCAGCCTATTTAAGTGCACGAGAGATGGCACATGAGGAAAATCAGGTTGTTAAGGTACCAAAGCAGCACCTTGTTTTCAATTCTCAGCTGTGTCTCATCTTCCTGTCATGATCTTGGGCAAATTACTTGACCTCCCATAGCTTCAGTGCCTCAGCTTTGAAATGGGGAAGATTGTGCTGCCTTGATTACTTGGCTTTTAAACAACTTCAGCAAGCATCTCTTTGTGGAGATTTGTATAGTACCTAACACGTACTCTCTGTGGCTGTTTTGAGGGGGGAAGCTCCATGCTTTATGTACCATTGTAAACACCATTAATTAATAATCACTGGAAATTTTTCACTGCATCTATATAGTTCAAGAGGACACAGGAATGAGCAGGACAGACCGATTTCCTCATGCCTTCATCAAAGGACTTCAGATGGGACATTGGCTGTCTGGGGGTTAAAGGTTTTCAGCAGTCCTTCGAAGGCACTGGCATTGCCTGTGGAATCTTCAGCCCAAACAAAAGAGCAAAGACCCTCCAGGTCTTTTGGGACTAAGAGCAAAAGAAATCTTCCTTTGAATTGAGGAAATCTTTAGAGAAGGGACTTCAGACCTCCAGTGATAAAGGAAATAAAAAGCATCTGCACTGACAGCTCCAGTTAGGAGCAAAGAGGCACAAAGGGCTTTGAAAAACAACCAGCCTTTCATCTTCAATAGCAAGCTCAACTGCTCTGCACCAGCTGCTCTGTAAACAGCATAGCAAGGGAAAGTAAATCATTGGCACCAAATGCATTAAACATGGCAGTGTCTTCAGATTACATATTCTGTAAACTTCCTACTTACAAGTTATGCCATTTCTTAAATCTAAAGGATTACCTGCTGTATAGCAGCAGAGTCATTCTTCCACGCAGCTGGGCAGCTTCATTACCCATGTTTCTTGCTGAATTTCCCATAATGCAGGCAGGCATTTGGTTAAGAGAGAATCAAATGGGATGTCAAGTGACT
Source organism: Fregata magnificens (assembly GCA_013389945.1). Classification (NCBI taxonomy): domain Eukaryota; kingdom Metazoa; phylum Chordata; class Aves; order Suliformes; family Fregatidae; genus Fregata; species Fregata magnificens. Next base: position 45,711 of record WAAD01036263.1, on the reverse strand, counting down.
TGGGTTCATCTCTTGTCTCTCCTTTACATTTTCCGAGGGACCTTCAGCAAATCACTTCATCTTTGGGACAAGTTTCCACCTGGAAAAGGAAAGGAATTATTGTTTTGTCTTAAAGCAGTCAGCCCTTTATAACAATCATTTGCAACCTTTTATTGACTGTGGATCCATAGAAACTTTTTCAGGAGACAGGTAGACACAGCTTGGCAAACTAAAACCTCCTGATAACAGAGCGACTTTTCTCAGCTCTGGACCACATAGGAATAGCCCAGGAGCACCCAAAAACATGCATATCACAGGCTGAACTCATTCCAGAGTGTAAGGTCCTGAACGCCAAGTAAGGGAAACTTCGGCCTAGATTTGGTGTGGTTTAATTTAATCGAATCATCTCATATGAACTATAAAACACTATCAGCAAGGGGTTAAAAGAAAGTATTAACAATCCCCTTACAGTATTTTGGACACTGAAATAGTTAAACGCACCCAGCATCTATGTACATGTACAGGGAGGGACTACATCCTCTGAGCGACTTGATTCTTGTGATCTATTAACACTGAAGTGACATTTTCTCTAATTTCAGACTCTGTTTCTATTATGAAAACTATGTTAGAAATAAAGAACAAGCACAGTTAGCAACATCCAATCGTTACTTGTTGTGCCTGTGGCAAGGCATAACAACACCCCCACCTCTCCATTTTCTCCTCATGCAGAAGTCTATTGGGATTCTGGTCACTTAAACTTCCTAAACCTCATTTTGCTAACAGAAGAATGCCAGACATTTCCAGAGTGCACCAAGGCTTAACAGTAACATGATATACATAGTACGTCTGTACTGCTTAAAAACCACCACAGGCTCCTTGCATAGCTGCCTGCCTTTGCAGGGAAGCAGCTGAAGAGTGTTCCTGCAACCCAGTTCCCCAGGCTCACTCTGCCGATGGTAACTCAGAGTCACAACCGACAGTGAACAAATCTCACTGAACACCTGACATCCACTGCTGCTGAGCCCTAAAAAGCCTCATTGCACAGGTTATAGCCCCTTCTCACCTGGCATGTGACAGTCCCATGAAAGGCACCTGACACTACTTAGTGGGGAGCATTTTGGGCTTGCATCTGCCCCTCAGTCTTTGCCAAGCTGTCATCCAAAGATTTCCTCAACAGCAAGCATTAGGCAGCCCTGCCACTTCTGGCTAACTGGCTGTTGCTAGGCCAGATGCTTCCCCCTCCATCAAGCATGGATAGGTGGCTTCTCAGGAGCTGCCTTGAGAAGAGCACAGCTGTCTCACTGTGCTAAAATAGGCACTTTAATTTGTTCTCCCCACTTCAACCAGTGAAATAGCATATGGGCTGCTGCTCTCCTCTTTCATTTGCTACAAAGCAGCCCCAGGGTTTCAGGAGACAGCATTTGGTGATTGCACTTGTAAGAACCTTGAACACACGTCCAGCTGGTATCTGCACACTCGCTAACCATTCCAGTATGGGGAAGAGCAACACTACACCCCAAATGTCCTCAGGGCTGCATCTCATGCCTTCAGAGCAGGTAGCACTGGTGGCTCAACCCTAGGTACTGCATTGCAGAGAAATTATGCTGGCAAAGTCCTTTAGCAGCTTAGTTGCTATTAAATACCTGGGAGGCAGGGGCAGGCTTTGCTCCCACTCATGATAAAAATCTTATCTTCCTCCCTCAAAGTTGATTCATGAAGCAAGTATAGCCAGTGGAAAGCCTATGTTTTACATACCCTGCTGTGGCGGGTCCTTATGGCTTGGCTTGATGAGCTTCCTTTAGCCAGAGGCATGCCACCTTCACATGGGGACCACAGACTGGCTAAGCTTCACCAAACCCTTGGTGCTGCTTGAACCTGGTGGTATCTGCCTTCCTGTTTTAAAGAAACAGCATGAAGAGGTGTCATCATGTGGCCAGAGCCAGCCACTGGTTTAATGGAAAAGACAAGTATCCTTCTGCCTTTGTCTCAAAACCAACCTCCTTTCACTCTCTGGGAGCAGCAGCCCCTCAGGCAGGGACAGCCATAATGACACAAACATCCTTCCTCACCTCCCCCGCCCCCCTTGGTAGATCAGCATTAGTATCCTGTTATAGAAAAGGGGAAACTAAGGCACGGAGCAAGGCGACAACTTGTCCAAGGCTGCTAAGGGCATCGCAGACAGTCAGGAGGCTGCATGAACTGCTGGTCCATGGGCAACATCTGTTTGCCTACAACAGCCTCAGAAAGCCAAGCTCTGTGGCTGGGAGCACGCTTTTTTGGGTGTCCACGTGAGGCCTGAAGAAGACCAGGGTGACCAGACCCTGATCTGCAGCAGGGTTAAGGATCCCTGCCAGAGCCCGGCTTTCCCAAGGACGGTCAGTGGGAGCAGGTTTGCTCCCCATTGCCCATTGGAGGCCCCTTCCCCCAGCCAGGCAGAAGAGGGGGAGGTCTCTTCCCTGCTCCCCCAGCCCAGCCTGCTTCTCTCAAAGGCACAAGTGACCCCAATTCAAGCTGCTGACACTTTTGCTCAGGGTGTTTCAGAGCTTCGTTATTTGTGAATGCCTTTTTGTGTAGCACCATTGGCACCAGCACAGCCTGTTCCCAGCCTCTTCCAGCAGCTCCCTGATGACTGAGGTAACAGACTCGAAACAAGGCATGGGCTCTGAGCAGGTCCTCAATGGGGTCAGGGAGAGACAGCAAGCGTCCTGGTGGATCTTCCCCCCTTTTCCAGCTTTCCCTCCCTGTACACCTCCATGCAGACAGCCTTCAGTTGCGGCTCTCCAAGAGCCAAGTGCAGAGAGCTGCTTGCTTAAAAAAAACACATATAAGTTTTTAAATCCCCAGCAGCAGGCTGGGCGTCAACAAACTGCACGGCATCGGAAGAAAGGCAGCAGAAATGGCTGGGAGGCTTCTGGGATTGATTTGTGAGGAACAAATTAAAACAGACTAAATGTCTATATCCTGACTAAGTAGTGGCTAGGCCCAGGGCAGGGAGCCAGCTACACGCATCAGGGAGATAAATGCTGCGAGGGTGTCGTGGTTTAATCCCAGCCATCCCCAACGTGGGCTCGAAGGGTTCAAGATAACAACAGATTTGATTGGAATGTGCTAGATTGAATTTATAGCTGTTATTGTTGTTTAGTTATTAACTGGCAGGCTCCAGTGCTTGCCATGGGGCTTGCTTTCCTTACTGTATATTAGAGCCTAGCGCTCGTTAGTGGTTGCTTTTTGCTTTCGTTGCTTGCTGTACTGCTGTACTGCTGTGCCTGGGAACATTTTGATTATAGCAATGGCCATGCTCCTGGGCTGGCAGATGGCCACGGCATCGCTGCTGTTTCTGTGCTGCTGTACTGGACAGGTTCAACTCCAGTGCGAACTCAAGGCAAAGAGACTGTGACCTGTGGATGAATCCACGTGAGAGCAGGACACCCCAATGCCATGGATAAGTCCACGCCAGAGCAGGTATATCTCAAAGCATCTGTGGCCGTGGCTATGTCTGTGCCCCAGAAGGTATACCTCTGAAGGGACTGTGGCCCAAGGATAAGTCCATGCCACAGCAGGTACACCTTGAAGCATCAGAGGCTGTGCATGAGGTCACGCTGGAACACCTCAAAGCATGTGGCCATGGGTAAGCCCACGACAGAGCAGGTACATCCCTGGAGGGACTGCAGCCATGGGTAAGGCCATGTTGGAGCAGGTTTACTTCTGAAGGGACTGTGGCTGTGGGTAAGGCCACGCTGGAGCAGGTATATCTCTGAAGGCATTGTGGCCCATGGAGAAGGCCACGCTGGAACAGGTGCACCTCAAAGTGACTGTGGCTGTGGAGTCTATGCCACAGCAGGTATACCTCTGGAGACACTGTGGCACATAGATAAGGCTCCACCTGGAGCAGGTACACCCCTAAGGGACAGCAGTCTGTGGATAAGTGCAAGCTGGAGCAAGGGCAAGGGGAGGAGTTCATTGCAATGTTAAACCCTATGGTCTGGTCCAAAGGGACCAGGGGTGGAGATTGTAATGGAAATACCTTTAAACTGTTGTAACCTGGGATTTCAGTTGTATGTTATAGAACTTAGTATAGCAGGAACCACCTAAACCAGTGGAAGACAAGCCTTACAAGAAGCAGTGCAAGTGCAGGAGTGACCTGACCGGAGCTGGTTTTGGTGCCCAGTAACTCCATACAACACACCACCTCTCCTTTCCTGAGTGACCACCGTAACACATGGAGCCTAAAGTCATGGACTAAATGAAGTCAATGGACATTTTGTGGACATTTATAGAAATTCTACAGACATTTCACAGGGGTGGTCCGTAGACTAAGGGAATTATATCTGTGTATTATACCAAAGGACGGGAAGGGGGGAGGGGGGGGGTTGGTTAATGAGGATGTATTGGATAGTGTGGGACCTGAGCATGAAGTAAATGGTATGGAATAAGGGGTGGAGAATGTGCTGGCTTTGGCTGGGGTAGAGTTAGTTTTCTTCATAAGAGCTAGTATGGGGCTACATTTTGGATTTGTGCTGAAAACAGTGTTGATAATTCAGGGATGGTTGTGCTAGTGCTGAGCAGTGCTTTCACAGAGCCAAGGCCTTTTCTGCTTCTCACACTGCCCCGCCACTGAGTAGGCTGGGGGTGCACAAGAAGCTGGGAGGGGACACAGCCAGGACAGCTGACCCCAACTGACCAAAGGGATATTCCATACCATATGGCGTCATGCTCAGCATATAAAGCTGGGGGAAGAAGAAGGAAGGGGGGGACATTTGGACTTATGGTGTTTGCCTTCCCAAGTAACCATTACGTGTGATGGAGCCCTGCTTTCCTGGGAACACCTGGAACACCTGCCTGCCGATGGGAGGTAGTGAATGAATTCCTTGTTTTGTTTTGCTTGTGTGCGCAGCTTCTGTTTTACCTATTAAACTGTCTTTATCTCAACCCATGAGTTTTCTCACTTTTACTCTTCCAATTCTCTCCCCCATCCCACCAGGGGAAGTGAGCAAGTGGCTGTGTGGGGCTTAGTTGCCAGCTGAGGTTAAAGCATGACAGAGGGACGATCCAGCATATCTGCAGCTACCATGAGAATCCTATATTTAAGAAAGGGAGGCTTCTCCTGCAGGATTGCTGCATAAACTGGCAACCAGGGACCAGTACCTGAATTGCTCACTGCCCTCTCCACATCCAGCCCATAGATGATGCTAGGCTCAAGTTAGGGAAGAGGCCGAGGTATATCCTCAATCAACTTCTTAGCACAGAGATTGGGTGGCGAAGCGGTGGGAGAGAAGAACTAGAATAACTAAAAAAGAACAGCATTGCCAGGATAAATGTATGTCCACCTTCGTCAGGAGCCTGCCTCTGACTGCAGCCAAAGATGCTTAAGGAAAAGTGTAGGAACAGGGCAAGTGGCACATTCCCAAATGCTCCTCTAGCATCTGAGTTTGCAGCTCAGAGTCTTCTGTTCCAGAGGAAATTAATGACAAAGAGAACCCCAGGTGGGAGATCAGAGCAGAGCAAAGTCTCCTGGGAGCTGAAAACCTGCAAAAGCATGCCGGATGAGTGGAGATCCTTTGAAAGAACATTGCTCTCTATATACAAGCAATATAATCTGTCCAAAGGAAAACAGCTATGACCTGTGTAACAAGCTTTAGTGGTCATCTCAGTACCTACAACATGGCCAAAGTAAGATACTTTTCTTAAAGATATTTCACGTTTGAAGTGATGTCAAATGAAGCTGTTAGGCATGTTTTTCCAGTCCCACATAATTTGGAGAATTCCCCCTTAGTAAGCATGGCTGGGAATTATGGTACATGAGCCATTTTGCACAGTATCTGCTTTCTGCAGGGTCTCATCCAGGGCAGTGGCTCTAGCAAGCAGAGTCTGAGTTTTGACAGGGCCGCTCTGCTCCTGCACACTGACACATACGTAATCCAGCTCTGCTGCATTTCTGTCAAACCCTCACTATATCTGCAGCCACAGCACTGCTTCCAGACTTCTATTTACAAATCACACCTTCTTCACTGCCAAAAGGGGAATTACTTTTTTCCGACAACAATAAACACTGTTTATTGAACACTGAACATAGTTATCAATGTTGGCTAGCCCTGGCCACTCAGGAATAAAGACAAGGAGCTTTCACATACCCAAGTAGGAGGTCCAGTCCTGACTACGCTGTTGAGAGGCAACAAAGCTAAAAAGCGTCCTCAGAAACATCCACAATCAGCTGAACTTGTTCTTGCTGTCAAAGGCTAAATTTCCCTATTTATGATACACCACATGAATGTCTTATTCTTCTATAGAGTGCAACATTCGAATTTCTCTACTACAATTTTACAAGTAGCCTCCTGTGTCAGTCAATGGAAAACTATTAAAAAACAAGCGCTTCAAAATCAGGCCAAAATAATACAGGCCAAAGCTCAAGAAAACAGCCTATATCATTGCTACAATAAAAATCAGACTCCCATTGCAAAATACCCTATGTTTTTTCTTTTCCCCTGACAGTGTTAACAAATCTATCCAGTTGTCCTACTGGTAAGTATCTGGAGGGAAATGCAGCTAAGCAGGCACTTACAAAATCTGCTGTCATGGGACATGGGTGATGGGACACAGAAGTACCCAAAAGCAGCCCACAGCTTAACCTTCTAAAGCAGCGTAAATCCAAACAAGAAACTGCTGCCTTCATTATCCTCAAACAACTGAGGGAGAAGACTGTTCAAACAGTACTGCAGAGGCTGCAAAGTTTAGCCTTGAATATCAGCAACAAAGCCTATCTCATCCCCTCTCGACACAGGCAGCCCTTCTAACAGATGCACATCCCAGTAAGCACTGAAGTGACAGACCCTGGTGTAAAGAAACATATGAGGTCAGACACAAACCTGGGGACAACTGGGGTCCCAGGACTGTACCCCGCCTTTTGCCACCACAAGTTCCTGCACAGAGAAACCAGATCACGAATACAATGAGTGGGGAAAAGCAACCTGATGGGCATCACCTCAGACAAAACACAGGAATGACGGACACTTTTTCCTGATCCCAGATGGGTGCTGAGTGACCTTCAAAATCAAACCAGAGCAGGGTAAAGGAACTTAGCCCCATAACCAGATGGACATATGGGACCAGATGGCCCCATAACCATGGTCAGATGTATTCCAGCTGCCAGTGTTCATGCCACATCTCATGCAGTTCATGCAATGTCCTTTTTACACCTGAGAAACCCCTTGTTTTCCTTTCCCTTGTTTTCGTTTGCTCTCCTTTCCCTGTAGCTATTACACAGGATCTAACTACTTCCCAGTTTAATTGCTCTCAATTTCTCTTCCTACTCTAATATCCCTAGCTGCACAAGCAGGAGTGGGAAAGGGAAAACCACAAGGAACTGGGTTAGTCATGGCCACATCATTGCTGTGCTGTCACTCTCCATGGGACGACTTTCCAGTGCATTAGAGGCATTTCTGAATTACAGCTAGAGTTTTAAGACCGTAAGAGTCCTATACATTCCATTTTATGGATGGAAATACCACAACCCATAATGCCAAGGGAAAGAAATACAGTCTTTTCTTCTCCAGGCTGATATTTCCTTGTTACTTCAGTTGCTTACTGTTGTTTTTCACTTTCTTTACCACTGAACTTGTCCACCCTGCACCTGCACTGGACTGAGCAGACCCATCCTGCAGTCAACCGCAGTGAGTCACTCAACTCAAAAGGTAAAGGCTTAGGCCCACATTGGAGGTCAGACATGAGTGAATACTGCTCTGAAGGGTTTTGCATTTGGACACAGGTAAGTGTTTGTCTTACCGGAAAGCTGCTTTAATTCATTGTTTTCAGCTGAATAAACTCAAGGGCACAAGTAAGCCACTGATACGCTGAAGTGCAGGAAATCTCCAGTATGTAACAGAGTGGCCAGCACACAAAAGCACGGTAATTCATTCAAGTGCTTAGACTTTGTCAGCTGAAAATTACTATATCATTCCACTTTATTATTTAGGGGTCTTGAGTGCTCTATCTGGGAAGACAACCCATTTAATCTGATCACTTTTCATGGGTAAAGCTCAATGCCCAGGTTCTGGACCAAGATGACAGCCGTCGTGATGAGGGAAGAGAAGAGTTTTATACCCTCCTCCATAAAACACCATGTAGGGTACAGAGACAAATACCTTTCTCTGACACATGTGTTACAGGCTACAGTGTTGATTGACCCATGAAACAAGAGGAGCAAATCACCCCCAGCCAAATCAGATCTCCTCAATCCACAGGGCAGTTGGCAGAGCCCGATCAAGAGGGAGCTAAAGACACCAGAGATTACCTTGCATTGGAAAGTCCTTCCTGCCTCCCCCTCTGAGGCTGATCATCTCAACTTCTTGGAGGGGCTAAGCACCAGGTATGGTATTAGCATCTTGCACCAATCACCTCTGCCAAAGGATGGTAGAGAAATCAGCCATATCACATCCACTCCGCAGGGTGTGCAGAGGATACCGAACACGAGCAGCGCTCTGAGGGGGCAGTAGGCATTGTCTCATGTCTGACAACAGAGCACTGATCAGCAGGAGATGTAATGGATTGCTGTTAACAGTAAAACTCTCGGGGCAGAATGACTGGCAATGCAGTGATATTGAACAGCTGGGAAGCATCAAGGTTAATTCCAGCTAGTGGGCCCTTATAGACGAAGTGCCTACAAAGGTTTTGCTCTGGCAATCAGGCCATTGGGAGGCTGATTTTTGGACCTCATAGGGATTTAACATAAAGCCACACAGTTTTATAAGCAGAGGACTTGGAGCTCATTGCAGGAGCAGGCCCCAATCTGCAGTGGGATTACAGGTTCCAGCAGCTGTAAACCAGACATGCATCCTGTATTCAAAGCACCACAGACATTAGAAGGAAAGGGGACTGCTACGATTTCAAGTGGGGGTTCACTAAAAAAAATTCAGAAGTATTTCTGACTGTGTTTTTCCCATACATAAATAAATCAATGTAGTCTCTGTCCAGGAAGAGCAGGAAAATGCTACCTTGTCTGGATTGCAGGAACAGATTTACCAGCTTTTTCCCTGAAACCAAAGGGCATGTCTGAGATCATCCAGCCTCATCCAGACATGAGCTGAACAAGCGGCTGCACTCTCCCATGACACCAGTTCAGTCAGGCTCTTCCCAGGTGATAGTCTGGGTTAATTGCAGGGGTCAACACCTGAGCTTGGGGCAGCAAACACTGCACAGGGCAGCTTTCACTAACACTCTCCTGTGGCAGCGGAAATCTAATTTCCTTTACCTGAACACAGGAGATAAACTCCCACTAAGGCCAGCAGATTTCATAGTCCTTAATGCATGTGATGGGCTGGACTGAGAAGTAGGGAACAACCAGCTGTGGGTGTTTGATTTCTGGGTCTTTTCCTAGCAATGCCAGATGCTGGCTGCTACACCTCAAAGCTCTGGGACCTTACCCAAAGCAATGGGATTGGGTAAGCAGCAAGGTCCAGGTGTTGGAGGACTTTGCTGAGCCTCAACAGTTGTTTCTACACACGGACCCATCACACGTCTCTGCACCTCAAATCTCCCTTGTCAGTCCCACCAAACTGCTTGGGGGTAGGAGCCACATGCAAATAGAGTACCTAGAAAAATGGAGCCTCAGGCTCTGCTTATGCCTCTGTGCACCATGCAAGAGAAATGCCAACAGAGTACTCCTCCAGGACCAGGTTGGGTTCAGAAACTGGGAAAAGCCAGTGGCCCACAGAAAGGAGCCAAGGAGGAGTTGGTGTGGAGCAGATCTGAACCAGTGGCCCAAGTCAGCTTAGCTTCAACATAAACCTCCAAACCAGCTGGCCAGGCACCAACTTCCCTGATGCTGCTGGAAGCCTTGGGCCCCATAGGGGTGAGGGGACAGGTAGTTTGGGGGCAGTTCACAGGGAAGAAAATCCTCTCTCGTAGCTGCTGGCCTGCCAGACTGACCTACATGCTCGGGAACACATTGCTCAGCTGATGTGGTCAAGAAAAAGAGACTTTCTTCACTTACAAGGGAGATCTGAATGCAGTTGAGTGTCTGAATGCAAACTCAGACACATGGGCCAAACCAGCTCCCTGTGGCCTTACACTGTGAAGGACGGCACCAAGGAACTCAAAGTGATTCACAAAGAGGAGTTCAACCAACATTAGAGCAGGAGGAAAGACAAAGGAGACCAGGAGACCAGATCTCACTGGTTTTCCCAGGCAACACCCGAGGCAACATGAACAAAGTTACATCCCTGGGCTGTGCCCGTGTGTTGGACTGTGTGTCAGGGAGTGGTGGTGACACGTGACTGCACACGGGCACCAGCTGCTCCGAACACTGGGTCTCAAAGGGAGGCAAACACACTTCCTGCCTGCAGCTCAGACCATGGTCTCACCATCCCCTGGGGCCACCGGGTGCCACTGGTCCCTTCCCTATTGCATGGGCCAAGCACAAAGGGCCCTCCCACCAGATAGAGGCTAACGAAGAAGCAAGCACTGTAAGTCTGCCGCTGAGAGAGAAAGCTGGACTAACCCTGGCTACCTTCCAAACGCAATGCCTGCCAGCAGGTGAAGATCTTCCTCCAGGAATACACTAATTATCAGGAGATTTGTGTTTCAAGGCAAATCAGAGCCCTTAATCATCTCCCCAGCCACACTCGACCCAACTCTCACCTCCCAGCAGCCCTGAAGGTAGATGATCCAACCGCCCAGAGGACCAGCCAGGGAGGAGAAGCAGCCAGGCCATTAATTACTGCCTAGCTCTGCCTCTCCCCATGAGTGCCTGCACACCCGCAGGAACGAGGGACAGGCACACTTAACCTCTCTAGAACTAGGCAGCAAAATTGTGATCTTTCCAGTGTGGGTGAGTCACTTTCAACTGGGTTATTAAGTTATTACATTGTATTATTATATTAACGTCATTGCCATTTTCAGGAGAAGATAAACCTAATTTTAATCTGCTCTTAATTGAAAGCTTATCAAGAGACTGGCTCCATCCCTACGCAGTGAGATGGCTTTTTTTTCCTTCTCCTTCCCTTCCCCCTCTCCATACGCTGTACTCTTTACGCTGATGAAAAGAAACATCTCTATTCATTAGAGAAAAAGCAGCTTGGAGTCGATCAGGCTTGTTAACCTACAGCCTGGGCTGTTATCACAGATCAGACCTTTCCTAACAACAAAAAACTGTTGGGGGCTGTGGTTTGGCAGCCTGTTGCAGCAGTTTCGTTAGCTGTTCGTTTTTATGTTGGGGTACTTGACAGTTTCCATTAGAGGAAGTGAGAATATTAAAGATATTTGAGCAGCTCTGGGAGAAAGTTAAGTATATAATGCAAGGGGACTGTGCAGATTTTAATTACAGATTCCCCCAAAAATCCATAGAAACTCTGATTAAACTCCTAATTACTTTTAAAGAAGTGAATAAGCAGTCAATAAGATGAACAGCAGTCTCTCTCCTTCTTTCTTTTTCTCATGAGCAAGGTCCACACTGATAGCACGCTGCAGATGTATTATCACAGGCAAGTTAACAGGAGACCAAGGAGGAAACATTTCTCTAAAGATTCCTTCGAAGGAACTTTTTGCGACATCTTCAATACCAAGGCTGGCCCTAAAATCAATCAGGTCGTGGTGATTTATACTAGGAAAGGATGTGCCCGTTGCCTCCAGCTGTGACTTTATTTTGCAGGACTACATTGGCTTTTCTAGTGGAGCTCTGCCTCCCCACACAAGCGGTGCTGGCCTTCAGAGGGCTGCAATTCAAAGTCTGAAGGTGGGACCCACTCTGAGCTAGTGTACAGCAGCAAGACATGCTGAGCAAGCAGTGACTATTCCCAGGGCACAGCCATGCTTCATCTTCCTGTCTTCTCTTCAAGCCATTATTGTTTATTTTGCTGTCTCCAATGCCTGTAACTTTAACCCTGCAAATAGCTTTCATTTCCCCATCTCGGGGAGGAGAATGGGAGTGCTTCTAGGGGGTCAGCTGTGCCTGTGTTCGAGGGCTCTCATTCTCCATCTGCAAATATCACCACGCTCTGCTTCTTGCCTGATTTTTTTTAGTTTTCCCTACAGACAAGACACAGCTACCAAAACCCTCCTCCTATACCGTTGTCAGTGATTTTCTAGCTAAAGTGCAGGACTGGGAAGCAGCCCCCCAGCTGTTGAGGGGCAGTAATCATCCATCTCCCCCATCCCTGCCTGCGGTGCCAATGCAGTTTGTATTCCATGATGTGGCCAGAACTGTTCTCACTTTATCTGACTGCCCAGGTCCCACAACTTTCTCTCTCACAAACTTTCAGATCTGTAGAGAGCTTAACCAGAGGATGCAGATGACCTCTGGTAAAATTGTTGGTTCACGATGGCTAAAGCCATCTTGTGGACTGGGTACAGTGCCTGACAGAACAAGGCTCAGTGCTGGCTGGGAGCTCTCAAGGCTTTTGCCATAGAAATAATTTTGACAGAGAAAACACAGCTAACATAGTAAGGCTATAGCGCATGGATATTCGAAGCCTGATTTTTTTTGGAAGAAGGCTGTAGTGGGGTCTTGTAGGGGAGAAAAAAATCCCAAGAGGACACTTTTGTATCAGGAAGGGAAGGAGATTTTGCGGTGTGTTGGAGAGGTCGGTTAATTCCTAAGCCTTGACCCAAGGGGACAGGAGGAGAGAGAAAGAGGCTTGGAAAGGGAATGAGGGAAGGAGTTTGCTCTGCAACCAAAGCTGGGTAATAAGGCATATGTGGCTTCCAGTGACAGTGTGAGAATTTACAGTATAATAAAGATATATATGGCCATTTGGAACAAGCTATTTCTAACATAAAACGACTCTGTATATTGATTGCCCGAGGAATTTGTACAGAACCTTATTTCCAGACATATAACTGAGCATATTATTTACTCACCATAAAAGCTGGATAAATGGCCAGGCTCCAGGAGAGTGTAAGGCAATGGTAGTTGTTCGCTGACAGATGAATGGAAGGAGGTTTGAGCATGACGGAAAATGCCAGGATACTAGGACCTATACCACCCAGCCAGCAGCTTCCACAAGTCACTGCAATGTATAGATCAGGTGTATCTGCTTGCTCTTCAAAAAGGTGACGCCACTTCAAGGCCCTCTTGAGAATGCAGGAGCCCAACATACAGGAAAAACACGAATTCTCCTCTGGAGCAGCACTGAGAAATGAGGAGTCTGAGGTCAGCAAGTCCAGAAAGCAGAAGGGTCGGAAGCAGAGCAGGCTCTTATACAGCAGCATATGAGCAATCACTTGAGGCCCCCAACCATGGGCACCCAGCCAGATCCCACATCAGTCACTTAATGGTGAGGGAGAGACAACAGCCATAGTTCAGCCTCTGCCTTGCTTCCCCCAAGTCCAAGGCCAACCTAGCCTGAGGCAGGTCCCCCTCAGCAGTACTGAGAGCTACTGCCTCATTTCCAGCTGGATAGAAGTGCCTGAATGGCATCCTATGGAGTTCAGAGAGCCAACGCTTCCAGATCCCTGTTCCTCTTCCCAAGAGACACCCTAGGCATACTGGCGCCCAAAGGGAAAGGGCTTTGCAGGCTTCCTTGTCTCACAAGCAGACCATACACTTCAAAGCATTTTCCAGGGAATGTGATGGACACATCACCTGGGAATTTCCTTCCAAAGCAAAGAAGCCTTGGAGGAAGAAAGAGTCTGAAAATGAGGGGAGGAATAGAGAAATATCTTTTGGCCTCCCAGCAGATAAGCAAGCAGTAGGGCCATCCCAGAGATGGGGAATTCTGCAAAGTTTAGCAGCTCTACTGCAATTGTATTTAGACTATTGGTAGTTTTGCCTCGACTCGTAAAACAGGCGAACAAGCAACACAGTAATCTATCTTGAGCATTCTCCTCCCCATCTCCTTGCCTTTCACACTCCATTGCAATGTTATGCGTAGGCGATACCGAGCCCAGACTGAGATCCCCTAGGCAGGGACTGCATCATTTCCATATTGTTAAGTGTCCAGACTGTCATAGCAGTTACATACAGACACCCAAAGGACTGGCCAGACAGGTGAGGGGGTCTTGACTCATCACTTCAGCTCATCAGCAAGTTGCTCTAATAATGAAAATTGTTAGGCTGTGAAAGGGTTGCAAAACTAGGTTTATGTTCAGCACAAAGCCATGCCACCACAGCAGCCCAGAATATCAGAGAGGCTGAATATTCTTGTACTCCTGCTGCCACCTAAAGGAAATTTCTCAAAAATGTTCTGAAATATCCTGGAATAAACATGTTTATGTTTCCAGGCTAGGGTGGACTTTTAGCTGAAGAAGGATCCATTTGGAAAAAGGAATATTACAAGCAGGATATTTCTGTCTCCAGGAATCAGCTCCAGTGTCCTGGCAGATTTCCAGTACAACCATGATTGCAAATGGATGGGGCCAGGGGACTTCTGCTGTCAGCACTGCGAGGGCTCCAGCTGTGACCATCTTAATGGCTGTGGTCTAAGGCTACGGATGAGAAAAGGTCTGTAGACAGGAGCAGTATCTTTCATCACATGAGCTGACCTAAACAGAAAACCAAAACAGCTTTAGGGTCATAAAAATATCTTCTTCAAATCATTTAGGGCTCAACATAAATACCACCAGTTCTTGTTCAATGGCTCCCTCTGAAATAGTCTTCCTCAAGGCACCTGATCCCCATGTTTGAATTCTCTCCATTATTCAGGGGAGACACTGGGTCCTTTGGTGCTTTTGAAGAGACGGTGACCAGGTCAGGCTGGCTTTAGAAATCTGGCACCACGTCCCGTTTGGGCCAGGTGTTCCTGATGTTGGCTGCTTACGCAGCTCACTTGGATTAATCCATTCCTTTTGGATTTGTTTGCCAGAATTGGGCGTACTCCAATGGCGCTGGTGGTAGCCGGACAAACATTTCTAAAAAGAAATGTTCCCATATTGTGCATAAAATAGCAATAACTTTTTGTTCAAGCTTCTGCGCTGAATAAATGCCCAACACCAGAAGTTCTGTACAGTCAGCACTAGTGAGCCCAGGGAAATATTAAATTGCCTCCTAAACTGGAAGCCAAGTGGAAGTATTACTTAAATGCTCAAAAAGTATAATTTGCTGCTGCAGATCAACAAATTGCCTTATTAAATAGAGGGAACATTACTACATGAGTTATGAAATTGGCTTTACAACTTTAACCATGGAGTTCACATTTTAATAACCTTCTGCTTAAGGGGTGAGAGAATGCAGCCTATTTAGTTTTCCACCAGGTATGCGCATGAAGGCATGCATGGAAAAATGTGCATATGACATTCAGAGTGCCTGAGTACAGAAATTTCATTGGCATGTATCAGAGGGTAGGAGCACTTCTCACAAATGGGATGGTACCTCCCACTCAGGACACTAGTGAAACCTCTCCAATCCTGGATGAGTAAGTAGATGCTTCCAGATATCCCCACATGAAATTGCATGTTTGTCAAGAACAGGCAGCAGTGCATAAGCTCCAGTGCACAGTATACTCTGATGTATCATTCCATGACATGAATATCTAGCGAACTTATTACCTTGCCTACGTATTTACTTTTTGGGATGAGTGAACACTGTGAACACTTATTTCACAGTGAGTTAAGCTGAAATGCATATGCATTAAGCAATTTGCCCCAAAGTATCATATTGCGATGTGTCATTTGATGATAGCTGCTGTTTCCTGGTGTTATTCAGGAAGCTGTTTGACTCCCAGCCTGTGACTAACGTCTTGCCTGAGCAGTCTTGTCAGGAGATGTCATTTCTACATATGCTTTCCTTCTCCCTGTGTTCCACAGAAAGTGTATCATTTACCCAATTTGGTCTAATACTTCCCCATTTATCCTCACTAGGGAATTTTAGCTTCTCTTGAAAGTGGAAGCAGAAACTATGTAGGTCACCAGGCATAGATGAATATAACCTTCTAATTAAGTATTCTGAAACTGCTGAGGAATTGGGAATGGAAGACAATATGGATGATTCTGAAAAAGAGAATGAAATAAAGAAAATAATCCTTTCAAAAAGGATCATCTCCTTGTGATGCCTGTCTTACTTTCCCTCCCAGACCGCACTTCAGGTCCAGCTAATATTCCTATGAATCCTCAAAACAAAGGCAGCACAGGAACGCGGGTGTTCTCTGCCCCAAGGCACTGTGCAGCATTAACTTCACAGCCAGCAGTTCTCATGACTGACATCAGAACATACTTGATATCAGAAGATGGAAATCAACAGGGAAAACAGAATGACGGGATTTCATCTTACCATTTTATTCCCCAAATGCTCAAACTGGAAAGTATTTTTTTCTCCAGTACTCAGGAGCATGTACTTTCAGCTACTTGCAATGGGTCACATCTATCCCCAGCTGCCCTCAAGGTGTTGTCTACAGAATACAAGAATTCCCAGAGTCTTTAAGTATAGCGGCAGTCAGGTAACCCCCACTAAATGTCTCTGCAAGTGTGACCACAGGTGTGGGACACGTCACCTACCTTCAGCCATCCAGAAGTGACACCTGTAGTCTAACCTACTCATTGAGATGGTCCCTCTAGTCACTGAAGGGAGACCAACTCTTCTGGCAGGCAATTCGTCTGCCCATCCCCAACCCTTTCCTTAAGAGGAGATGAAGTCTTCTCAGCCTACATTTAGATGGCCTGCAGGCAGGGGAGAGGACCCCTGCCCCAGAAGATTCAGGAGGCTGTGTGCCAAAGTCCTGCTGTAGCACAGGCTTGGGGAACTACTCAGAACACTCCCCACCTCTGTTTTTGTCTCTTCCAGCAAGACAAAGTAAATATACACATTAATAATCAAGCATAGAAAATCACATAACTCCCCCCTCTCTGAGACAGGAGTATGCACTTCATATTCTAGCCATCCAAAATGTTGGATGTCTTGGGGTAGCATTTACCTCCCAGCCAACTGAAATTAATTTGCTTGTAACATCTCATGAAACAGTGTCGCTAATATTTTACTCTATTCCACACACTGTGTTCTTACCTACATCTATTAATTTTTGTAATAGTATCCAGGAAAAAAGGCAAGCAGGCTTGGCACACTTTGGTTCTGAAAAGAAAAGAATCCAGGAGTTCTCAGCGCCATTCTCCTCTCCAAAGCAAAAGTCCTCACTGCCTCTTGTTGTTATGCCAGAACCATAACTACTCCACTACGATGCCTTTATGTCTTACTTGGTCTCGGTCCCCTCTACTTTAATGCAAGCTTTGGTGTTTCAAAATTCCAGCAACAAAGCACAGCAATACTAGGCACAAGATGTGCTATGCATGTGCCAACACTTGTAGGGCCTTAAAAGCACATCTGTAGCTTCTGTGCACCAGGAAGATGGAGTCACACTGGCACAGCTTTTTTGCCATTAAAAAGAGATGTAATTGTTCCTCAAGATCTTTGCTTCTCTGAATAACCTCACAATATTTCAGCTATCTATCTAGCCTTTCTTGGGTCTTCAGTGGAAAGTCATCCTGCTGGATCACTTATCGTCATTACTGCCACAGACAAAAAGGCAAGAGAGGAAGTCGAGTGACAGGTCAGAGACATGGAGAACACTTAATTTTATCTTGGCAACGTGAAGGAGAAAGGATTTTTATTTCCACTCTGTTAACGTGTTGCCTGTAGAGACATTCCCTTCCTGTTAGCAGTCCTGTGTCCATCTGAAGAATTTCTACATTGCATGTGGAGATAAGCCGATGTATTGATCAGAGGAAAAGTTCTCTATCTGGGATTAGGAGAAAATTCATCTGTGGTCTTTATTCTCTTTTTAGCATAGCTTGCTGTGAAAAGCCTGCAGACAGCAGTGGGGGTGATACTGACCTGGATGCGGGCCTCTTTGCCATTTACCCATTGTTAGTGTCCCCAGGCCACACTGCGTGGAGCAGGCCCCCAGCCTGTGTGCCGGTGAAGCAGGGCTTTATATGGTTCACAGGGAGTGACTGAATCAGTTCTGACATGGGCACAGGCTGAAGACTGGGATATGGGATGAAACTTTGCTTGGATTTTTTCCTGATACTGGAGCAAAAGAAATTGCGCACATACATTACCTTGCTTCACATGCTTACACAACTGGGGACTAGTTACAGCTATCTAACACCAATCTTGCACATATAATCAATGACATAAAATATAAAAGACATCCATGAAGCAGAACAGACTATCATGAGGATTCACACTTGCTTTGAGAGAGCCTGATCTACAGAACACCCTAGTATCCTCCACTATGCATTTCCATCAGTCATGAATTTCCTGAGTTCTTTCCAGCTTTAGTGCAGTATTGGGATATCTTCAGATTTTTTTCTAAAACTTACACATTTAAGGTTTGAAAAGTGCCCATGTAGAGAGACTGGTGTTAATTTCCACGTGCCTTAGAGCATGCAGCCAAATCCACCCCTCTGCTTCCACTGAGCTGGCATTGGACTCTCTGCAGGTATAAGCCCAAAAATGAGAGATTACGGCCCTACCAGTACTACCAGGGGGACACCTTTCTTATCTGCAGGTGGGAGACACCTGCATGCCCAGCTCCACTGTGGTAAATGCCAAACAAGCCTAATAAGAGACAAAGTTAGTACCTGAAATAACAACAGGCCACAGAAAAGGAAAGGAACAGCACTGTCTAAGAGGGGCCTTTGGAGCATCAGGGGCAGAGACAGTTTGGGGAGCAGAGAAACCCAGGCTCTGCCCCTGGATACTCTCTCACTCGAACAGGTCCATGGGCAACTCTGTAAAATTACTGTTTCACCTGCTGTGAGCTCAGTGCTAATTACTGGAGTCTAGATTAAGAGCAAAACCCAAGGCATTAGAGGCCAATGTATTTAGGCCAGAAGGTAAAGAGGAGTAGAAGCAATAAAGAAAATTGTGTTAAAGATATGAACTACCTAGCAAGGGGACTAGAAGACCTATAAAAACAAGGAAAAGTTAGTTAGGAGGATTATTAAGGAACCAGAAAGAGATATTGAGTATCAGACCTACAGAGAGGTTCCCAGGAAGCATAATGCACTGTGGACAAGTCTCGATGAGACAGAAAGCAAACAAGATGATTACTCCACTAAAAATTATAGGGGAGAACTGGAGTCAGCAGGTGATGAAATGGGGGAATTTATGAAGTGATTTTTTTTCCTTCTGCCTCTTTGCAGGGAAGGGAGGACCCAATGCTGTGACAGGGACTGTATTTCTGGGAGGGAGAGGGATAGATAATGTGCAGATAGCAACAAAAGTGGTTCTGGAAAATACACGGCATTCACCATCGCCAGATACATGAAACAGCCGGTTAAAAGAGAAAACACACCTAACAGCTGTGTGGGAAATTAAGATAACAGCCAGAGAGCATCAGGTCTAAGGAAGCTATTTTAAAACATCCGGCACAACAGTGCTAGCAAAGGAACACAATGGAAGATGTATTTTGAGTAGTATTGGAATATTGCTACTGTATTAGCACAGCACTGAGATACCAAGCAGGATCGGAGGAACAGGCAGGCAAGGAGACGACCTGACAGCCCCAGGACTATCAGACTGCTGCAGTTACCCTGTGAAGCCCCATTTCATCAGGCACTGCAAAGCTCCTAGGTACGGTTGATCCATGCACACACAGGAAGAAAGGCAGATCCAGAGCACAGAGGAATTTGGCAATCATCTGCTTGTAACATTACCTTGAGGTAGCCCTGGACAAATAGGTAAACTCTTCTCCCCCTATTTCATGATAATATGCCAGCAGGAAAAAATGATGTAGTTTAGATATGTGTGGCAGCCTTATAGCAGGATTGCAAGAAGGCTCATCCCAGAGCCTCTAGTCAGGACTCTGAGGATCTGCCATTAGCTCTGCCCATGAGCCAGAGCAGACACTGGGGATTCACTGTACTTGGTGCTTTCCACCCACAGCAAGAAACAAGACTATGAAGGTGGGAGAGGAGAAACTGAGGCACAAAGTATTACAGAGGCTTGGCTTCTTCCTTCACATAAGAATTCCATGGCTCAACTGGCAATTCCTTCTTGTAGATCAGTAACAACTTCAGTCAAGCCAGTGCAATTACTAGAATTAAAAGGGAATCCGATCCATTTAACTAGATCTATTGACTTCCACATTAGCCCTCAAAAATCCATATTCCAGGCGGAAAGCAGATTTGCAGGGAAAACAGACAAAGTACAGAAAATAGCTACATTTCACCTCTTCCTTAAACTCAGGATGGTGGGTGGTAAGCAACAGGCACTGGGGAATGATGACATTAAAACACCAGACTATTTGCAAAGAGGAAGAACAGTCCCTCGGCACCCCTGCTCTTACAAATGCTTCTGCGTGGGGTGAGTCCTACTGAACAACACTGCCCTCATAAAAGTGTCCAGAAAGGAACAAGTGCAAATGTTCTAAGGCCTGATCCCCCCCTGCCCTTTGTACTTTATCTCACATAATGGCTGTATTCCCACAGACACACACACAGAGCAGATTTTTCCTTAGAAACAAGGCAGAATTGTTTTCCAGATCAATTCTAAAATGTCAGTAGTCCCATGCTCACTAAAAGCAGGGGGTGCACTTTCAGTTCTATATATTCAGTTAGGGAATAAATGCACAATGCTGTCATGCCTATTGGGTAGCTGGTTCACTTCTCATGACCTACAGTTAGCCCTTAATTAGTCCTTAACTAGTCACTAGTGGCAGTGATTAATAAGGTGAATTGCCACTCAGGGGACCTTATTTCCCTCCTGCTTCTTCTGTTGTGTCTATATGGACAGTAAATTCTTTATAGTAAGGACTGTGTGGAGTGCGTCCACCTATTTTCAGGTTTTGTACCTATTTCCATGGCAATGCTGTTCAGGCTCAGTTCTCCAGGACAAATGAATGTTTTAAATTATATCTCCCATAAGCATTAGCTCAAGGGACTGTATATGGCAAATTTACAACTCTTTCAATTTGTCTACAGGAAGATGAGGAACATGACTGCTTGTAAATAACAGGTTTGAGGATATAAATCATCCCTCTGCTTCCATCCATCTGTCCCAGAGACTCTGAAGCTAAAAATGCACAGTTCATTACCACATAGTTGTTACTCAGCCAAGTTTCAAATAGCGTTAATATGCATCTTCATGTATCGGTGACAGACGAGGTCGATCAGTTCAGCCCTGTCCTGTGCATGGCAGAAGCAGTAATGCTGGCTGGTAGAGAGCCTTCGCAGGTCCTGCATGTGCTCAGGACAGCCTCCTCTGCTAAGCTGCTCCCCTTGGCTCAAGAGCTCAGCACATGAGGGGAAGAGACACTCAGTTTAAACCAAACCCAGTACGGAACTCAGAATGAAGTTATTGTCCTGCCTTTTCTTCTGAGCCTTCCAGAGACAGGAGTTTGCCTGAGGCGTAAGATGAAGCCCTTGGACAGAGATCATTGGCACCACAGGTCGGAGGGATCCAAAACAAGGAGACCCGCGTCCAGCTGTACCACAAGTTTCCATCCCATCACAGACATGCACATCCCTTCCGCTCCCCCTTTTGTGGTGATGGCTGTGCAACTTTTACCTCCTTCCCAAATGCGCTGAGGCTTAGCGTATTGATTTGTGTTGGGAAGAGGGCAGAGCAGACACTGCTAGAAGTACAAAGCAGCATCTAGCAGGCACAGGTAACCAGCTGAGTGATGGGTGCTACAGGAACGCTCGTAAGTAAATAATAAATCTGTCTCGTCTGTGATGCATGTGGCATAGCAACTAATTCCTTCCCCTCCGCATAGATGCTGCTGAAGTATGGTGGCTGGCTACGTGCTCAGCGATGACCTGCCCCTGAACATGGGATAGCAATGCGGAGCCCCACCGCACTATCTTGACTTTGAAGAATATTATAGTAGCTTTAAAGCTCTCAGACATTAAGAGACCATTACTCACTGTCTCCTCGGAGCTGATGGAGTCCTTGCCCTACGTGTTCTCCATTTAACAAATGTCACTGATTGTTTTACAACACACTCCGCCGAGGAACAGAGGAATCTTTCAATTCAAACAGAACTGCGATAGATTTAAACAGCCAGGAGTGCTTTCCGCTTGCTTGGGAGCAAAGTAGTTCTGCAGGCTAAGGTCAGGGTAACAAGCCCTGAGAGAAACTGCCCTGAACAGGACTTTCTGCTGGCAAACCCCGCTCGTCCCGTGCAGCCAGTTACAGGTGGCTGCACAGCAGACCCAGCAGTAAGGCTGAGATGTGTCCAACATTATGCAGTAAGTCTGTAGCGGGATTAGGGCTCACATCCTCCAGCTCCTGCCCAGCTGAGCAGCGCCATACGTGATGAGCTCTCGATATTGCAGTCAGGCCTCTGAGGTGTCCAAGGTGGGAGGAGAGGCCTGCATGGAGTGGAGAGGGAACTTCCCACGCAGGCAGCACCGGCTCAACCATGCTGTTGTTTCAACTCCCATGCAGTGGGAGATGGAGTTGACATCAAACCATCATCGTATCAAGCAATATGAATGTTTCCCCTATGCTAACTCAGGAGATAATGTGAAAGTCTACAAATGTAGTCAATGGTAATCATGAACCTACATCCCAGTAATGTTGCAAAGGACAAATAATATTTGCACTCCTCTTAATACAGAGAAAATGCTATATCATAGCTAAGTATTTTCTTTTAATTTGAACTCAGCAAGGATAAAATGGCACAGCAAATCTACAGTATCATAAAAACTTCCATTCCCAGTGCACAATGGATTTAATATCATTATCTAGAGATAGTATGTGTTCCTATTCTTCTGAAATCAACCGTTCCTCATCTATGGTTAATTACTTTATATGAGAGATGCTTGAAAATTATTTCCCCCATGTGGAAAACTTGGATGAAAATGAGAACATTCTGATTTGGAATCAAAGTACTCAGTAGAAAACTGCTGGGTTTTTTTTTCTTTTTCCTCAACTGCACAAAGCACTGTATTAAAAGTTTTGAGTTTTGGTTTTCTATGGAAAAGTATCGGTGCTCTCAGTTTTTTTCAAAGAAACCAGATGCACCCCATGAGTTGCTTTTTGCTATGTCAAAACTAAAATTTTCTTGGCATTAGGTCTAACCACGCACTGCACAGGTCTCACTGCTACCACAGCTGGCTAATATCCAAAAGGACTCAGTATCGCTGACAGACACTTTTTTTTTTAATTCTCTGACATGGTGCCTTGCACCAATACCCTGGGTTGTGCTCATCAGAACAAGCTACGTGGAGGGGAGATGAATTTGCAGAATCAGTCCCAGGGGCAAGAGTACACAGTATTTTTGAACACACTTCCTTGTTCCTTCAGGATTGTGCCAGAGGCAGTTTGGCCATTCTCAGCACTGGTTTCCAGAGGCAGAGTGATTCTCTGCAACCACAGCTGGAACGGACTTTTTCACCTTTTACCCTAGGACCAAACAACCTTCCCCTGGGCCTTGTGAAATGGCTGTGCAAAAGGGGCAAAAAAGGCAGGAGGAACTTGGATGCTATTCCAGCCCTAATGTAATAACAGAGATGCTGCTCAGGAGTGATGTACTCTGTGTCCCTCAGTCCCTCCAAGATCCCAATTAATACGATTCCATTAACTTCAAAAGGTATGCTAAGTAGTAATGCTCTGGCCCATTAATTCCAACAACGTCAGCATGCTCTTGCTATGACATTTGCCTTAATTAGTACTATAACCCACTACTTGACTGCAAGCTTCACAGGTAATAATTCATATGCAAGTCCCTCATAAACAGAACTTTGGGTGCTATCTGCTAGAAACTGCACAAATTGGTTAATTTAAAATTACAACATTTAAAATGTTGTAAGATAAAAGAAATGGGTTTAAAAAGATGTCGCTGGAGTTACTGTAACTCTTTGAGCCTCAGTTACCCCCTAGAGGTCTGTTAGGCTTCAAAACTGATGGTTTATGATGTTCTTTAGAGATCCACCAAAAAGCAATAGACTGGAGAAACTGTCTCTGGATGGCATTAGTCTGTAGCAAGCTCTAGGCATCTTGTAAAATCTTTACGTGGGTTAGATTGAGCTGAAAAGGATTTGGTCCTTTGAAAATTAGAAGCAAGGTCCTCATCCACCCAGAAAACAGCCCCTGAACTACTCAGACTGCCTCCTACCAGAAATCAATATGACGTGTGTGGCTTTGTTTCTGCCTCAGTGGTAACAAGGTTGTCCTTGGGGAGACAACCCTTAAGGAGTATTTGCAGTTTAGAACGGGGCAAGTACACATACCCTGGGAGGACACATACCTGGAAGAAGGAAAAATAGAAACAGCCGCAACTTTCCCATAACGTCTTAGTTTCTGCTGTAATTTATAACAAAGTCTTACAGAAGGGAAGTGGGAATAAATGGGACCCAAGAAGATCACTGCAATAAGAAATAGGTGAGAACCACTGATACGCAGGGAAACAAGCAGCCCAGGCCTGTCCAGCCACCAGGCACCCACATACAGGGTCTTCCCATTCATCTCCTGCAGCAGCAGCAGCCAGAACTCTCATCTGACTACCAAAACAAAAACAACTTTCATAGGCCAAAGGATCAGGATACCTAATGTCACGTTAGGATCCCTTAAAGATCTGAGCTTAGTTCCCTTTCCCCCACACCTTCTAAAACCTGGGAAGTACTAAGTACTGAAAACAGTCAGCAGTGTTTTCTGAATGAGCCAACTGCAAGTAACTTAGGATAGAAAGAGCTGATGATGCCCTGTAACATCCAAACTCTTAAGATAGGTACGTTTTGGCCAGAAGTCTTCCAAGGTCAAGTCTCCCAGGAACATGCAGTCTTGCTAAAGGGCCAGATCTCCAGCAAGGCATGCTGGAAAGGTATCAGCACAAGAAGGCAATGATGCCAGTGGGTATGGGCCAAACAGTCATGCAGAAAGATGTAGGCTGATGGAAGGACACTGGATATTGAGTAAAGACAGGAAATGTAACCAAAGATGTCATCTCCTTCAAAGATGGTCTGTTTGGGATTGGCTCAAGAAAGTGACAGAGATTCAGATGCACAGTGCGTCTTTTAAAGTTATTTCATTCTCCACCTAGACACAACAAACAGATGTTCCTGGTAACAACCCCTCTTGTAGCTAAATGAGATAACATGGATGGCTGAGACTGCCAAGAAGAGAGGCACTGACTGCCAGTTAGAGTTTCTGAAGGCAACACTACTCCAGAAAGAATTCAGATGAGACCAAACCACTCATTTCCCCTAGGACTTCATTTTCATCAGCAGGGAAGAAAATGTAATACAACCCTGCAGGCCTTTGACACTGAAGTCTGAGGATCTCAGTCTGATTTCTATTATACTCATGTAAATCAAGGCCTGCTTGTGCCACAGAGTCTGTGACATTTCACCGCTGCGGTATTAATAAGGCCCCAGATATCACCTTCCCTGATATGCATTCTGAAAAGAGATGGAAGATGCTTTGATTATAATTCACTGCCCTTTCTCTTAGATGTGTGACTTGGCCAATTGTGAAAAGAAAGGAAGAAAATGTCCTGAGGTCAAAGGGGAGGTCTGTGCTGGTGCAGTAGCTGGAACAGGTCTTCCCCATACTAGACCAGTGCAAATTCACTGGATGAAGGGGTTAACTGAGACGAGAAAGGACATCATCAGTCCCCGTCTCCCACCTCCTTGCCACAGCACTTGGTTTTCACACATTACCAGCACAGTCTCCTGCCTTCCCTCCAGCTTCACTACCTATGAATGACACAAAGGGAACCTAGCAATGCCTGGAGTCTGGGTCAGCAATCCTGCACTTACCCACCCATAGCACACAAACCCAATGCACGAGCTTATCGCCCACAGGGTGTTCGGACTGGGGCAGCATCCACCCCACCAGATGGACACCCTCCCCATGCCAGCATCCTTCCTCTTTCCCACCAAGACTCTGAGAGCCCCAGTGAGTCTGGTCATTCTCCAGCTTTCTGCTAGAAGCAGACTGAGGAACAGCCCAGAAAAAAATACGTGTTTGAACCAAGCTCAGTGTGATGTTTTGATGCAGCATGATGGGTTTTGCAGCCACCAAGGGATCAGTCGTAAACATCCATTCCCACTGATGCAGTCAGAAGCAGTTGCTCTCAGTAGATCTGAAAAGCAATATAAGACAGCAGCCATCAGCAGGTTAAATGAAAAATAAGCAACAGACATGGGCATAATCCAAATTATTGCTCCAGTCCCAGTATGTTCAGTGCTAGAAATAGCTCAGACTGAGGTTCAAGCCACAGGATTTCCAAACAGCTCCCTGACCCCTCACACTTCAGGAAGGCTCAGACTGGCTTTTGTGGCTTGACTTCTACTGCCAACAACTTTTTTGTCAGGGGCTGGTCCAAGTCTGTGGACTGTGCAGCCTGTAGGATCTAAAATCCGCTACAAACTGCCCCACCTTTCCTTCCAAGTGTGAGGCCCATTTCCCAGCAAGGCAGGCCTTTTAATGCCCCTCATGCTTAAAGTGAAAAGGTTGTGCAGTTTTTCTGAAGTTCTCCTTCTACTGTCTTCTGCTGGGGAGAGGAGAATAGTGGAAGCACGTGACGAGCCGTTGGTTCTCCTCATTTAATGTGGGATTGAAAGGCAAACAGGCACCTCAGCACTATCAATGGGTCAGATCTGTAATGGCTGGTTAGAAGAACCTGCAGCAGATCTCTATCCAAGCTCAATAACAGCTCCTGGTCAAAACCACCCACAAGCATCAGGAAATTCAGCCTGGATTCTGATGAGGGTGGCAAGGGCCCAACTATACAGTTTCCCACATCATTCTGGAAACACCCTAGCTGCTGAGAAGAGAGTCACTAAACAGAAGTGCCACTTGTTTCAGACACACATAGCCGGCTCTGGAAGATGTCAGTTCTCGTATAAATTAGTCACTATAAAATGGAGAACCCAACACTGGAAAAAAAAAAGGGAGGAAATAATACGAGAGGCTTTTCTTGGTTCATGACTGGAACAGTTACTGTCATTTAAATTTTATTAGGAAAGATTAAAAGGAGCCTTGGAGTGAAGCTGCTGTGATGAAGTGGTCCCAGGGTCTCTATAACTGTGATTGGCACCATACTGATGTGTCAGCCTGACAAAGTTATGATAGTTATTACGCTGGCCCTAAAACAGACCCTTTAGCCTGAGGCAAAATAATAAAAAATGGGGAAGAAATCTCCAGAATGCAGAAAAACTCAGTCCAGTTGGGCACAGAGATAGACATTTACCTCAGCATTATTTTTTTCGGAGGTGATGTGGAGTAGACAGTCAATAATGCCAAATCTGTACATGGATGACTCTTCTCATAAATGTCTTTGTAGTCTGGCCTGTAGGCGAGGCTTGGTGCATGGCTGGTCCATGCCTGCCCTCTCCTACAGAAGAGGGGCCCCCGGGACACAGGAGGAAGCAGTCTGAGAAGCCTCTCATCAGTTCAAGACAGTGCCTGCCTTACTCATACTGCCTGTTTCTGTCCCCCAAAACAGCACTGCGACAGGCTCCGTGAGTCAGGCTTAGCAGTCACTAAGCAGGGCCTCTGGTTTTATACCCATCTTCACCCTCAGCCATAGGTAAGGAAGCAACAAAGGGTCCTTCAGCTGGTGCCACCACTCTGAACCACTCTGGAGAGAGTTGTCACCTGGAAGTCACAAATGCCTGTCCCCATGTCACCAGCCCTCACAGTGCAGCTGTAAAAATCTCAATTTGTGCAGGCTGCTGCCTTTGAAATCTCTGCCTGCCCTCGAGACACCTTCTGACGCATGCAACCTAACCAGTGACTGCATTACACCACACATCCGAGCGTTATCTCTGGCCCCAAAAGGCACTGCCTGCATAAGCGCAGCTAACAAACAGAAGCATAATGAGCCCTTCTCACCACCCCAAAGTTGAAGGTGAGATCCCTTTTTAATAATAGGGTATTTGGAAGGATTTATAGGCTCTCGTTGTCTCAATACACAAATGACAGCATCAATCACAGCCAGACAGCAGAGGAGGAAAGCAATATACCTGCTAGGTGAGGGGAATGCTGATGTAAGGCACAGGCAGCAGGGGCTGTGACTTGCAGGAGCTGAGGTTTGTGCCTTTACCTTCCTGCCTGGCAAGGGGCATGGTAGCTAGCAGTAAATATGAAAGAAAAACTGCATTCTGCATCCCAAGCATGTTTGACTTGTATTTTAGGACCAAGTAAGACCCTTCCATCCCTTCCTGTCTCAGGGACTCTCTACCTGCTGCTTACATAAACCCACAGGACCTCACAGGCCAAAGAAGCTTCTTCCAGGTCTGTTTGCACTCCACAGCCCCTCAGTGCTGCAGAGGTGGTAGACGCAGAGTGCTCATTGTGTGGCACAGAAAGGACATGTATCTGTATGGCAGATCATTGCTAACTGAAAGCCCTATGATTCCTCCACCAATTTAAAGGCCAAACACACCAGGCAAAATTGATCTATTTTCTTGTTCAGAGGTTGGAAAAAACAGAGGGAGTCGAGTTGCAATAGCTGCATTCTTTAAAGACACCTTGAGGAAAGAAGAGTACTTTGAGGCAACCAAAGACAGGCGAGCAGATGATAATCCCATGTTGCAGTAAGCACATCCTGAACAATATTGCATATGAACTCAGACAGTCTGGGGCACTAAGTTATCTGCCAATGGAGTCAACTGGCAATCCACAGTGCATCTGCACTGGTCCTCCACCCTTTCTGTCCCTACACATGAGAGGGAAATAGCTGTAATACCAACGCAGGAGATATTGTACAAGAACAAGGCAGGTGATGCTCTGAAAAAGGAGACAAGGTTGGTGAGATTGTTTGTTTTCACAGTGTTTGATCTGCAGAGCCAAAGCAGGACGGGAGCCTTCCCAGCCAGTGGGAACTGGATTAACTGAACTGTTTAATTTGAGCAGGTCAGGGGTTCAGCTTGCTCTGTGCTCACCTAGTTATTTAACAGATAATACCTAATGCAGTTTGAAAGGAAACTTACGCTCATGTATTTTCAAAGATTTCCAGCAAGTCTTCTGGGCAATGCTCCCAATTTAGAACTTATCTGGAAACTAGAGAAACCTACTGAGTTGGAGTTTAATTGTCCTATTCCATTAGCTACTGCGTGCATGTGAACACACTGTACAGTAAATACTGCATTTCACGCCTGTGGCTGCTCTACTGAAACAAGTACTGGGTAGGAAATGGGTTCCCAACCCACAGAGATTTTTGTAACTTTGAAAAACCCCATTTTAGAATAAAACCAAGGCCTCTTGAATCTCTTCTGAAAAGAAATGCATGTGTACCCCAGTGGCTAGGGGCTATCTGCTGGGACAGGATGAGGCTCTTCAAGTCCAGGCTGACTTCTCAGCAGGTGTCCTGCAAGCAGGCTACTGGGCATGCCACCATCTCTGCTGCTGGAGCTTCTTTGCACTCCATAAATATCACATCTTCAACCAAACAGTGACTTGAACCCAGCTTTCTCAAGGCTAATGAATATTTCTTTTCTACGAAGTGGAACAGTTTCAATAGGACAAGTTGATAAAAACCTGCCCCAAAATACCCATGAATCTGGTATGTGAAGTTGGGATACATTCATCCAAGTTCATATTCAGCAGTCTCTCACAGCTCCTGCCACCCACGAGTGCTGCAACTCCCATGTTATGCACTGTAATACAGCATGCAATCGTTTCTCTGTATGTCCTTGATCCAAGCAGCATTTAATCGAAACCACCTCCCTTTCCAAGCAAAACTATTTCATCAAAATATTTTCAGCCATTTCAAGTACAACAGCTCAAACTCATTTGTTGCATTGTGCATACTCTGCAATTCAGCAGATCAATAGGCAATCTTCGCCTTTGTTGCTAGCTACAGTAAGAACCTTTGCTGCTGCAGACACTCCCTTCTTTCCGTGTGCTTTTAACAACACTTCTGCCTCCAGCTTCTATTTGCTTCCATGCACTTTGCAGATACACTCATGAGCAAAGTCAGCATCTCATTCGTGGGACAGACGAGGCAGAACAAAAAGAGGGCTGAAAATACACCTCTCTTGCAGAAGGGAAAGCTGAAGTCTCTGTCGTTCCGCAGAGCAAACCGAGCAAGCAACAAAGACCCTCACTTTCCTGTGGTAACAGCCTCGGTGAAATCCAGCCCCAGAAAGCCAGCTGGGAGCACAGAAGCATATTGTGAGCAATTGGGCTAACAGAGCAAACTCCCAAATGGCACAGGACTGAGCATGTCCCCCTGTGCTCTGCAAACTGCAGCTGATTAATTCCTTCCACATGCCCCCTCCATCCTCCCAGCACAAGAGAGCCTGCCCAGCACCTCCCTTGTAGCCAGCATACACCTTGCCAGAGCTGACGTCTGGGGTTTAGCTTTGCTTTCAGTGCCACTGCATGGCCAGCCCGGGGACTGGCATGTGCTCCACTAACCTCACGTCTACCCACTACAGCACTGGTGTTACAGATGTGCTGCCCAAATTGCAGAGCTCATTGTGAGTCACTGCTGCATCAGGGACATACAGGAGCACAATCCAGCATGCAGGAGAGACTCCTTCTTCATGGACATCCACAATTTGATGGATAAGCCAGGCTTTGAAGATTATGTTATACATGTTTTCCAGACATTTTATCACCTTGATCCTTACTAATCAAGTCCTTACAGAAGGATACCTCAATTTCCCCATCAGCACACTCAAACATAAATAACTATAGTCACCAAGCACTCTCCCTCAGTTTCAAGGAAAAAAAAGCAGCATTTCCCGACATAAAGACCTCACAGTCACCACCAGATCTTGGGAAAGAGCAGCAGCAGTTTCTCCCTCTTCCTCCAGGGCTTTAGGGCTCATTACCAAACTAACAGATAGACAGGGTTTGCCTGTTAGGAGCTTTTTCGCAAGACAATCTATCTGCAATTCAAACAGTTTAGAACACAGCATGAATGCAACACAATTTATCTTAACTGAAAACAGCTTCAATCTGGCACTGTTTGTCTCAGAAAGTGGGTCGCCCTCCCAGGGTCATTCGAGTTACCCAAAGCTCTGTGTCACGATAGGTATGTAGAGGATGATGCTGAGCACTTGCTACTCAAGAGTAGGCAGGCAGCCCTTCTGGGGGATTGCTCAGTATCTTACAGCCCATCCAGCTGAGGAGCTGTAGGATACAGTCACCAGTTTCAGGTAGTTCTTAGGCTGGAAATTGCTACCACTCCTCTTGAGGTGCAAGCCAAATTCTTCCTGCAAGTGAGAGCAGCAGCAAACTGTAACTCTGAGATAACAAAAGTGTCAGGGAGTCCTCTCATCAGCCCAGGTTTATCATGATGAGGACCTGGAGCTTTGGATGATGGCTGAGCAAAAAAATTATCATAACCCATAAAACAGGATGACCTCAGACAATCTGAGGCTTTTTTCAGGCTTTTTCAGTCAACTCTGAGCCCTTCCCTCCTCCAGGTCACACCAAATGTCTCATTCTCCTCCCTAGAAATTGTAGTGATTTAAATAAACATCACTTTCGACAAAATGTGTCACATTTTGTGTATGTGTCACATAATAGTGTGACCAGCAGGAGTAAGGAAGTGATCGTGCCCCTGTACTCGGCACTGGTGAGGCCGCACCTCGAGTACTGTGTTCAGTTTTGGGCCCCTCAGTACAAGAAAGACATTGAGGTGCTGGAGCGTGTCCAGAGAAGGGCAACGAGGCTGGTGAAGGGACTAGAAAACAAGTCTTATGAGGAGCGGCTGAGAGAACTGGGGTTGTTTAGTCTGGAGAAGAGGAGGCTGAGGGGAGACCTTATCGCTCTCTACAACTACCTGAAGGGAGGTTGTAGGGAAGCGGGTGCTGGACTCTTCTCCCACGAAACTAGCGATAGGACGAGAGGAAATGGCTTCAAGTTGCGTCAGGGGAGGTTTAGATTGGACATTAGGAAGAATTTCTTTACTGAAAGAGTGGTTAGGCATTGGAACAGGCTGCCCAGAGAGGTGGTGGAGTCGTCTACCCTGGAGGCGTTCAAAAAAGGTGTAGACGTGGCACTCCAGGGTCTAGTTTAGGAGTCATGGTGGTGTTAGTTGATGGTTGGACTTGATGATCTTAGAGGTCTTTTCCAACCCAATGATTCTATGATTCTATGATTCTATGATTTTATTCTGGAGCTGTCAGAACAAAACCTTCCTTGGAAAAGTTCTCCCTCTTCCTTTTTGGCCCGAACAATTCACTGAACTCAGTCCAGATTCCCAAATAATTTCATTCTGCAAAACTGTATTTTTCAGTGAATTAAGTACTCCTCAAAAGGCATTTCCCCCTTTGCTGATGACCTCTACCATTTTCTTCTTTGATGTGGTAAGTAATAAAGGACAACTAAGAGAGAACAAAATACTCCTTTACTTACCATTACACAAGCGATTCCACACCCGACCACTTTTTCATGTTAGATACAGGCTCCTCAGACTTTCAGAGACATGAAGTTCCTCCAGAGAGAGGAAATGACTTGCCTACAGTCACACTGGGCGAACATCAAGGCAAAAGAGATCTCTTGCATTGTCTCTGCTTGAACCACAAAACACCCTTGAGAGGAAGAGATTTATTTCTACAGTTTCCTGATTTGCAACAGAAGCACCACCACAGCAGTTATTGCGAGGAATAATCATTAGCAGAAATATCAGAGTCGTGCCTAAAAGCACCAGATACGACAACAACTGCATTGTGCAAGATGTCATCCCCACACCTAGTGAGAGTCAGGCCTTGGACCGGAGGGCTTGCAGTCTGTCAAGACAACTGAAGGATGCAATGGGAAGTGTTAGTCCCTTTCAAACACAGACAGAGGCAGTGACTCCATGGCATTCATTCTGCACTCCCACAGCAGCAGACCAACAGCTTATCAAGGCCAGACTTTCTTCCTTAATGTATATTAGCCAAGAAACCACAATGCATTTGTGCAAATCTCCTGTTTCTCACTGGTTACTGCTGAGACAGCCCTGATGCAGGTGTTTCATCCCAACGTCGAGGCTGGGCCTGGGAGCACTCTGGGGCGGCAGCAAGGACAGGGCTCTCCTCACTGAGGCAGCGGCCGTAGGGCGGGAAGAGGCGTGAGAGCCCCGACAGCTCTCGCAGCTCCCCACCGGCGCTCACTGCGCCCCCAGCCCCTGGGGCCCGCTCCCCTCCAGGCCCCTCTGAGCTCCCCTTTGCCCCCCATCCTCACTGCTCCCGCAGCGGCATTTCGCCGCCGCTCCCCAGCCCGGCCTTCTGCCCCCTCTGCCGTGCAGCGGAGCCCAGAAGATGGCGCCGGCCCCTCAACCATCGCCGCCTTCCGTGCCGGCGAAGCCGCGGGGCCGCGGCACCTGCGGGGCGCTGAGATAAAATACGATGGAGGAAACCTCCCTGTCCCCCGGGGCAGCGATTAAAATAAAACAGCCCCTTGCCATGCCCGCAGGGGAACGGGAGCCATCGCCCACGCAGCTTTCACTGCAGGTCACGGTGTGAAAGGCGCCCGCAAGCATCAGCCGCCAGCGGGCCGTGAACCCGCCAATGGTGGGGCGCTGCTGTGGCCCCTTCCCGCCTCTCCTCGCCCGCTTCCAGAGCCCCGGCGAGATCTGGAGAGCCCCGGGGACCGCTTTGGGCCACCGCCGACCCCTCCCCGGGGGCAGCTGCCTCCAGCCCGGCCTGGCCTGGGCAGAGGGCTCCCCGGCCCCGCTGACACAGCATTAGGGGAAAAGGGTACGGGGTCACCCCCGGGAGGGAAAACGCTGTTTTTTTGTTATGGCAGCCTTCAGCAGGCAGGATTAAACCATGACCTGTGGAGACCAGGACATTTGCTGCCTACAGAACAAGTTTTCTGGCACCAGACGGAGCAGCCCAGGGAACTGGCGGGTGAGGCGGCCTGTGAACACCTAGGCCCGGACCTGCAGCCAGGAGGATATTTATCTTTCCTTTGGATCGGGCTGCAGAGGAGTAACGTGCTCTCCCTGGTGCTGTCCTCAGTCGTTACTACCTTTAAATCTTTAAATCGCTGCTGAGGGATTGCCAGACAGCTTTGGTGCCAACCTGGTGCTTTCAGGCTGTGGCAGGAATTCTGTCAGGGAAGGTTTGACGTGACAGCTGGGACTAGGTGCTTGCAACAAACCTCAGGAAAGGCAGGAGAAGATATCTGCTTACAAGCAACAAAAATGCACCATAAACTTGTTTATTTTTACATGGCTGGTTCTTTGGAAATGTTTTTCTTTCAGGGCTGCTGTTGGGAAGGCAATCTTTGGGATGCATGGCAGTCTTTGGTGGAACTGAGAAAGGAAATAGTTCCTTTCAGGAGTTACTCTCATCTCACTCATACGTAGACATACACATATAAATCAACAGCGAGGGCTGATTTCTCAGAAGTGGCAAACAGCATCACAAGACAAACTGAAACATCAACAGTGCTTTTAAAAAGGGAGTCAGAGATCCCAAACACTGGTGTTCTTCAAAGACAGCAAAACTCTGGGCAACTGCCCGGTCCGGCACCTGGCCTGAGCACCAAGGCACATTATCCCCGCTGGAGGAGTAAGGCAGGAGAAGGTCCTTGAGTGGGAGCTGGGGAGAAGCAGGGTGGCAAAGCTCACGGGCATGGCCATGTGGGACCCAACAGGGAATCGAGACCACCCGATACAAGGCACATGCAGCTGCCATCTGGGTGGTTGTACAGCCGTTTTCGGAGTTCCCTCGGGGGAAACACCTTCTGTGGGAGACATTTCAAAAAGCTCCACTCTATTTGTCTGTGTTCTCTTTTCTTTTTTCTATTCCTGCTAGTAATCAGCTTCATCTTGTAGGTGCTCAATTTCCAGTGTCTTGGTTAGACGATCTGGTGGCACCCAGGCAATCATTAAGAAATCCGCTAGTAAAAGGTCCTGCTCTGGACTGCTCTGTAGAATAACCTTGGGAAGCCCTCTGAGCTCTGTGAGTCCTAATCGATACCGACACCAGCTCTCATGGGGATGGTTCCTGTCCCAAGCCTCAGAGGATCTATCCACTCCCAATCTGAGGTCGTGGAAAAATGGTCTGCCTTCCTTGGCAAACTGTGATTGCACAAGAAGGAAATCACGCAGCATGCAAAAATAACAAGATTTAAGACTAGAACACTGTGGGAAGAGGCACCAAACCAAATTGCTTCAGATTTCTTTGCAAAGCAAGAGTCTGGGGAATCAAACTATTCCTGAACACAACACCATCTCCTGTCTCGCACACAAATCCCCCAGTGCCGTGTGCTGAAACACCAGTTTTAAGTAATGTTATTTATGTGCTTCACCAGCATGCAGATGTAAGTCTTCGGGGTAAGACAAGCTCCTGGAAAAAGGTGTGTATCTACAGGAACTGAAACTTAAGTAAAGGTTTACCCAGAGAGGGTACAAACTATACTTGGGGTCAGTCTGGTCAAATCAGTTGGACTATTTGGGATGCCAAGTTTAGGCTTTTGGAAACCTGCAAGCACATGAAATGCAAGTACTTTAATCAGCTGGGATGTCTTTTAATTGCAGGGGTTTTTTTTAAAAAAAAACCTGCTTGGATTTAAACTTCCTCTCTGTTGGGGAGCAGCACGGGCTGGCTGCTCCTCAAGGGTTGGGGACCCAGGAGCTGAACGTGATAATGCAGCTGGCAGAGATGGTGGCCTTGTCAGCAAGTTTCTGGTAGTGCTGTCTGGGAGACCCTCCCCACAGTCACCAAAGGAAGGGGGCTGCCCTCAGCTCCATTGGCTCTAGCTCAGCCCAAGCCCAGGTACCAGAAGCCTCAGGAGAGGGGAAGCTCTCAGGACCTTTACGGTCTTCCCACTGACAGCCCAGCTATGCTAGTGCATAGAATGAACAGTCCTGCTGGCTATCATTAGAAGAGTGAAGTGCAGAAGGACCAACAAAACCACACCAGTCATTCGAAATAAGCTGGGGAAGGCGATTCTGGAAGTCATTGTGCGTGTATGTAATCCCTGTGGAAATTACTCTTCCGTGCCCTGAAGAATGCCACTTGGATATTTGTAAATTCAAGTTGTCATTTTGGTCACATTGAAGTCAGTTAGAATTTTGCAATTAATTTAAATGATGGTCAGAATTTAAAATCCATGTTACTACCCTGAGGCATTTAAAGCCATTGTAAATGAGAAATGAAATTTATCAACCATTTCTCCCTCGCACTGAACAAGTGCCCTTCACCAAACAATTGCTGTGTAACAGTTGTCTTCATCCTGTTGAAGTTGAGACCAGAATCTACAGCACCAAATGCTCTTTCTTCAGACCTGTCTGTATCTCAGCACACACACACACAAAAGAGAGTTAACAGCAGGCCTTGCAGACACATGGTTTTATCTTAACACAGCTAATACGTTACCAGCTAATTCCTGGAAATTCAAAGCAGCCAGGTCTCGGACCCCACTCACATGTGTTACTTGTGATAAGAAGCCACACTTTTGTATTTATGCATCTGTTTGTCAGATGTGTGACTGAACAGGACTGTTCAGTGCGACTGAACAGGTAAGCTGGTTTACTGCTAAATACGTCCTGACTGTCTCATTTCCTCCCAGCCCAGCGTCAGCCAGCCATAAGCCTGCCTCTCCAAAGAGTTATTTTGGCACTGCCAGTCGCTAACGAACAGCCATCACACTCTAGTCTGGGGAAGGCTGCACTGTGGCTGGAGATGAGTAAATTTTATGCCATCCATGCAGGGCCTCACAATTAAACACTTAATTGTGTCATACCCTGAAAGCCTCAGATACAGCCATTTGAGAAAGCAGTGCTCTAATTTCCAGTTGTTTTGTTGTTCAAGAACTAGAAATGTTAAAAGCAGGAACAAGATTCTAGTCAGACAAATGTCTCTCTGCAAATTGCCAGAGATACGCAATTAATACTAAATTGTCATTAACCCTGCATACAGCTTTACAAAGCAGACTATAAAATAATCTGAAATTGTGTCCTTGCCAAATTCATCAGGACATGCCTTTTCAATACAAAAACGCCGTTTGTTTGAAACAGCTCCTAATGAGTCATTTTGGGCCACAGATAAATTGTTTCTGCCTCAAGGGATTCGACTCTCCTTTGTCAGACGCAACAATAGCAATGATATATCCCTGGTTTGCTTTTTTTCATCGATTTTGTGATGTCTCCATGTAAATCAAGCCAGACCCAGGCCTGGGATGCCATTTTGGCAGGGTGGCCCAGGATCAGAGTTAAGACGTTTCTGCACCAGCAGCACCTTCCAACATCACCTGAGCTTCAGTAGAGCCAGATCCATTTCCTTCAGGACAAATTGGGAGCAATACTTGCCTGTTGCTGGGGTGGGTTAGTCAGCACAGCCTCGCCTAATCCTACTCACCCACCCTTTGTTTGTGACTCAAACATTTGCATTTTGTGATTTTTCTTTCCTCATGGATGGTAGTGCCGGAGGCTGGGAGACCATGCAACTGGGTGGGTTATGCCCTGACAGGACTGTGAGCTTGGATGTGTGACTAACTCAGACCCAGAGGGAAAAGGACTACCCGGTGTGGTTCCCATGGCTTGGTTCCCTTCTGAGATGCTATTTCTTTATGCTTTGAAAGTGGCACCTTTAGGAAGATTGGGCCTCATTCCCTTTTGTCAGAAGGGACACAGCAATGATGTAAAATGCTATTGCATCAACTGGACCAGTATAGAGTAGCTACATGAAGAGCAGGGTGAGAGAGTCGTGCTCACTGGTTATGGACACAGGACCTGCACACCCATCACAGCTGCATGTCTGCAAGGAAGCAGTGCAGCACTGCAACAGAGCTGCCCCAGGCCAAGTCAAGGAGATAGGGGAGACCAAGAGAGGGCACACAGATGCCCCATTTCTCTTTTCACCTCATGGGCCACCCAACCACACACCACCATGCAAAGTAACCCAGATGGTCCCTTGTGGCTCCAGCTTGACTTCAGCATAGTCATGCTTCAGCCTTCAGAGAGGGTACCTGATGTGGTCCTTGCCACTGAGGCCAGGGGACACAAGAGTCGTCTCCACCTGCCCCAGTTGGAGGGGGTGGAGCAGCAGGTGTATGCATTGCAAAGGTGCTTTTAATTTCCTCCCCTGATGCAGTGGGAAAGTAGAGGGAAGGAACTTCAGTGGTTTACCCCATGAGACCAGGCTAAGGAGGCCTCAGCAAAGCCAGGAAGGAGCAGGGGCATATTACCACTTCCCCATACCAGATGCAGTTAACACACTCCTAAATACCCTCTCCCATGAGAAGAGAGGAGGGAAGCTGATGCTAGCATGGCGGGAAAGAAACCTGTGAGACCAAGTGGCCTGATTTCACTGGAACTGTGTTGTGTGGCGTTCTGGAAAGGCTGTAGTAGCACAACAAGCTGGCTGGGTGTTAAATTATGTGGCTTTGTCACCTGAGCAGAGTCCAGCAGCGAGGAATCCTGCTGCTGAGCCACTGGGCTACCTCGAACAGTCACCTCACCTTATTGTGGGATGACCAAAATATTTCCCTCCCTGCTGAGCACTATCCCTGTAAACTGGAAAGGTGTGAGAGGTGCCAAGGCAAGCAAGCTTGAAATTACAGTTTTCTTTTAGCTTGGAAAACAAATTTACCATTTGTACAGCCCCATCTCCTTGTCAAAGAAGTACAAGGTGAAGAAAACACAGCTGCGAGGCAGCCTCTCGCAGCTGAGCATCTATATCAGGCAAGAGGTCTCTGTGTGGTGTGAGCTGCTGGTAAGACCCAGGAGATTCACAAGCTACCACGCAGTAGGGAGCAGTTTGCAGCCTCTTCACTTCCAGCAACCAACACACCTGCCAGGGGGTTGCTCTCAAGGTCCCAGGAAGCATCAGATCAATCCATAAGTACCTTCATACACATCCCACGGACACTGGCTATTTGCCAACCACCCATTGCAGAGCTGCTCCCATTTAACAGGGACTGAAGTTACCTGATAGTGATCGTTCTCCAGTACAGCACAGACAGTATCTTACACATATTTTTGTTAGGTTGAGAGAGATTTGTGCAGCATAAGCACTTCTTGTTTCCAGAACAGAGGTCATTTGGATCAATGGCTCTGATGTAACATGGCAGATTCTTTGGCTCGCTGAGCTCAGAGTGTCTCTATAGAATTATAAATATAGCCAAGACATTATTAAAATTTTAACAAGTTTCTCTCTCGGGGACCTCAATTATTCACCTGTGAGTAGCTGTTGTTTCATTACCAGGAGGGAGTCAAATGGAAAGTACAAAAGCAGGAATGGGTTTTAAGCTTTTAGCAGTCATTTTGGTTTACAAATTAACGGGGATAAAAAGTCCCCACTAAGCTCAGTATGCTTCTTCCAGGTGGTACTTTCTAAAACATACTCATTGTGGCAAGAACCTCTTAAATAGATTAACGGTCTTGCATCCTCGGTTGAACATAGCCACAGCCACTGATCATCAGTATCCTTGACAAATACCATATCCTGATGAAGGTTACTAGGCAAAGTTTGGCTTGTAAGGGGGAAAGGAGCTCAGATAAGGGAGCAACGTAAGTGTAGCTGCTAATCTGCATAGAGTTTTCCCCACCTACGTTCAGGTCACATTTGGCAAACATTTTTGATGACCAATATTTATAAAAAAAGCATTTATGAAATGTTAGCTAAATGTTTCTATTGGTAACTTTTGCACAGGGCAAAAAAACCCCCAACCCCGGGTTATTGTGCAGTGCAGGAGTGGAAGTTGTTCCACACTGTGGTGGGAGAGGACTGTAAAGCACACAAGCCTTTCTGAAGAGTTGCTGAGGGACAGAGCTAATTCCAAAATGGTTTGTCTGACCCTGATGCTCTGAGTGGCCCATTACCTTGTGCTGCCTCTGTTGTTCCCTCATTACTCCAGCAAAATCAGAAACTGGCACAAAACCTGTTTTTATTTGAAGGGGGAACCTCAATCAGACATTGGCCTTTAAAATGGCCTTAGCTTTTAGGAGCACTTGGTGGTGGGAGATTTTTTAAAACTACGCTAAACACTTGGATCAAAACTCTGGTAAAAGCCTAGATCTTGTCATAAATTGTAAATGTGCAGTGAGTCAGGTGTAAAAAGGAGATTGGTTAAGGGATGAGTTGACATTTCAGGCTGCAATCAGCTCCCATGTCTCTCTGAGAGCTGTATATGAGGATGTCCACGAGTATTTATTCCAAAAGTTGCATCAATGAAAAGGTGCAGGAAAAAGGGGGGCTTGCAGAGTTTACTGGAAACTCAATACATTGAGGGTCTTAGAAAAGGTACAGCCAATTAGGTGAGCTCAAGTTTAATTCTGCTGGTTGCTAAGGGGAAGTCATTGTGCAACTATTTGCAAGAGCATTGAAACTGGTAGAACAAGATACACAGCATGTGGAAGTGAAACTAAAGAGATTAAAGAACAGTTTGCGTTGTTGCTGGGTCTTCTTTAATTACCTTTTTAAGACACTCCACTTTTCTTTAAACTTTAAATAACAGCATGAAGAAGGCCTCATCTCTTAGAGGGAGCAAATAATCCTCTGTCATGCACACGTATGAGAACAAGCCAGGTATGAATTTTCAGGAGACAAACCAAGCTGCACAGAAAAGACAGCATATGGGAGATGAGAGATGGAGAACAGGTTCTGTAACAAGGGCCCCTGTTCAAAGCAAGTCAGGAGAGGTCTCAGCGGCTAACTCACCAGGTGTGTGTTGTACATCAACAAAGCCTTCTCTGTTGAATGAAAGGCTCCTTCATCTTTGCCTCTAACCTCCATTCCTTCCTTACCACAGCAGAGGGATTTGCTTTTCAGAGAAGGAAAATCTGAGAACACACTCATTTCTTCTATGGAATCAGAAAACCACAGAAACAACTGGAGCCCAAACCCTCGCTGATCCCAGCAGGCCAGACCCTTCACTACAGCAAACATAGCATGGGTTTTATGAAAACCCTGTATGAAGTTGGTATCTCTGCTTAGGAGCTGAATAGTTCTTCCTGCTGACACAAACCCTGAGCTCTGAGTCTGCCCTTCAGGAGCTTTTCTCCAACACCAGAATCTGCAAGCGGTGAAATAAAAGCCACACTAACAGAGCCTTTAGAGCTTTCCACTAACTCAGGCCATTCCTGTGCGTATAGCTGGTAAGGAAGGAGCTGCTGCCTGCAAATACCCAAACCATCATGAATTATTCTTATGCAAGGGGACCAAGATCACTTGGGACAGAACTGCTAACCAGTTAACAACCAAGAGAAGCTGTCACCAGTTTCATTGAACTGGGCAGAGTAGTAGCTGAGACACATAGGTCTTTCAATCCTCCCCTTGGATGTGGGTGACTACCCCTATCAAGTTTTAGGTCTAAACTGTGAAATAAGTTATCGTTTCACACTTTTTTCTCCTCATTTCAGTATATCTTCACCTTCTTTTTGCATTTTCCCTACCTCCCCCAAAGCAGCAGGAACATATTTTTTAACAAAATGCAAACACCCTTATTCAAAACTTCTCTTTTCCTCATTCTTCTTTTTACATCTCAGAAAGCTGGTCTGAACTCCATATCTACTTAGACTGTCCTCAGCACCTTATGTGGTTACCTTAGTGGTCATTCAACCTCAAAAAGAGGTGAGAGGAGGAATTCACATGTACTGCAAGCATTCAGCTTAGGAACCATCATAAGCCAAGTCACCTTCTTTTTCCTCCTCTGGGCTTCTTCGTTTCTGTCCAGCCTAGGCATCCTCACCTCTTCTGTTTAATAAGAAGGATTCAACAGTCTGTTTGGCTATTCTCAGAAACCTTCCTGTAGAAATTCTAAAGAAAATAAAAAGTGTTGGACAGAAATTATATAAGTTTTGTGGGACAAAATCTTGAGAACCAAAGCAAACTATTATCTGAGATGATCTGTTCATGTTTGGTTCCCCAGAAACCAGTCAAGACAGACCCAACAAATAATTCTTCTTAGAAATACTGTTGCTCTGTTCTCAAGATGATTCACTGTCTGTTAGCACAGAAGTGACTTACTAAAGTCCTTTAATCTGAAAAATGTTTA
Organism: Fregata magnificens; assembly: GCA_013389945.1. Lineage (NCBI taxonomy): Eukaryota > Metazoa > Chordata > Aves > Suliformes > Fregatidae > Fregata > Fregata magnificens. The sequence goes on along the minus strand of WAAD01036263.1, from coordinate 3,971 downwards.
TCTCCCGCCTTCCTCCAAAATAAAAAACAAAGGTCATGCAATAAAGCTGATCATATCAGGTGCCTTGACAATAAACTCTGCACTGAGCTGTACTCCAGCTGATGCTGATACCATGATTTTGGTGAGCAGCTGTTTTTCGTAATCCATGCCTAGGCATCAAAATAGTTTTCAGAGATTATGCAGGAAATAAGATTATTACTTACAAACAATTACAAAATGCATGGACATTATATTGAGTTTGATGCTTATAAATTACAGCTTCCTAAAGGCCCATTACAGCATTAGGGGCAAGGATCTCAGGAGGGAATTAGAGGTAAACAGAAAGCCCCAAGTAATATGGCAATCCCAGTGTTCATCGTGGAATACAGTGGTGCCAGGGCTGCCCTGAAGAGATCACCTCAGCCTGTCCACCTGCCCCAAGGCAGGGTTCATGAAAAACAAGAGTAGGACAGAGATCTTACAAAAATTGGAAGCTGCCAGGCAAGGTAGTTACAATTGGTAAGCATACATAACCACCATTTCAGGACTCAACAGGGCTTGAATACTACAACCCTGAAGGCATAGTTACTAGACAAATTGTGCACGTACCAGTGCCATGCAGAGAGAAAGGCTCAGGTGAGCTGTGGCTGCAGTGGTCCTTAGCACAGCAGTAGCCAGGAGACTAAAAAATTTTGAAGTTTCCAGCTGCATTTGAAAGATATTTTGATTTATCAATACAAGTGATACGCAGATGTTCCTCAAATCCAAAACATACACAATAGCTTAATTATAATGTCACAATAAAATATATAATGTCACAGTAAAATATTCTTCAAATGTATCTGCTGCTTAGAGATACATAGACACACATATGCTTTAAATCTCTGGATGTAAAGACAAAATAGCTGAAAGCAACAAGATAGAACCAGATATATTTCAGAAGATGATGTTGAAAGAGGCACTCCGAGATCATAGGAACAGTGGTCATAGGAACCTATACTAGTTGCTGATTTTATTCATTGCTAGTTAAGTTGACATGACAGGAATAAAACTGTTTTTAAAGGAGAGGAAAAGAATTTTCCCCAAAAAAATTCAAGACCAAAAAGGCAACCTGATCTGTTTTTCTATTGCTAGAATACCTCCCTTATTCACACTTCTAAATCTCAATGCAACAAACCTCCTTCTCACTCCTGCCATTTGAGAACACCCTGCAGTAGGAGACATGGGGGCTCAGCACCACTCAGGGCACACAAACCAAGCCTTAGGGGAGGAAATACGCCCAGCAAGTCACAAATGAGATCCAAGCCAATCCCCTCTGTATGATGACAGACCCAAGCAAGCCCTTGAGCTCACTTGCCTATGTTTGACACTTATGTGGAGAAGGGGAGCCCGATCACATACATTTAGGCTGGAACCAGTGTACAGTGCTTTTTTCTTCATGCATTTAAGGTCTGTTATCTTTTTTCCCTTCTCTCTATAGGAACTTTGTTTCAGAATCTTATCTCCTGTCGTGATATTTAAAGGGAGCCTTTCCTGAATTATCACAACTGTGCATTTGACAGAATATATCCACCTAGGTCACAAACTTATTTATATTGGGTAGTGCCTGACTGGCCACTAATCACTTTGTACTACATGCTATACAAAAGCTTAACCCAGACTCTTCCCATCCTGGAAAGCTTTCAACCTAAAGATCAAATCCTAAAGATAGCACAGGCTTAGTTACAGTCCTGAGACTCAGGAACTTGGAAATCTGCTTTACTCCCAGACCTATACTTAAGCACCTGTATACATGCGAGTGCAATTACATACAGATACAGGTAGGTTGTACTCACCAGTTTTATCACTGAAGGAGTGATTATAATCCATGAGCATACACACTCCCCATGATTTAGACCCTGGCCTGGTCAGTGCTTCCATGCATCTGCTCACCCCCATACACCCCGAATTCACTGTTATTCACAAAACCCAGCAGCATTCTAGCTAGAACTAGAATTTAGCGTTGGCCTAAAGGAAGGCTTTGATGCAAATAAACCACTGGGGGCAGGCAAAAAGAGAATGTTTCAGCTCAGGACACTGCTTTATCATGCACCCCTTTCTGTTTAGCACACAGGGCTGCTCCTTAGTCCTTACCTGCAACATCTCAGCTCCTCACATCGCCCTAGCAGACTTTATTAGCAGCAGGCACCAAAAACCAAGTACTCTGCTAGAGTTCCCATACCAACAGTAATGATCCATCAGAGAACGCCATACCCTTTCCCTTGAGAAAGTTCCAAGTATCTTATGGTGGTTATTATTACATAGCATCCTTCCTCAAGGTTGCTCATTAGCCCTTTTCTTCTCAAAGACCTGTTCGCCCATGGTTATTAAGTTGAGCTTTTTCCTTTGAGTATAAGCAAGAAAATGTTTTGCTTCTTATGATACCACCTTTAGGAAGTGAAGACTAGAAAGCTGTTACCTGGTGCAGAGCATGGACCAGTGCCATAGTTTGGGGTACAGAGCACAAGGTGGGGAAGCGTCAGAAAGCAGAATTTCCAATATTTCCTTTCTGCCTGGTGGTACCAATAAAGGTTCCTTTGCCAGGAGTAGACATGGTTTTGGCCTCTTAATCTGTCTAAACGTAAGCAGGGGCTGATACTCACAGCACAATTGGGAGAATAAGCTAGTCTAGTACCACCCATTCTATACATTTACTGAGCGTGCATATAGATTTCAATTCTCACAGTTTAGACAGAGCTGCAATTCAATCACTGCAATCTAGCAAAGGAGGCTTCTGTGCAAGACTGAGCAGATTTATCTCATCAGAATTCATCCTACAGACATTTGCTACTGTTAGTTACAAAACTCTTCAGCAGTAAACTACAGGATGAAATGTGGACTCCTACCTGCAGTTCTTCAGGTCTTGAAATATAATTTCAAATGAGGAAAAAATAAGACCAGGCAAGCACCTTTTCTTGTCTAACACAGTATCGCTTACCAATGGCATTTGGATATAATCTGTAATAAAGATTCATCAGTACACTAGCACCACCATAAAC